>JAVSCE010005475.1:0-126140 GCA_032199065.1 Smutsia gigantea
TGTTGATCTCAGTGAGAAGTGTTAAGTATGGCTCACGGCTTCCTCCAGTCGCCAGCTAAGCGTCTGAAGCTCCCCAGGACTCCCAGCCTGCTGGGCTGAGTGTGCTGGGGCGATCCGTGACTCCTCCGCTGGGCTCCTGTCTCTTTAAGGCCACCGCTGGAGAAGCGCGTGCTTTTTTCAGCTCGGGAGCCGGCTGCAAGCACCCTGGTGCATTCCCCGCTCAGTTCCTGCCCCTCTGTCTCTCCAATCTCCGCTGCACTGCGCAATGTGGGTCAACGCTCCCCGCGCAGATCACGGGGGCTGGCTACTTCGCGGGGTGTACTTCCACTCCCTCCCGGCTCTGAATCCTCTCCTCCCGCCGGTGCGCTGGGGTGGGGGAGGGCTCGGGTCCCGCCGGGTCGCGGCTCCGTATCTTACCCGCCTCTTGGGGTGCCGAGTCCTCTCGGGTGTAGCTGCACGCTGTGCGCTTTCCTGTGTATTCTCGTCTCTCTTTTAGGAATAGATGTATTTTCTGTGTTTTCGTAGATAAATATAGTGTTGGGAGGAGATTTCTGCCGCCCTGCTCACACCGCCATCTTCCCGGAAGTCGACTTCTTTGGTTTTAATTAAGCATTTTATATGATTGCATTTCTCTTCTCACAGCATATCCATTATGCTTCTTTTAAAAATATTTTTAGTTGTTAACCTACAGTTTAAAATATTCATTTACAAATAATCTTAATTCTACTTTCAAATAACATTTTCCAGTTCATGAGTAGTGCAGGTACTCTGCAACAAGGCTATTTCCAATTCCTTTCTAAATTCCTTTGTAACATTGCTGCCATTTATTTCAGCTATTTTTAAGCTCTAGCCATCCAGAGCATTGTTACTTTTATTGTAATGATGAATTGATTATCTGTTGGATCAATTAAAAATAAGATAAGAGATTTTTTTTCTGCCTTCATTTATTCCTTCTTTATTGTTCTCCTTTCTTAATGTAGATATGAGTTTCTGACCTATATCATTTTCCTTCTTTTTGAAGAAATTCAACATTTCTCGCAGGGTAGTTCTGCTGATGACAGATTGCTTCAGGTTTTGTTTGTCTGATAAAATCTACTTCTCCTTCACTTTTAAAATATAAGTTCACTGGTTACAAAATTCTGAGTTGGTGTGTTTATTTTTCTCTCAGCACTTTAAATATATTAGTCTCTTCTTGATTGTATGATTGCTGAAGTGAAGTCTAGTGTAAATCTTATCTTTATTTCTCTATCAGAAAGGGATTTTTCTCCTATTCGGCTTCTTTGAAGATTTTCTCTTTGCCTTGGATATTATACAGTTTAAATATAATATGCTTAAGTGTAGATTTTTTGGAATTTATTTTGTTTGGTGTTCTCTGCATTTCCTAGATCTATGATTTGGTGTCTGTCATTAATTTTAGAAAATTCTCAATCATTATTACTTTAAATATTTCTTTCACTTGTCTCCTTCTGGTATTCCTACTTTGTGTTTTGTTAACACCCTTTGTAATTGTCCTACAGTTCTTGGATATTCTGTTTTACTTATTTTCATTTTTTTCTTTTTGAATTTCAGTTTAGGAAGTTTCTATTGACATGTCTTCAAGCTCACTAATTCTTTCCTTGACTGGGTCCTGCCAAGTGATGAGTCCATCAAAGGCATTCTTCATTTGATAAAGTGTTTTTGATTTTTAACATTTCCCTTTGTTTTTTTTCTTAGAATTTCCATCTCTTTACATATATTGCCCATCTGTTCTTACATGTTGCCCATTTTTCCCATTAGAATCCTTAGCATATTAATCATAGTTTAAGATTACTCATCTGATGATTCTAAAGTCTCTGCCATAGTCTAATTCTGATGCTTACTTTGTCTCTTTAGACTTTTCTCCCATCTTTCATCATCTCTTGTAATTTTTTCTTGTAAGCTGGACATTAGGTATGCTAGTATTAGGTAATAGGAACTTAAGTAAACAGGCCTTTTGTGTGAGATTTCAGATACATTTATTTGACTAAAGTTAGTCTGTGCTTACTGTTTGCTGTAGCTGTAGGTGCCAGTTTCCTTTAGTGTCTTTGTTTTTGTCTCCCTATCTTCTTTAGGTTTCCCTAGAAGCACCATAAATAGAGGCCATGTCTTGCAGTTCTTTCACTTGTAATCCACTGTTGGTATACTGAATCTCTGATGGTGGTGGTTAAGTTTTAGAGAGGAGAGGTGTTCTGTAATCTTATAATTAAATCTCTGTTTTGCTTTGTTTTGTGAGCTGTGACCTTCAGAAAAAATTTAGTATTTTTGTCCCCCTCCCTTTACATGAGATAGGAAGGCCACATAAGCTGTCCAGTTGCCTTTTCTTTTAATCTTTGAATGATTTCTTTCACAACCTGGGAAAAACTTTAAAAAAATTGTCAAACATTTGTTTAGAGGAAAACTTAGGCACTTTGGGGGAGGGAAGTGGAGGGCAAATTTCTTCTAATCATCTGAGCATTTCATCCCAGACCTAAAATCGCATGCTAAATTTAGGAAACACCCAGTAGTCAACCAGATCCACCTTCCTTAGAAAAGAGTTGTTTTACAATGTTCACAAATTCTTTGATATGCTTCCCTTCAGAAGGTAGAACTTTATCCCCTTCCCCCGAGTGTGGACTAGAATTAGTAACTTGTTTCTAATGACTAGAAAAAAGTGGACGTGTCAGGGTGCAACTATAGAGAGCGGGTCATAGGAGTGCTGCAGCTTCCTGCTTGCTCTCCCACCTGCTTTTGGAACACTCATGCTTCCTGAAAACTCTCAGAAACTTGGGAGGAACTGAAACCTTCTGCTTAGAGCCAGCAAGAAATGTAGAACTCTGCCAGTAACTATGTGAATGGGTCATTGGGAAGTGGATCTGTCAGTGCTGACCAGGTCTTCAGATCGCTGCAGAACTGAACATCTTGTTTGCAACCTTATGAGAGACTCTGGGCCAGAACCACCCAGCTAATCTACTCTTGGGTTCTTGATCTTCAGAAACTATGCGAGATAATGAATATGTGCCTTTTAAACTAGTAACTAGCACACCACACACACACACACACACACACACACAGTCACTCACTACTCATATTCCTTAGATGACTTCCAAAATAGTTCTTCAAATCTTCTTAAATATTAAAATTTTGCCTATTCCAACAATTTTAGTGCTATTTAAATACTGTTTAGAGTTGGCACTTTGGGAAATGGCCTATGTAATCCATACATCTGCCTCAATCAGGTGGTAGGAGAGCAAACCAGTACAGTTTTAACAGTGAGGTTTAGTGCTTTATTCACTGAGGTTAGAGACTCATCCTAGGAAGTAGTGGATCCAAGAGGCAAAATGAGCCCCTATAGGTCCTGGGGTAAGCCACAATCTTTGTTTTTTCAACTCTGATAATTGTATACAGAGCAAACCATGTACCTCGAGTGAGAGGATGGGGACAGCATTATTTCCAGTGATTTTGCCCTGGTGAATGAATGATGTTAGAGGCTGGGTGAGGAATGGTTTCTGAGGTGTCAGTATACGTTCTTTAATTCACATTTTCTGAGCACCCAATGTATTCTTGGTGCTGAGCACACAGTGGTGAATATACACCTTCACTTACCTTGGAGAGCTTTTATTCTGCTGGTTTTGAGGTTCAGGTCAGGTCCTCATGTCATGTCCCAGCCACAAATGACATCAGTCAACACAGTTGCAGCAAAGAAGCTTTGTATATTTCTCTGTCTCTTCAACCTCTACTTTTTAAAGGTAACTGTGAAAGGAGAAATCAATTTATTCCAAATAAGTTGTGTTTTACAGAGAAAGAGCCTCCAAGACCATTATAAATCCCAGAGACCGAATACCTAATGATATGACCATGCATTAGAGTCTTAGTCCTCAAGCCTCCTTATACCAGAGAAAGAACAAAAAAATTGAGAGGGAAATCCAAAACCTGTGTTCCTGAAATAAATGTCAGAACCATGGAGACTTAACAAAGATTCAGATCCTTGTCAGTAAAGCTGCGCCTGGGGAGTAAATAAATGTTCTTTTGTGAAAATTTTGGAAGTCAGTTCTTGTTAGTTTCTTCTTGGCAGGACTGGAAAGAGGCTGAGGCCCCACCGAGCTGGTCCCATCCTTGATATCTGATCACCCTGGTCAGCCTTCATCAAGAATTCTGTCAAGTCAGTTGGAGTATCTCCCTTACCCCTGATGTTTCCTTTGAATTTTCCACCCCTTGACTCCCACTCTGCTCCTTGGTTATAAATCCCCACTCATCTATGCTGTATTAGGAATTGAATCCAATTCTATAACTGAGGTCTCTTTTCTCCTATTATAGCATTTTTGAGTAACATCTATTTTTACTGCTCTGCTGACTGTCTGGCACTGTTTTTTCTTTGACAGTTGTGGTGTAGTGACTTGGATGGGATCAGATTCATCATTGAACACCTGGACCTCTTACTTTCTGAGTCCTTCGGCTGGAAAATTCTTCCTAGCTATTTGTTTTGAATGGGAATTCATTTTCTGACTTCCTGAGATAGAAATTCTTCCTAGCTCTTTTTCTCAAGTGGGAATTTACTCCCTGACTCCTGCCTTAGATATTTCTTTCCTGGCTCTTTGTGAGACCTCTCTATTTTCTCATTGTGATCCTGTATCTCCCATGAGAGCTTCTAAGTCAAATGAAACCCCCTTCTTGAACTCCTGCTGACTGTGTTCTGCTAACTCTTGTCTGCTTCTTTTCTTGTTGGTATGATTTTACTAAAGATAACGTGGAACTCAATGGCTGCTTTGGGGAACAAAAGATCTCCCTAAGCTGGTTCCTCTAAGACCCCTCAATTCCCTTTGCTTTGACTCATCCTCCCTCCTTTTACCACCTTCAGTATTTCCTTTAGCTCTTTTGAATCCTTTGATATGTCCCTCTTCAAGCCCCTACCTCCTGCATCCTCTGTTCACCCTTACTGGACCTTTTCCTTTCCTACTCCAGTTCCTCAGGCACTTGAACTTTATGACCCTGTCCTCATTAGGACTCTGAAGGGACTAGGGGAACCCTAAAAGCAATTGCATGAGGTTGAAAAGAAAAAAAAAAGCCAATTGGCAACAGACTGGGTATTTTACTCAGATAAACACTGGAGACATCTGTACAGCTGCTTAAGGTCTCCTCAGTCTCTCACCTAAAATGTAGTCCACTGCCTCCATAAAATTAGATATCATGACAAAATAAAAATCTTAATCTCCTCCACAAATACTGGTAAAAAGGTTTAACCTTCACATTGAGTAGGTAACCTTAACTTGTTCCATCTGTCAGACACAATTTGGACAAAAATACAGAGTGGAGTTAGACCAGTGGGTTTTTGTATTACTGTGTTTACCTGACTCATGGCTAAAATTTTTAAATGAAAGTTTAAGATTTCTGTTTGCATCTGGCTATATGTATGTTTATGTATGTCTATACATATATTATGCATATGTGATATTATCCTATCTCTGGATGGTATTACCAAATTTGTAAAATTTTGTAGAGGTGCTCTGTTCAGATGAGCTTAGAGATAAATGAGTGCTTATATAAATTAACTATTTCTAAAACTTCCATAAATATAGGAAAAAACCCCAAATGCTTTACAAGGTCCTGTGATTTGAGCAAATCTTTGAAGGTTAATATTGTTGATGTAATAAAAAAAGCTATGTCTGAGTTATCAGAAATAAGTATAATATGAGTATACATTTTTATAATACTTGAATTTGCTAGTCAAATAGGTAATGTATTTAGTGGATATTACGATTATAAAAAGTATAAATTCAATCTAAAAACAAATGCACAAATAAATATGTAGTAAAAATGAATTGCTTGACATCCATTACCTTATGTTTGTTTATCAAGCACTATAGTAAAACAAATAAACCCAAATATTTAACATTCTTTTGGATTTTTTGTTTGCTTTTTATGGCACTTGTTGAATATGCATGTGCTGTAGAAATAGTTAACAGGAAAATAACTTGAAATGTGGCTATTTTTGTTTAATGGTATAATATGTCTGCCTAAAAGTCTTTTCAAAATCTTTTTGGTAACTTATAACCTTAGAGTTAAGCTAAGTTAAGTAATAGATGTTCATTAAGCATCTCAGTCATTTCTAAATAAAACAAACTGCTGAAACACTGATTACTGAACATAAATTTAAGTTTATATACATTTGGCTTTTTAATTTGTTATAGAGAAGCTAAATATATGAGTTTGTTAATAAACATGTTCTTTTTGCCCCATTGAAAAATACAAGGAAGTGTGTACCTATAAAATTATGAGATGGTATATTTATAAAATTTACTAGTCTACCACGGGATGCTGGTATATGACAGGCAATTCAAAATTAGCTATTTACTAGTTTTCTCTTTAAAAATAATCTTCTTGGCTTTAATTAAAAAATTATAATCAATATATGAAAACAAAACTACCAAAAATAATAAGGGAAACATTTCAGGTAAAGTATGCAAGAAAAATGGGATGTGTTTTGGATAAGGGAAAGTTTGCAAGGAATGAAGCATGTGTTGGGACAAATGAGACTAATTTTGTTTGAAAGTAAAGTGACTGGTTATTCAGAATCGAGAAAGATGAAAAAATATGGGGGGAGGGGGAACAATGGATATAGAAAATTGAAGAAGGTTGTGAGGAAAAATTAATTTTATGCAAGGTTCAGCTAGCTAAGATTGAATTTATTTGTAAGGTCTTAAAAATGCATTCAGAAGTATACTGATACAAAGCTACAATTTGCTTTCCTCTGTTAAAATGACAGTTTTCTTGGGTTATTGGTCTGTTCTTACTAGACAGTAAAAGGTTCTTCTTTGTTTTTTAAAGTAATCCACCTAGGAAACAAAGATTCTGGGTCTTAGAATAATTTTCTGTGCTTTATGTTAACCTTATCATGTCTTGATTATTTAAGAGAATTAAGTCTTATCACTTTTAAAAGAGCTAAGGACTTTCACACTTTTGACGATTTTGCCATCCCAAAATCAAATCCTAAATAAATCTTCTTGACTTCAAGCTGATTTTGAGATTTCTCAGATGGTCCCTGGAGAGTCTCATAGGATTTGTTCTCTTATAAAAAGAGAGATGTTAAACTAATTTGGTTTATTTGATATTATGAATTGTATGCAAAGACATTGTCAAATAAGAAAGATGGTGACTTTCCACAGTTATATTTGTATGGGTAACTATTAATATAAATATTTCAGAAATTATATGAAGTTACTGGAAATTGGTCAGTACCTTCTCTCTCCATGATATGTGTCATATAAAGTTATCAGTCATAATTCTAGTAATTAGTTTTAAAAATTGGATGTCATAGAAACAACCAATATTCCCAAAGGAACTCTTACTAGATCTTAACCCTGCCATTTTAAGTCTTTGTCAGCCATGATGGTTTTTGTTTTGTTCTGATTCTTCCCTGAAAGCAATCACAATTAGCTATAGGCCAGAATGCTTTGTCTTCTCATAGACCCATAGAAAGGACTATCTATGGCAGGCACTCTGGGCTATAGGTGTCAGATGATATGCATTGTGTAAATATATTTGAAACCATGCCACTGGACTGAGTAAGAATTTCCAGAACTCTAATAGAGAAGCTCATGGGTTCATAAAAATTTTATCCCAAGATCAAACAGAATAAGAATTAACCACATGGGACTGAATGAACTGATAAAGGATGATTGTGGTTTTGATTTGGAACAGTGCTGGACTTTTAATTTTTTATTTTCTGGATATAAGAATTCCCTTTCCTTTTTGTCTATCATCATAAAAATTAGCAGTTTATATTTTTGTAAATAAAAAGGAAGCATTTATCTTTTCACGCTGCTTGTTCACTCCAGAATTTGAAACCCGTATGGAGTAGTCTTATTATCATGACAGTATTGTTTGCATAAATTCAATAAGATCATGTTTTCCTTCTATTGGGACATAACTGGAAACAATTACATTAAAAGGCCTTGACTATAATGCCATATTTGAAAGTATAGAGTCAGATATAACCAGGTAGTATTAAGCAATGAAAGTTGACTTTCTGAAGCCAATGTTTACAAAGACCTCTTGGAAAAACCAGTTTGGTACCTGGCTTATAGGGTTCCCAGCCTTACCAGGTGAATAAGGAAGCTTACTTCCTGGTAGGCCTTGCAAACTTAGGACATTTTGGGGATCTCAAGAAGAAAGGGATTCATCCATATTTATAGGTACTGAAGGCAAAATATGGTGGTGAGCTCTTGGCTTGGCTACTCAGCTTCAATTTTACAATTCAGATCTGAGAATCCTTATGCAAAGTTTCAGCAAAGCAAAATCAAAAAGGCTTGCATGGTTAGTTACAGTTCTTGCTGAACTTGTGTAAATAATCAGGCCAAATCTAGTAAGACCAGATTTATTTTGTAAACAGGAATCAAAAAGGGAAGTAACTGTAGAGAGAAATTTTTTATGTTTCAATAGAAAACTATAACCTACACTTGGAGGTTATTAGATTCTAGTTTTTCATTGTCTTTGAGGTTTGTTATCAATCTGTAAACTGAACTGAATCCTGCCATTTTGCACATTTTGCCAGTACTTTCCAAATTCTCAGTTCTTCTAGTTTTCTCTAATATTTGGCTACAACTTTCCAAACTAATGGGTGTTCCATGCTCTGCTCCCGGGATTAACTATGACTGTGACACTGATGTCTATGCTATCACCACAGATGCTCAAGTTCCAAACCAGGAAATCTGTTGAATTGCCACTGTCATCCTCACTTCACCCTGTAGGGCTCCCTCAAGGCCAACATCTAGAAATCTCAACGGGTTGCCCATTGGACTCAGAAACTGGATTTGTAACTATTATTTTTTTCTTTGATTTTCATAGAAGCTCCCCTCATTACAGATAAGACTTCTTGCACCGTTCAGCAAATATGCTCTACTACTTGCCGGTGGTTCAGCTGATCCTTAATGAATAAAAGGTGAAAGAACAATGGATTATTTTGTTCAAAGGAAAAGGAGTGACTCTACTTACCCTGAATAACAGGAGGGACTGAAAAACACCCTTTCCTTGACCAGACTTTAGTCGGGCTCCTCTAAGTCCTCTTCTTGGCAAGGCTTTGACATGGGGCTTCAGTGTCCATCTTTGTTGGGCTTGTGTCACCCAATTTTAGAAGGAATTCTGTCAAGTCAGGTTGGAGAGAATCCCTCACGTTTGATATCTGATCTAAGTCCTCACCCTTCACTCTTTGTATTTGATCACCTTTGTATGCCTTTGGCAAGAATCCTGTCAAGTTGGTTTAACCAGGATTTTCCTTACCTCATGTTTCCTCTTAGTAACTTTCCATCCCCTAAATTCCACCAGCTCCTTGGCTATAAATCCAACGTGTCCCTGCTGTATTCAGAATTGAGCCCAGTTCTATACAGAAGTCTTTTTTCCCTATTGCAATATTTCTGAATAAGGTCTATTTTTACCGCTTTAATTGCTGTTACACTCTGGTTTTTCCTTGACAGGGGAAACTTCTGGGTCTTAGCATTCCCATTTGGAAACAGAGAACAAAATTAAGCAAAATTTCTACATCCATCTTCCTAAAAGTTGAGCCACCAAATTCACCTTAATGAGACAATTCCAGGGATGATGTAGGCAGCCCAGAGAGGCATGATCAGGACACACATCTAATGCATTCCCCTTTCTATTCATTTGGCCTTTATCTTCATGCAACTCTTGATGGATAGAAGGGACAAATTTTTTCCTGATTCATATGCTGCTTCCTCCCTAATCCATATGTACGGTTATGTTTCAGTAATATATTAACCCTGGAGCCTTACTGGTTCTACGTAAGATAGTATATATCTGCTGCGCTCTGTCATGGGGCTTTGCTGTCATCATCACTTGGGGGCCCTGGCCAATGGGGGTGCCACCATCTTGTAGCTGCACCAGAATGTATCATGTAGACTTTCCCCGTGGGAGGGTGAGAGAGCACTTGGGTCTCTCACACTCTTAAAAATACTTCAACAAGGAAGTGGTACAAGATACTCTCACAGGCAATGAACTAATAATGGGGCTTTGACTTACGGCAAGAGGGCTAGAAGTATGGTCTTCTAAGAAGAGTACAATATATTGGTGAGCACCTGTATTATCTACTGCAGTCTTATTAGAGGAAATTTTTTATTTTACCCACCAAATTTTTTCTCTTACTAAAGAGTACTTGCCCTGGAACAATAAAGCTTAGTCCCAAAGGTTGACAGGGGAGATGTTTTTAAGGGGAAACTAAAATCCATTAATTTAATGTCTGAAAAAAATTATCCCCACTGTGTTCATTAAACAAAGGGCAGGGTCATGTCTTTTTCTTTCTAGTATTCAAAATATATAAGTATAGAAATGTATCATAAACAGAAAATACATGGTTAAGTCAGGAGATAACAAAGGAAAAGTAAACATTTCTCCTTCCAACAAAACACCTGCCTGCCCATTCTGGTCCACTTACCTGTTCTCTTACCACTTCATGGGGCCTCGTGGAACATGGCTGGTAAGGATTCCATGCAGCCAGCTCTCCCTCAGCATTGAGGAAGTCCTTGAGAGTTTGCTCAAATGACAATTCTCTGTCTTGATCGTCTGTTTCTGGAATTGTCTATTTTCATTCCATTGCGCCCTGCTTGTCTGTATGCGTGTCATCTTCTCTTACAAGTGGTCTCTTTGGTTGGTTTTGACTTTTTTTTTTTAAACCAGGATTGATCCTGAATTATGTATTTCTTTATTGACTCCATTCTCTGCAAATCAGGGCCTATGCCTCTGTGCCATGTTTAGCAGGGACTGCCTCTTAAGCCCAGCATCTTTTGCTTCTGTTTGCGAAAGGAGTTGGAGAGAGTTGAAACCCACTCTCACTAAGCACCACCTAAGAAGAGGATAGTGTTGTGTGCTTTATGTAAAAACAGCAATAGCACCAATAGTAAATAATAGACTAAATGTGATCATTTATTATAATAGATATCATTTATTGCATGCTATTCAGTGGCTGAGCGTTTTATAGACAGGGCCTTCAGACAGGTAGTCTTATCCTGCAGGATCCTATATTCTATGCCAAGATGTTTGGCTTCTGTCATTAGTGCCTGGGAATCCTATAAGGGTTTTAAGCAAAGGTAACAAGAGGATTCAGCACATAGTATCTTCTTGATGACTTTGGGGCACTGTTATGGTCATCAATTATTTTGCAATGTTCCAGGGGCTACTGGGTGTGAAGAGTATTTGCTTTGGACCATGTTGCCCCAGATAGCTCTGCTCCCCTAGTTTCTAGGCTTGCATTTTCTTAAGCAGGTCTGCAGATATGCCACAAAGGAGGGAGGAGTGATGGCTCTTAATGACTAGATCTGTTCTCCCTTCCTGTTTCTGTTACCTGTGACCTAGAAGTCCAGTTTAGCAGACCTCCATCAAATTTCATACAAGTCAATAGTTGTTCTTAAAGTAAGAATAAACTCCATTGAGTGGGAAGTCTAAAAGCATCTCCTAGAATCAAGTGTTAAACCCTTTACTTTTTTTCCTTACAAGTTTTGTCTTTATTATATCTTGGTTGTTCCCTGTTTTCTGGAACATAGCAAAACTCAAAAACATGACACCTGAATGAAAAGTATTCGGGGCCATGAAAAATACTGAACAAATACTAGGAGGCACTGTTCTTTTATAGTAAATTAAGTAGTTCAGTAGATAGGAAATTCAAAGAAAGCAGTAATAGCTGGAGGGCATTGGAGTATAGGTGTCTCCAGAGCTGGTCTTTCTTGTTGGTGGCTTTTCCTTTTCAGTAACTTTGTCCTGTTGGAGCAACACCTCAGCTCCGCTTCTGGAGCTTGGTGAGCACATAATCCAATCCTGCATCTCACAGTTCAGTGCCTGCCAGCCCAGGATATTGGGTTTGATGTTGACGACCCTATACACAAACAGGATCTTTTTGGGGGACAGTGAAGAACCCACATGTATAATCCCCAGTGTCTTCCACAAAGGACTGGCCCTGATCCAATATCCTTCATAGGAATCCTGCTCCTACCTGAAGACAATCTTAGGGTGAGCTTTCACATAGTAACCCTGATTCAGCCCCTTTCTCACCAAAGGCTTCCCATTGACCCAGAGCTCAGCAATACCTGAGGAGGACCTCTAAGTGGCACAGATGTGCACCGGGATAAGGAACTCCACCTACACCTTGGAGAAAATCTGGTCGCCCTCAGTGATAACATCGTAATGTCCAGTTCCCAGCTTAAAAGCGGTCATCTCATTCCTCTTGGCCTCGATGCTGTAGGCATGGGAGAATCGGTGTAAGCATGAAGGCGCACTGAAGTTCTGCAGAGGTTTCTCCAGCTGTGTGATCTAGCTTCCATGAATACTACTTTGGGGAAAATAAGCACCTTCCCACCCATTTATGTGAGAAAGGAAAAATAATCTTCACCTAAAATGTGAAAAGGAAAAAAGATCACCAATTCAATCTTGTGTTCAGCAACTTCTTGTCTTTTTTCCCCCGGGGCTATCCTCATCCCACCTCGCCTGCTACATGTACACATTCACCCCTGATCTTCCAACCTGAAATGAGCAAAGTCTTCCAGGAGACTGGCAAGGACAGAGACCCAAAGCAGCAGCTTGTCCATATTCTTGGCCTGGGGCTGTTATAGCAGCAGTGGTGACCAGGATCAGGGTACAGATAGACAGTGGTGTCCACCTCGCTTCTGAGGTTCATGCTCTTCGACCTTGGCTACCTGGGGTTTATATGCACCTGTGGGTGAGGACGGGGGATGGACAGCACCAATGCCCTGTAAGTGATTTCCCAGGCCCAACAACCAGAGCTGCTGATGGGGCAGGAGGACAGGGCCCTGGGCGGGCAAATCAATGGGAGTTATTTATTAGCTGCAGGGACCTGCCAGAGCTCCAACCCTTATGACCCGGATTCCTGGGCTGGGGAGTGGGTGGAGGGGAGCTGCGCTTTGTGAATGAGTTGAGAGGCCAAGTCAGCTGTGTCAGGAGGGTCTCACTCCACTCTGCAGGGGCCCTGTCTGCTGGGAGCTCCTGAGCCACGTGGAGAGTCTCTCTGAGCCCGGGCCTCTTGTGAGCTGTACGTGCAAGGCTTTTTCATCCTCTTGTGGTTCTGTGAAGCAGTCCTTTTTGTAGGACATTCTGAGATTCTGCTTTCTGCCAGAGACCCTGAAAATCTACTTCCACCCCATCAATGCAATATGATATGCCAGCACTTTGCTGTGGAGATTCAGAAAAAAAAAGGTAGACTGCCTCTGGTTTCTGGAGAATTGTTCTGACACACCTCTCCCCTGCCTCTCCTTTCATCTTTCCTGTTATGACCTCACTTCCAGGCCCTCATTTGCTGTCCTGAGATGTCAGCATCTGACTGACAGTTTTGTTGTCTTCTGTCTCTAGCCACTCAAGGTGAGGTTCTGTAACCATCTGTGGTGACACTGCCTGAGCATTTATTCAGGCATGTGTTCACTACACACAATTGTTGTGAGCTTCCCTTGTGTGTCAAGCAGGATGGAGGTTTTGCGGATAAGAGAGTGACTTTTTTGATAGTCTGTGTCCAGCGATCTCCCATCTCCCTTAAACAGTCTGTGTTGGAGTTACAGTAACTCAACCTTGTGCTTTTCTCCAAATTAAAAAAAAATTCCTTAAGCATAAGTATTTACTATTCCATTTATTTAACTTCTTAGACCTGTCAAACTGCTTTACACCGTATTGTACTTACTCCCCTCCTATTTCTCTTTTCATATTGGCCAGCACTTCATCTGCTTTACTTCATTTTACCTCCCAACCTTCTTCAGCATATTGTCCTCATTCACCAACCACTATCCAGAATATTTTTTCTCCTTTTTCTCTCTAATGCTCACAGCTGGTTAGATGTTAATTGCAACTTCTGGGAAGCAGTTCCCCACATTGTTATTCCTCTGGCAGTCTAGCACAGTTTATAGTGGAGTTGGGCTTAGGTTACCTTTTGCGTCTTGATGAAATGCAGCCTCATTATCCTGGGATCTAGAGCCATTCACAGTTCTTCCCCAATCTATTGGTCTTGTTTTAGTTCTTCCACAAATCCATCGTTCACCCACACTCCTCTGCTTGTGGATACATGCCCCTGTCTCTCCTTTAACTGCTTTGGTTCATTCTTTTCTCTGTAACTGAAGTAACTTTCAGACATATCTCTGCTTCTCAAAATTCCAGTGGCTCTTTAAAGTCTACTTCATATGCCGTCAGCTTCATGAAATCCCTCCTGATCTCCTGATGAGATGGGTGTTTCCATCCTCTGAATGCCATAATGATGAAGGGCAAAGACTTTGGAATCAGACAAATGTAAATTCCAAATCCAGTACTCTCATTTTCTAAACGTAGAAACTTAAGTAAGCATTCAGACTTTTTGAACCTATAGTTCCTAATGTGTGAAACAGTAATATAACCACCCATTTTCATGGGGTTTTAGTGGCTAGTAAATGTAAACTGAAGCACACTGTTTTTTGCAGAGTAAGTACTTGAAAATCTTTGTTGTTATTATTATGACATTTTCTAGTATTATAGTATTCTGTCTCAAATTATAGATATTTGTATATTCAGCTAAACACCTTTACAAAAACTTACAAAAGATTGTTTTATCCTTCTCCGGATCCCAGCCATCACAGGCACTTCATGTCATAAAGATATTGGTTGAATTAAACAAGCAGTAATGCTAAGTTGTGTAGAATTTTTTAAAAATTGGAGAGACAACTAAGTGAAAATACTTAGAGTCTAGTATTTTGCTTATTCCCATGGAATAAAGATTCTTATCAAAGTTTGGAAAACATAGTAGATGCTTGATACTTATAATTACTCATTGTAAATCAACAAATTACCAATGTAGTTTGTGAAAAATACCCCAGGCAAACAAGGTTCTTTTTTTTCCCCTTTCTTTACTGAAAAATTTAGAATGAAACCCATTAGAATGGACCAAGCAAGGAAGACATTCACTCTTAAGGGTGGGAATAATTAGGGACCCATGGTTTCCCAGAGCAAATGAGGAAGACAGAGGAGTGGTGTGATGCAGGGAGCAGCAGCCTGTGCAGGGACCGGGAGCTGGGCCAGCAAGGAAAGCATTTATGCAGGAAGCGGGGGCAGTGGTGGGAAGGGAAGTTGGTTACATACAAGGGAACTGATAAAATAAGAAAATATATTAAGGATAGTGGGCATCTGATTTCTCACTGTTGAAAAAAAAGAGAGCTAAAGACACAGAAATAGAGAAAACCTGAATTACCTTGTGGTGGTAGGTAGATTGGAATTGGAGGCATTGCTGTGAACTCAGAATTTTCTCTGTGTGTGTGTGTGTGTGTGTGTGTGTGTGTGTGTGTGTGTGTGTGTGTGTGTGTATTCCAAGCTGTTCCCAATAAGGGTGCCTGGAAGCAGATCCAAACCTTGCCTTCTAGATACTGTATTTCACTAAAAGGAACCAGGGATCCTTGTGGAAATGGCCAAATCCAGGTCTGGAGCAGGAAAGTATACAATGAGCCTAGACTACTTTTATTGTATCAATAAGGAAGGAAATGATTAAAGCATAATGTCCTGTCCCAAGGACACCAAAGCCAGATAGAAAGCGATCCCACTGACCAAACTGGGAGTAATTTAAGAATCAGTATAAATAACAAAAGTAACTAGACCCTATTGAATATAGTAAACAATCCAAGGTGATATAGATGGATAATTAAAAGTTTGATGGACAGAATATTTATATAGTTTCAAACTACATCCTTGCAAAATATTTATTTAAAAAAGGAAAATAGTGACTTCAAAGTAGACAGTCTTGATTATGCCACATTAATCAAACAATCCAACTGAACATCACTGGACATGGGATAATTCAGAGTCATGTGCCTCTTGATAGCATGCAGTGAAAGAACATAGCATTACTCTGTCCTGCCAAAGACCATTGCCTGAGACTAATCATGAGAAATGTAGCTCTGGGAGTAAGGAGATTCCCTGCCTAGGGCAAGTTCTACATGAATCTGGTGAAACTGAAGGAGGACAAGGGAAAGAGCAGGTTGGGAGGAAGGATTTTATTGCTCACAGCTCAATCTCTCACTGGGCTCCTCTAGCCAGCCCCTGCTCTGTCCCTGCTGCCACAGTGCGCACTCACTTTCCCCACCTGCTGAACTCCATGAGCGGATCCCTGGGACTGGGGGCACCAGACCAGTTACACACCAGGAACAGAGGGAAGGAGAGAACCGCTACCACTCTCCACCCCCTACCTCAGGTCCACTGGAGGCTCTGCCATGGTAAACATCCATTGGTATGCAAATAGGCCACAGAGGCTCTGCCATGGTAAACATCCATTGGTATGCAAATAGGCCAAGGCCAGGCAGGAAAGTCTGGGTGAAAACTTCCATTTACCTCCCAGAAAACATCAGACACACTAAACTTTGGGACATTCAACAAATTTGGAATATTCAGGTTATGGAAGACTGAGGAACTGTTCTAGATTAAAGGAGATTAACAAAATATGCCAATAGATGTAAAGCCTGATTCTGAAGTACATTATTTTGTTATTAAGGACATGGTTTGGACACCTGGAAAAATACTGAATGGAGTCACAGGATTAGATGATGGTAATGAATCAATGTTTGTTTCCTGATTGGGATGATTGCTTCGTGGTTTTGTAGATGAATGTCCTTGTTTGTAGAGAATACTAAACGATTTGCAGGTGATAAGCCCTGTGTCAACAACTTACTTTCTAATGTCCAAGAAAGAATTTCTTGGTAGTACACTTTCAACTTTCTGTAAGTTTGCGGGAAAAAAAATCAGGGAGAATTTGGAGAGAAAAAGTGGTTTTCAGCCTTGCCTGGACAGGAGATGACCTCTGGTCAAGGGGAAAGTAAGGAATTATTTGGGTCCTGGAAGAAGATGGGGATGAGCATTTGCAGATTTTCTAGGTGGATGTGCGGACTGGGAGGCCAGTCACTCTGAACAGATCAGCCTCCTTAGAAGCTGATGATCAGGTGGGAGGAGAGGCAAGGTAAGGTGGGGAGGTCTCATTCTTCTTTTCTAGAAGAGGTCACTTTCTCAGGGCCTTAGGGGAAAGCATTACAGGGTCAGGAGGAATCAGAGAAAGAATAGGGTACTATCTGCTTCAGCAGGGGAAGCATTGGAATTGAGATGTAGAAGACGGAACTCTGGGTCTCAATTTCAGTTTTCTGCCACTACGTGTTTAGGTGAGTGGTTCTTAACAGTGTTTTGTAATTTATTGTGTTATGTGATAAGATTTCCTTTTTCTTAGGAAACACTCACTGAAGTATTTAAGAGTAAAGGGGCATGATGTTTCCGACTTTTGACTAATCTAGAGTTAGAGACAATGAGGGAAATGGGGCAAAATATAAACAATTGGTGAATCTAGGAAAAGGATATGCAAGAGTTTCTTGGATTATACTTTCAGTGTTTCTGTAAATTTGAAATCTTGTTAAAATAAAAATGTTAAAAGATGTTGGGATGATTGGAATCAGTGATGGCATTGCCTCTGTCAGAGCTGAGGGAAGGCTAGAAAAGGAGAAAGGCAAAGATGTTGGAGATGATTGAAGATTAACTAAAGCATTTGTGGATGTGCTTCAGCTAACTTCTAAGGTCAAAGGTTATGCAAGAAATCAAAGTCACTATAAACTCAGGGAAAGCCTGAATGAACAGGTTACTGGATTTGAAACATGAGGGAGAACAGCATTTGGAGGTTGCTCAAGGATTCCATATTCTGATTTCCATTGCTTTGGAGGTTTAAGGACATGTAACGGTATTGAATGAAACAGGCACTGTGGTTGATGTGATTATTTTGTGATCCTGGTGTGTGTGTGTGTATGAAAAAAGTGCATAATCCTAGACTGATGGATTGCTCTTATGTATAAGGAGGAAGTAAAGGTACAGTTAAGTCTTCACACCATTCCATAACTTCCATTTAGGAAAGAGAAGAATAAGCATAGATCAAATGGAAAAATTAATTCAGCATGTGCTACAGGTCCTAGCAGAATCTTGAGAGATACTCAGGGGAAAGGGGAGTCGGGAGGAGAGGGCACTAGGCAAAGATAGGGAACTCTAAATGCCGGGAGCATGATACACCCATTGGAAGGTCTCCCAAAAGGAATCTAACTAATACTCAAGCTATGATTTACTAAGAAGATCTATCCTGCTTAAAAATGGAACTTATTAACAAATGAATGTCCTAGGGACACACTGGATTTTACCTGCAGAAATGCTCTCTGTCTTGGAAATGCTACAGAGACTAATCCCTCCTCATCTAAAGATGACAATTCTTGGGCCATATACACACGTCCATCATGCCCCCTCAATATCAGTTAAGGTAAAGGAAGAAGAAACCACCTGAGACAATGACTCCAGAAATCACAAAGCCTCAACCACTTGGAATAATAAAAAGGTTCTGTTTTTAATAAGATCCCTTAACACCTGTCTGGAGTCTGACTCCACTGGTTCCCTTGAGATACCCAGCATGTTTTGAAGAAAAGAGACCCAGGAGAGCAGGGCCAGTCAATATGGCTTTTCCTTGGAGATGCCTTGACACAGCTTTCAGAGCCAGGGAGGACCAGTGTGCATGTCATGTGCCCCTCTTTCTCTAGGCTATAGTCCTATCGAGAGAGATGTAAGTGATTGTAAAATTGTGTATTCTTGAAAAGGGACCAGGTTTGTTTTGTTCTGTTGTAGGTGCTCTCAGACTAGATTTGAGAGGTGTTGTGGATCCCTGTATGTCCTTAGCTTAAGCAGGCTTTCGTTCTCTTTGCTTCTGCCAGGATCTGGAGTTCTGAGATGGGAAACTACAGATATGCCAACTAGGCTCATGTCCTGAAAGCACAGCCTTGGTTCTTTTCTATTATCCTATGATCAGGTATTTTTCTTCCTCTGGCTTCTTTAGATGGCTGCGGTCATCACAGAATTTTAAGAAGGTCTCTTTATCCATCCCTGGCATCTTAGAATTTGTGCTTCAAGGCTGCAGGGTTTTATTTGTTTTCTGCAAAGAGTAATTTTCACATAATACCAATTTATAGGCGATTGGCCTAAATCTCAGGTTTTAAATTCTTTCCCTTTCCCTAACAGGTTTAACTCAGATTTAAATAATAGCTACATGATTTGTTTGTGTCAATAAATTCTGTAATAGTTTCTTTCCTTATAAATGCAATCCTCTTTGCATCTCCAAACTTCTTTGTTTTTTCTCTTCTGTTATTTGAATATTATCTTCATGACAAAAATATTTGCTACACTAACTGTTCATTACATTAGTATGTTTTAGTGCTTTTATTTTCCCAAGGGGATAATCTAGGAATACATTTCTCTCTCTCCTTTCATCATCTCATGCTGTGTTTTCTTCTTTGTTTTCACTGACTTTTTAAAAATTCTTGAATGGCTTCTTCCTTCAGAAGCCATACCAAGGATAATTTTCAGTGATTTGTTCAATATAACATGTTTTTTGACATCGACAGATTCCAGATCAGGTTCCAGATTTCTTGCATCCCAGCCAGTTCCCATGTTTCTTACATCATAATGAGCCCCTAGAGAACTGGGGGTCTGGCAGTGACAGGTTTGCAGGGATAGAATCTTATGTGTGACCAAATGAGAATCTTTTTAAAAATCAATTTTGATGAGGTATAATACATCACAATATTATACAAACCACACAATAAAATGCAGTATTATTAATTTAACAAAATTCAACAATTTTAAGTATACATTTTGGTGAGTTCTGACAAATTTATATGCCTGTGTAACTACCACATAATCAAGAACATTTCCTTCATCCCCAAAAGTTCCCTTGTGTTCTTTTGCAGTCAGTTTCCTATCAACTATAGCAACCACTGACCTGTTTTCTTGTGGTATTGATTAAATTGGTATTTTCTAGCATTTCATATAAATAGAATCATACTATATACACTTTTTCGTGTCTACTACGTTGATTCAGTATAACGTTTTTAAGATTCAGCCATGTTATTTATATTAGTAACTTCTTTTATTGCTGAGCAGTATTTCATTGTATGCGTTACACCATGAGCATTCAAGTTGTTTCCAGATTTTGTCTTTTAGGAATAAAGCTGCTAGGAACCTTGAACATTCACATGCATGACTAAGTATAAAATGTGGACAGTGTGGGCACACGTTTAATTTGTCCTGTGTAAATACTTAAGGAAAATATTGTCGTGTGATAAGTGTATACTTACCTTTCTAAAAATCTGCTGAATTGTTTTACAAATTGGTTGTACCATTTTATAAACCACCATTAATGTTTAAAAGATCCAGTTTCTTCATTTCCTTGCCAATATTACATATTGTCACGTTTTTACTTTTACCTACTGTCTCATGGTCTGTTTTTTTTATGCTATCATTAATATACAATTACATGAGCAACATTATGGTTACTAGACTCCCCCTATTATCAAGTCCCCCCCACATACCCCTTTACAGTCACTGTCCATCAGTGTAGTAAGATGATATAGAATCACTACTTGTCTTTGTGTTATTCTGCCTTCCCCGTGTCCCCCCTTCATTATACATGCTAATCGTAATGACCCTTTCCCCCCCTTATCCTTCCCTTCCCCCCCATCTTCCCCAATCCCTTTACCTTTGGTAACTGTTAGTCCATTCTTGGGTTCTGTGAGTCTGCTGCTTTTTCTTTGTTCTTATACTCCACAGATGAGTGAAATCATTTCATACTTGTCTTTCTCCACCTGGCTTATTTCACTGAGCATAATACCCTCTAGCTCCATCCATGTTGTTGCAAATGGTAGGATTTGTTTTCTTCTTAAGGCTGAATAATATTCCATTGTGTATATGTACCACATCTTCATCCATTCATCTACTGATGGACACTTAGGTTGCTTCCATTTCTTGGCTATTGTAAATAGTGCTGTGCTAAACATAGGGGTGCATATGTCTTTTTCAAACTGGGCTGCTGCATTCTTAGGGTAAATTCCTAGAAGTGGAATTCCTGGGTCAAATGGTATTTCTATTTTGAGTTTTTTGAGGAACCTCCATATTGCTTTCCACAATGGTTGAACTAGTTTACATTCCCACCAGCAGTGTAGGAGGGTTCCCCTTTCTCCACATCCTTGCCAACATTTGTTGTTGTTTGTCTTTTGGATGTTGGCCATCATAACTGGTGTGAGGTAATATCTCATTGTGGTTTTAATTTGCATTTCTGTGATGATTAGGGATGTGGAGCATCTTTTCATGTGCCTGTTGGCCATCTGAATTTCTTCTTTGGAGAAGTGTCTATTCAGCTCCTCTGCCCATTTTATAATTTTCTTATTTGCTTTTTGTTTGTTGAGGTGTGAGAGCTCTCTATATAATTTGGATGTCAACCCCTTATCAGATAGATCATTTATGAATATATTCTCCCATACTGTAGGATGTCTTTTTGTTCTACTGATGGTGTCCTTTGCTGTACAGAAGCTTTTTAGTTTGATATAGTCCCACTTGTTCATTTTTGCTTTTGTTTCCCTTGCCTGGGGAAATATGTTCATGAGGAAGTTGCTCATGTTTATGTCCAAGAGATTTTTGCCTATGTTTTCTTCTAAGAGCTTTATGGTTTCATGACTTACATTCAGGTCTTTGATCCATTTTGAGTTTATCTTTGTGTATGGGGTTAGACAGTAGTCCAGTTTCGTTCTCTTACATGTAGCTGTCCAGTTTTGCCAACGCCAGCTGTTGAAGAGCCTGTCATTTCCCCATTGTATATCCATGGCTCCTTTATCATATATTAATTGACCATATATATTTGGGTTTATATCTGGGCTCTATAGTCTTTTCCATTAGTCTATGGGTCTGTTATTGTGCCAATACCAAATTGTCTTTACTGTGGCTTTGTAGTAGAGCTTGAAGTCAGGGAGCATAATTCCCCCTGCTTTATTCTTCCTTCTCAGGATTGCTTTGGCTATTCGGGGTCTTTTATGGTTCCATATGAATTTTAGAACTATTTTCTCTAGTTCATTGAAGAATGCTTTTGGTATTTTGATAAGGATTGCATCAAATCTGTAGATTGCTTTAGGCAGGATGGCCATTTTGACAATATTAATTCTTCCTATCCATGAGCACGGGATGTGTTTCCATTTATTAGAGTCCTCTTTAATTTCTCTCATGAGTGTCTTATAGTTTTCAGAGTATAAGTCTTTCAGGTTAGGTTTATTCCTAGGTATTTTATTCTTTTGGATGAAATTGTGAATGGAATTGTTTTCCTGATTTCTCTTTCTGCTAGTTCATCATTAGTGTATAGGAATACAACAGATTTCTGTGTATTAATTTTGTATCCTGCAACTTTGCTGAATTCAGGTATTAGATCTAGTAGTTTTGGAATAGATTCTTTAGGGTTTTTTATGTATAATATCATGTCATCTGCAAACAGGGACAGTTTGACTTCTTCCTTGCCAATCTGGATGCCTTTTATTTCTTTGTGTTGTCTGATTGCCATGGCTAGGACTTCCAGAACTATGTTAATAAAAGTGCGGAGAGTGGGCATCCTTGTCTTGTTCCCAATATTAAAGGAAAAGCTTTCAGCTTCTCACTGTTAAGTATAATGTTGGCTGTGGGTTAGTCATATATGGCCTTTATTATGTTGAGGTACCTGCCGCGTATATCCATTTTGTTGAGAGTTTTTGTCATGAATGGATGTTGAATTTTGTCAAATGCTTTTTCAGCATCTATGGAGATGCTCATGTGGTTTTTGTCCTTCTTTTGTTGATGTAGTGGATGATGTTGACGGATTGTCGAATGTTGTACCATCCTTGCATCCCTGGGATGAATCTCACTTGATCATGATGGATGATCCTTTGATGTATTTTTAAATTCAGTTTGCTAATATTTTGTTGAGTATTTTTGCATCTGTGTTCATCAGGGATATTGTTCTATAATTTTCTTTTTTTGTGGTGTCATTGCCTGGTTTTGGTAGTACAGTGATGTTGGCCTCATAGAATGAGTTTGGGAGTATTCCCGCCTCCTCTACTTTTTGGAAAACTTTAGGGAGGATGGCTATTAGGTCTTCACTAAATGTTTGATAAAATTCAGCAGTGAAACCATCTGGTTAAGGAGTTTTGTTCTTAGGTAGTTTTTTGACTACCAATTCAGTTTCTTTTCTGGTAATTGGTCTATTCAGATTTTCTGTTTCTTCTGGGTCATCCTTGGAAGGTTGTATTTTTCTAGAAGGTTGTCCATTTCTTCTAGGTTATCCAGTTTGTTACCATATAATTTTTCATAGTATTCTCTCATAATTCTTTGTATTTCTGTGGTGTCCATAGTGTTTTTTCCTTTCTCATTTCTGATTCTGTTTATGTGTGTTGATTCTCTTTTTTTCTTGATAAGTCTGGCTATGGGTTTATCTATTTTGTTTATTTTCTCGAAGAACCAGCTTCTGCTTTCATTGATTCTACTGTTTTATTCTTCTCAATTTTATTTATTTCTGCTTTGATATTTATTATGTCCCTCCTTCTACTCACTTTGGGCCTCATTTGTTCTTCCTTTTCTAGTTTCATTAATTGTGCGTTTAGAGTGTTCATTTGGGATTGTTCTTCTTTCCTGATGTAGGCCTGTATTGCAATATATTTCCTTCTTAGCACGGCCTTCGCTGCATTCCACAGATTTTGCAGTGTTGAATTATTGTTGTTGTTTGTCTCCATATATTGCTTGATCTCTGTTTTTATTTGGTCATTGATCCATTGATTATTTTGGAGCATGTTATTAAACCTCCATGTGTTTGTAGGCTTTTTCATTTTCTTTGTGTAATTTATTTCTAGTTTCATACCTTTGTGATCTGAGAAGATGGTTGGTACAATTTCAATCTTTTTGAATTTACTGAGGCTCTTTTTGTGGCCTAGTATATGATCTATTCTTGAAAATGTTCCATGTGCACTTGAGAAGAATGTGTATCCTGTTGCTTTTGGATGGAGTGTTCCGTAGATGTTCGTTAGGTCCATCTGTTCTAAAACGTTGTTCAGTGCCTCTGTCTCGTTACTTATTTTCTGTCTAGTTGATCAGTCCTTTGGAGTGAGTGGTGTGTTGATGAATGCATTGCATTCTATTTCCCCTTTTAATTCTGTTAGTATTTGTTCACATATGTAGGTGATCCTATGTTGGGTGCATAGATATTTATAATAGTTATATCCTCTTCTTGGACTGCCCCCTTTATCATTATGTAATGTACTTCTTTGTCTCTTGTGACTTTCTTTGTTTTGAAGTCTATTTTGTCTGATACAAGTACTGCAACTCCTGCTTTTTTCTCACTATTATTTGCATGAAATATCTTTTTCCATCCCTTTACTTTCAGTCTGTGTATGTCTTTGGGTTTGAAGTGAGTCTCTTGTAGGCAGCATATAGATGGGTCTTGTTTTTTTATCCATTCAGTAACTCTGTGTCTTTTGATTGGTGCATTCAGATCATTTACATTTAGGGTGATATCGATAGGTATGTACTTATTGCCATTGCAGGCTTTGGTTCATGGTTTCCAAAGGTTCAAGGGTAATTCCCTTACTATCTAACAGTCTAACTTAACTCACTTTGTATGCTTTTACAAACACAACCTAAAGGTTCTTTTTTTTTCCCTCCTTTTTCTTCTTCCTCCATTCTTTGTATGTTATGAGTCATATTCTGTAATCTTTGTTTAGCCCTTGGGTGACATCTTTTTAGCCTTAGGAATACTTCCATCTATAGGAATCCCTCCAAAATGCACTGTAGAGGTGGGTTGTGGAAAGTAAATTCTCTCAGCTTTTGCTTATCTGAAAATTGTTTAATCCCTCCTTCAAATTAGATGATAACCTTGCCGGGTAGAGTATTCTTGGTTCAAGGCCCTTCTGCTTCATTGCATTAAATGTATCGTGCCACCCCCTCTGGCCTGTAAGGTTTCTGTTGAGAAATCTGTTGATAGCCTGATGGGTTTTCCTTTGTATGTGATGATCTTTTTTCTCTCTCTAGCTGCTTTTAAAAGTCTGTCTTTATCCTTGATCTTTGCTATTTTAATTAGTATATGTCTTGATGTTGTCTTCCTTGGGTCCCTTGTGTTGGGAGTTCTGTGCACCTCCATGGCTTGAGAGACTATCTCGTTCCCCAGATTGGGGAAGTTTTCAGCAATTACCTCCTCAATGACACTTTTCTATCTCTTTTTCTTTCTCTTCTTCTTCTGGTACCCCTATAATGTGAATATTGTTTCATTTGGATTGGTCACACAGTTCTCTCAATATTCTTTCATTCTTAGAAATTCTTTTTTCTCTCTTTGCCTCAGCTTCTTTGTATTCTTCTTCTCTGATTTCTATTCCATTTACCATCTCTTCTACTACATCTAATCTGCTTTTAAATCCCTCCATTGTATGTTTCATTTCAGATATGGAGTCTCTTAATGATTGAATCTCCATCTTAAATTCGTTCCTGAGTTTTTGAATATTTTTCTATACCTCTGTAAGCATGTTTATGATTTTTATTTTGAACTCTCTTTCAGGAAGATTGGTGAGTTCAGTTTCATTTCGTCCTTTTTTCTGGGTTTGTGAGATTTTGGTCTGAACCATGTTCTTTGGACGTTTCATATTTCTATGTGGTGCCTTCTAGTGCCCAGAATCTCCAGACTCTGGAGCTGCTCAGCCCCTAGAGTGAGGTTGGGGGTCATTGGGGAGCGGAGCTGGTGCCTGGGGGGAGGAAAGATCTGTTTCCTGATTCCCGTCTGCCATGCCTGTCTCCAGTATCACAGCCAGTTGGCTGAGCACACAGGTGTAAGCCTCTGTGCTCAGGCATCTCTAGCTGTTGTAGGCAGGCCCTCCCTCTGGCTGGCCTGACTTCAGTGCAGTGACTGCTGGTTTGCGAGCCAGTGCTGTCAGGCCAGGGGGAAGGCTCGGCAGGTTGCGTATCACAGTAAAGGGCCTTGGAGCCGAGCAGCCAGTCACGGGGATGGAGCGACTGTATCTCCTCAAAGTTCCCAGCCTGCTTGGCAGAGCATGCTCAGACAACCTTGTCCAGCTCTCCCTTCTCCCGCACAGGAAGCTCTGTGCAAGCCCCACCCCTTCAGCAGCCCTCTTGCTGCTAGGAAGCCTCTCAGACCGCCTGCCTTTCCTCTGTCACAGAGCAGCTGGGTGTGGATCCCTATCCTCCACAAACGGCCGGAATGTCAGTCTCTCAAGCACTCCGCCTGTCCCAGCACCCCAACCTCCAGAGCACCACCCCGTGTAGGTTTCTGCTCGCAAAGCAGATCTCCAGGGCTAGGTGTTTATTAGTCCCAGGCTTCCACCCCCTCCCCTGCTCTGTTTCTCTTCCTCTGGCTGTGAGCTGGGGTGGGGGAAGGGCCTGGGTCCCGCCGTATCAAGGCTCTGGTATGTTACCCTGTTTTCGTCAGGTCTGCTCTGTTCGTGAGGTCTGTATGCAGTCTGGTACAGCCTTCTTTCCTGTTGCTGTTTTAGGGTTAGTTGTATTAATTAACTATATTTTTGTACTATTTGTGATTTTGGTAGGAGTTCTCTGTCTCACCTCTCACACTGCCATCTCATTTCTCCGATGGTTAGTGATGTTGAGCACCCTTTCATGTGCTTAATGCCCATTTGTATATATTTTTTGTGAAATGTCTATTCAAGTATTTTTCCAATATAAAAATATGTCTTAGTGTTATAAGAATTCCTTGTATATTATGAATACAAGTTTAGATACATGTATGTGAGCATTTTCCCCCAGCCTGTGACTTTCCTTTTCATTTTTCTAACAGTGACTTTTGAAAAATAGAAGCTTTAATTTTAATGAAGTTCAATTTTTTTTGTCCTTTTATGATTTATGCTTTTTGCTTGGTATCTAAGACCTCTTCTCATTCCAGGGTGGAGATTTTTTTGGTCTGGAATTTTTATTTTAGCTTTTATATTTGTCTTTGATTCATTTTGAGTTATTTTATTGTGTGTGGAATGAGGTAAGGTTTGAGGTTTATTTTTTTTCCACGAGGACATCCAGTTATGCCAGCAACATACTCTCATTGGATATCTATCCTAGAGCCACATCAAAAATAAATTGACCATATGTGTGGATCGTTTTTGGAGTTTTCTTTGTTCCACTGAGCTGTATGTCTATCCTTCTCCAATACTATGCTACCTTGATTTACTGTAGTCTTCAAATGAAGTAGTGAAAGTCCTTTAACTTTGCTCTTTTTCAAAATTGTTTTGGCATTCCTGGTTGTCTGCATTTTCATTTAAATTTTAGGATGGGAATGTTTTATTATCCTGGACAGAGGATATGACACCCTAATCTTATGTGCGTCATTGTGAATCTGGAAATTGGGGAAGACATGAGACATTATGTCAGGAAAAATTCCGCTGAATGTGATGTCTCAGTACATGTGGCTCCAAAATGCTGACCTTGATCAATGTGACCTGGAATAATGGTGAGGTGATGGAGGAAGACAGAAAAGTTGAGATGGAGAGCTTTTTCCAAATATAAGAAGAATAGAAGTTAAGTTTGCTTTTAAAAATATAAAATGTATTTTATTTGCAAGACTCACGAGTAGAAAATTCCAGAGGAAGGTATGTCATAGACTTGGGGAAAAGATTGATGATGGAAATAGAGATTTCAGAGTAATCAACATAGAAGTTGTAATTGAAATAATTGAGAAGGAGAGCATGGAGAGAAAGCAGCAAGGGCCAAGCATTTACCGGAGAACAGCATTTACAGTTGTGACATAGGTGAACGAGCAGACTCATGGAAGATCCCTAAATGAGTGCCGAGAGAAGAGAAAAAGTGTGTGTCATGGAAACCAAGGTCAGAGAATGTTTCCAGGAGGCAGAGTTTTTGGAAGTGTCAAATGAGTCAGAGAAAGACAAGTGAAAGAGGAAAAAGCAGTCTGAGTTTTAGCAGTGGAGACTTTTTTAGTGACATTTGAGGAAACGCTTTCATGGGAGTGAACACGACGGGGCCAACTTTCAGGGAATTATGGGGGCAGGAGGGGACGTCTGTTTCAGTAATTCTGAAAATGAGAAGAGGGAGAACATGAAACAGTCACTATACAGAACCCAGAATCAGCTGTATTCTTGCTTTTTGGCAGACAGGACGAGTGTGCTCTGTTCACCAAATTTCTAAAAATCGGTAAGCCAGTTCAGCTGCAAGTAACTGGCTGTTTCCTTCCTTCTCTTCTCTGAACTCTGGTGCTTCCACCCCCCTGAATTGTTCTAACCCTTTCCTATTACAGTGGAACGTAAGCAGTGTTTTCTCGATTACAATTCTCTCTTCCCGACTTTACCTTTTAAAAGGACGACTGAAGTCAGCAAAAAAAAAAAAAAAATGTTTCTTTGGTGGGACTTAAGAGAACAATTTTAGTAGAGTGATCACAGCAAAAGTTATTTTGTTGGTTGTTATTTGTGGTTGTTCTGCTCTGAAGTGCTGATAACATGTTTAGACCATATTCTCTCTCTGAAATGAGGTTTTTAGATTCAGAACTCAACTGAAACGTGTGTAAAAGTCCTCGGTGATTTTATCACCGAATCCAGTGACCCTTCTCAAAATCTGTTCTCCTTGACTGCTTTATTCTGCTGTGTCATTCCCTCGAAACTCTCATCTGTATGTGGTTTTCTTCACGTGTGCTTTACTAGTTCCTTCTCATTAAGAGTTTAAGTGGTGGATACCATTACTAATTGAGAGACTGAGCCTGACTTTCTCCTTGCTGCTCTTCCCCTTCCTAATGTCAGTATGATGTGTGTGAGGTGAGTGTTTGCTGTCTTCTCAATGCACAGGGCATAGTTTGCTCCACAGTGATAATAATGTTCATGTGCATAAGCCCCAAAGAAGCAAAAGTGGTTTTTGCTCTTCACGTGCAAGGGCCTACGCATGAGCTTGCTGTTCATACAGGAGAGAGTTGGTGTGCTCTGTCAGTTCAGCTATCATCACTTGTTGTAGAGTCCAGTTGCTGATGGGAATTTCCCCCTTGATGATTCCCTTTATTGCTTTCAGACGCTGGTACAGCAGAATGCAGCGAGTGAACTTCACAGAAGTAACAGAATTCATCTTCCTGGGATTCTCTATCTTTGGAAAGCACCAGATAACCCTCTTTGTGGTTTTCCTCACCATCTACATTCTAACTCTTGCTGGTAACCTCATCATTGTGACTGTCATCTGTGTTGACCATCATCTCCACACTCCCATGTACTTCTTCCTGAGCGTGCTAGCAAGTTCAGAGACAGTGTACACACTGATCATTGTCCCACGAATGCTTTCTAGTCTGATTCTTCATGACCAGCCCATCTCCTTGGCAGGCTGTGCAGCCCAGATGTTCCTTTTTGTCATCTTGGCCATTAATAATTGCTTCTTGCTTACAGCAATGGGCTTTGACCGCTACGTGGCCATCTGCAAGCCCCTGAGGTACACAGTCATCATGAACAAAAGAATGTGTGTCGTGTTGGTATGTGGGTCCTTTGGCACTGGTCTGGTCATGGCAGTTCTTCAAGTGACAGCCATGTTCAGTTTGCCCTTCTGTGGCACAGCAGTGGAGCACTTCTTCTGTGACATTAACCCAGTCATGAAACTTTCTTGCATTGATACCACTATCAATGAGATCATCAATTATGGTGTAAGTTCACTTGTGATTTGTGTGCCCGTGGGGCTGATATTGATCTCCTATATCTTTATTATCTTCTCCATCCTTAAGATCGCCTCATCCAAGGGCCGGAAGAAGACCTTTGCCACCTGTACCTCCCACCTCACTGTGGTCATTGCGCACTATGGCTGTGCCTCCATTGCCTACCTCAAGCCCAAGTCAGAAAACTCAGTAGGAAAAGACCTTCTTCTCTCTGTGACTTACACCATCATCACTCCCCTGCTGAACCCTGTTGTTTACAGTCTGAGGAACAAGGAGGTCAGGGAGGCCCTGCGCAGAGCTGTGGGCAAAAACATTTCTTAACAGATTGAATCATGTTATCATGAGACCTTTAGCTCAGAGTAATGTGTGTCTACTCACAAATATGCCACAGTACAGAAGTTCATCAAATGCAATGCTTGTTGAGAATAATGTCAAGAAGTAGAAATGCTTTTCTTTTCTGTGCTCTGGGGACAAGGCAGGAAGCAAGTTTATGCTCTGCTGAATTTCATTAATAGATACAGGAATCATTCCAAGCTGGATTAAGATTACTTGTTTCTGAGCACTCCCCCACCCCAGCATACCGGCGGGAGGAGAGGATTCAGAGCCGGGAGGGAGTGGAAGATTACTTGTTTCTGTTCCTAGGATTCCTGTTTTGAACCTCTTCTGACCCCCACATTCCCTGGCTCCTCTCAGACAGTCGAATCCTTGACCAATTCTGGTACGGGGATGTGGAGAAGTGGCAGTTGAGACGTGGAAGGGATCTTAGGAAAACAAGCAGCAGAGACAGCCCAAGAATGACTTCTCTTCTAACAGTTAAATCACTTGCCCTACAATAGTCATTTCAAAAGGTTTCCTTAATTCTTGATGATTGAAAAATGAACAGCTTTTAGCAAAAAACCTTCACTTCTTTCATTATCCAGCCATGTTAACTCCTTAAATAGAATTCATTTCTATGTATATTCCCTCTACAATGAAGGCAAAAATGTCTTGTTTCCTGGAGGCTAATATAGCAGGAGATAACATGTTGGTGGCTTTTCTCTTTAACTGCACTTTATACCGATGCACTTTTCATAAAGACTCTTCTCTTTTTAACCTATGGGCACCTTTTCAGAATTTTAATTTATATGTAGAGCTGTAGTGGCGCTGAAGTAGTTGTCTTAGGTATTGGCGGTACTGATTCCAGAGTCAAAGACAGAAGTCATTAAATTCCCCTCTCTTAGTGAATATTGAAAACTTCATACTTCTCCCGAATTTTATATCAAAATAAACATAACCATGCTATATTATATTATATCCTCAATGAGGAAGGTGGTCGAAGTATTTTGTCTTATGGATCTTCCCTTCCAGAGTTTAACTCTGCTCTGAGACAGAGCTGGAAGATAGTAAGAGGCGCCAAGATGGAAACATTTGTTTTCAAGAACTGCTGGCACCCATTGTTATTTCATCCCCAAATCACTTCCTATGTCTTCCCAGTTTTTCTGTTCTGAACCACAGAAATAATACTGAGGCATCTTCTAGGTGACCTGTACTTTTCTCCCTGTACGACAGCTCCCCACATGAGGAGGTCAATAGCTGAAGGCTGAGGGTTCTTTGTACAGTGTCATCCCTGGTGGCAGACTATCACAGTGGGGTGACATAATAGCTGATGTTGGTGTCTCTCTGATTTCCAGCTCCTGATATCCCTCTAGGAGAGGTGTCTTACCCTGAGGTTCATAACTCCCTGAAGAATGCCTGGATGGGCTTCAAAGGGCTTTTGAGCCTTTTGAAATTACTCATTATATTGCGAGTGCAAATGTGAATGTGCATTTTCCATCATATTCTCAAAGAATTTTTTCTGGTATAAGTATTTCTTTTCTCAAATCCTAGAAGAAATATGAGATGAGATCCAATTTCCCCATTTTGTAAATCATTTGCTTCCAGAATTTCCTTAAACTCTTAAGAGAAGCACTCTTTGACTCTGTCTATTTTTGCCTATGTGGGCATTATTTTTTCATTAACTTGGGGAATTGGAAGATGTGTTTCTCTGCAGGGAGCTGGAGGATAATGGGTGGTGGGTGGCTGTTAGAAGGCACATGTGGTCTTCTCTCATCCCTCCCCCATTCTCTAAGTGTTTAAATATCATTCCTGCCCTTCCCCTTCATACTTCATGGGTGAGTAAATACCCCACTAATGTTAATAGTGTTACACACTTGACATAACTTTAGACTCACTGGGGGAAGCAGCTCCCGCAAGGGAAATGCAGCAGACTGTACAAGATTTGGGTAGGCCTGTGTGGTTGCAGACCCTCCCAGTAGGGTGAATCAAGAGCAGTGAATCATGTTACTGCTGTTTCCTATAATCTATTTATAATCCTTAGATTGCTGACTAATGTGGGGCTATCTCATCACCTTCACTGTTACTACATCATCATCTTCCAAATGTCATTGTTTGTGCCCTTCATCTTTCTCCTCTTGCTCATTGCAAATACCTCTATTCTTTAGTACTTTTTTTTTTTGCTCAGCTCTTCTGTTCTTCAGAAAAATACCCATAATATCACTTATTCAGTATATTTCTCAAGCACTCCGTGCCAAGCAGTTAACTAGCTCTGGGGTTCAATGATGAGAATTGCAGGGATGCTGTTTCAAGTTTTTCACAGTCCAACGGAGAAGACAGACAACATAGTAAAAAGTACAAAAACCTGCTATAGGCACATGGATAGGATTGTTGTTTGGGGTTAAAGTTGTACAAAAAAGAGTGCTGGCCAAATCTATTTAGAAGGTCAGAAAAGACTTTAGAGAGATGATATTTAACTTTTTGTGGCATTGGGTCAGTTGAAGTCTGGGAGGGACATGGAAGGGCTGGTGGGAAGGGGAAGAGCCTGAGCAGAGATACACAAGACTGAAAAAGCTGGAAGCATTAAGGGGGTAGGTATTTTACTCACCTCCGTATGCACATTGCCATGGCGGATATTAGCCTGGCAAATAGAAGGTGCTCAGTATACTTTGGACAGTTGAATGTGTGAACCCCTATTAAGTATAAGATCTTGTTCAAGGATTTCCAGGGTTTTTTGGGGGGTAGGGTGGTGGGGGGTTGGATAGATACAGAATGTAGCCTATCGTATTCCTTCAGTCTGCCTGGTAGACTTCCCTCACCTAAAATAAACTAATAGGAAAAATAACAACCTTGGGAGCATGCTTGATATTATTTTTTCCCATTGCAGGATTGCCTAGAGTTCTCGCTTGCTCCATAAATTCCAGTGATGTACAAATATTTATGTTAGTCACTAAAAACGTGGCTAGAAAAAATCCTTCTTTTGAAGGAATTTGGATTAACATGATTAGTACGTTTTCACTATAACAAACTTAAAAATAACTGCCTGACAGCTTGACATAATTAAGATATTTTAAGACTTAGAAAATAAAATGAAAAACTTTTAGAAAATATGAAACAACCTATGATCGATCTCAACACTTCTGAAATATTATTTTCGTGGTGTTGACTTTGTAGCTTCTTTAGAGAATAAAACCTGTTTCACTTGATACCCTTCCATATTCCCGACTTGCAACACATGATGGATTCAAGGAGAAAATAGTTGCATCACTGCCAGCAATAAGTAGAATAAAACATTTTCTTTTTTTTAATGGTAATGCATTAATTTATTTACTCTGTCCACTAATAGCTAATATTTGAGGATATTTATGATCTTAATGGAACTTAATCTAAAAGACATTCAGCTCACATTTTTTTACATTTCCATATCCGGTATTAACAAGAGAGAGTTCAAATAACTATGATTAAAATTACTGTCAAAAACATAGCAAATGTTTGATGTTAGTCTAGATACAATTCAGTTTTTGGTGTAAAGTTCTCTGGTTGAAAGAAAGAACATTTGGTTTACTTCACTAATTGGGGTATCTCTTAATACTGGCATGGCTGCCTCTTGGTATTTCTTCTGTGGTTGGTTTTTAGTGTAGTTATTTGTGATTGTATGAATGGAGTTGAGTGGAGAGGTACTCACTTTTACTCCAAATAAGAGCACCTAACCAACTACTATAGTAATGAGGAGGTAGACAGGCAGTTCAACTGCCCAGCATTTTTGAGGCCAATAGCTTAAGCCTAAAGAGTTTGGCCAAGGTCCAGGAATAAAAGCCCACATGAGATAATAGTGTGAAGAAAAAACAAAACCATAAATCGCTCTTTCTGAGAATAGTGGTGGTGAACTTTCCATCATTTTCCTTGTAGCTTTAGACAATCTTGGGGGCTTCTGTTTCTCATTCCAGGCTGAGGAGGAGAGGAGGTCCTTGTCCTTGGGTCCTTCATGCACCCATTCGGGTCCCTTCCAGCAGCTCTCCCACCTGAGCACCGAGTCCCTTGCACAAGCGCCAAAACGTTTTCTTAATGCGTATATATGTTCCTGGGAGAAGAAAGGATGGAGGTGGGCAGGAGGGAGAAAATTAAGGCAAAGGACATGTAGTATGTGGCACACAGAGCTTAACTTTTAAAAAGGCATATTTGAAGGGTGCAAGAGCCCAAATCAGTTTTGTTGCTGAAGTGTGTCACCTGTATGAGTGTGTGTGTATGTGCATGTACATGTGTAAGGGGAGAGAGAGGACATTTGGGAGTTTTAGATGGGATGAGTGCCTTGCAGGTGGTAATAATGTCTTATTTGCATTATTTCATTTAACAGTGAAAATATGTAGCTGATATTTATGTAGCTCTTTACAATTCATAAAGGTCTTTCACATTCATAACCACATTTGGTTCTTACACCACTCCTGTATGGTAAATATTACTGCCCCATTTTTCAGATAAATACACAGAGGGTAGATTAAGTGATTTTCCCAAGGTCATATACACCATTAGAGATAGAAGGACTAAAACAGAAGTAAGCCTCAGTCATAAATTTATAATCCTAAGTTCCATGCTCTTTTAGTTACTCTGTTCATATGTACACACACACACACACACACACACACAATTCTTACTAGGGAATAAGGTATGAAAAATGAGTGAAATTTATGTTTTAGATGTGAAAGCTTCATTTTAATCAATATTGATAGACTCTTTCTGAAATATCCCATTTCCTTCCCTGCCTTTGTAAACAAAGTTTAGTGAAGATCATGAATGTTTCTTCAAATATTTACTAATTAAATGTTTAATTTTATGTTTACATTAAAAATTTAAATATATCCTGTGGCTCATTGCTATCTTCAGATGGAATTGAGCTTATATTAGAGTCTTTGCTTCTGAATTAAGTAACCCACATATTCCAGTATCTTATGAGTTTTGTTAGTGCTCCATGATTTCTGACTTTTTAATTTAATTTTTTATGTCAACAACTATGGCATGCATGCCTACTCTAGCATTAGGCATTGGCTTAAGCACTAAAAGTGCAGAGATAAGTAAGATCTGAGCCTTGTTCTTGAGTAGCTAACAAATACCGTGTGGTAGTTCTATTTACAGAATACCATGAAACCCAGAGAAGAAAATGACCCCACTTGGTGACCTTCTTCCTTGCATGTATTGGTAGAGAAGTAGGTCATAGTGAATGAGTTTGGCAAATCTAAACACCATGCTCTAGGGAGGCTTCCTGACATTTCAGCTACTCAGAGATAACAAATGCATCAAGGTTAATGAATCTAGAATTTCTATAATGTATTATCCATAATGTTGTATACAATTACAAAATGTTCAACATGAGAATAAACAAAAATGTGACCCATAGTCAAGAGAAAAGCAGTCTTTATTAATCTTAAGATGACCCAAATTAGTAGGGACTTAAAAGCAGCCAGTATGTGTAGGTTCAAAGATTTCAGGAAAATATGCTCATAATGAACAAACAGATATGTAATCTCAGTCAAGAAATGAGAGTTGTAATAAGGGAGAAATAGAATTTGTAGAGCTGAAAATTAAAATATTGAAATGAGATATCTACAAATCTCAGCAACAGATTGGAGATGGTAGAAGGAAGAGTCAATTAACTTGAAGGCTAAATCAATAGGAGAAGATTTCATTAAAATAAAGGACATCATTTAGGCATAGCAGTCTTAAATGTAACCTACTCCTAATCATGGAGCCCCAGAATAAATAAAACTAAGTTAAATAGAGAAATAGACAAATCTACTGTTCTGATTGGAGATTTCAGTAGTAATTGATTGAATGAGTAGACAGAAAATAAGCACAAAGAACAGCTGTTCCACAGTTTCAATCTACTTGACCTATTGATATTTATAGAACATTCTAACTAACAGGAGCAGAATACACTTTCTCTTCCAGTGCACATTGAACCAACAGAGCACATGTAATGGATCATAAACAAGGCTCAGTAAACTTATGAGGGCTGATATCAAACTATGTTCTTTGACTGTAATGTAATTCAAATCAAGCAAAAAATTTGAAAAAAATCCCTAAACATTTGGAAATTAACACACAGCTTGATAACAGATGCATTAATTAATAAGTTAAAAGGGAAATTGGAAACTGGAAAATATTTTGAATTGCAGTAGAAATTAAAACATATTAAAATGTGTAAGATTCAGCTAAAGCAGTACTTAGAAAGTTATAGTTTGACTGTTTAGCATAGAAAAAAATTATACCAGTTGTGGTTCATTCATGAGACAGAATCTACACAGCAATTTGAACAATGGAAGTTTAAAGAATTAATTTTAGCAGGATTGCCTTTTCCTTTAGTGACACATGGAGCCACAAATGGCCAGGTGGGAATCTCATTTTCTAATTATATGGAACCATTTTTGTTGTATTTCCCGGTGGAAGTATTTTCCCCATACGGACTAAAACCAGTGGAGCTCAGGGATGCTGGGATAGGAAGAAAAATTATGCAAGTGAGGTTTTAGGTATAATAGAAATGAAAGAATCCAATCCCACTTTCACCCCTTAACTCCTCGACCCATGAATTCTGACTATATAATTGTCTGATTCAAAATATACATTCCTTGCTTTAAAACAGAACCCTATCATTCAAGATATGAACTGGAGATGTAAACTGGTCATTAGTAACTTACTTATCTTTCAAATACATCAGCTATTTCTGGATGATGGAGTATGTGGTAAGACTAGTTAATTGCATGAACATGAGTCAAGTGCTATACTTCCTTTATTGTGAAATGAGTTCCTTGCTTAGATGCAGTGCTGTGGGGATGGGTTGAGGCAATCTGAGTGTCCCACAGATGTGACACTGGCTGAAGTACTGTGGACAGGAAAAGCAAGTCCATTTCCAGAATGCGTTTGTCATGTGTGTCTAGCAAAGACAAACTTCTGCCCCTGACATGATGAAAGAAGCCCAGTATAATCAACCTGCCACCAGGCTCATTCTTACAAGGAATAATGCCATATTTGGGCTTATCATTGGGCTCTGCTCTTGGCAGAATAGGTATTCAACAACAGCATGAGCTGGGTCAGCCCTTGGTAAGAGGATGTCCATATCTTTGAGGCCATGTATAGTCCACTGCTGCTGACATGGCCACTTCATTCATGGGTCCTTTGAACAGATGCCGAGGTGACTGGAAAAAGAGGCTGACTGACATCCACAGAGCATGTCATTTTGTCCACCTGACCTCTGTTTGATTGGTGGGCCACAGCAAGATAGTAATGTCAATTGGACTAAAAAATATCAACTCTAGGCCATCAAGTAATTCTTAAAAGGTCTGGGTATTTTCTGTTCCTCAGTGTAGTCACTCCAGTACATGGACATGGGTCTCTTTGGGGGAAGATTTGGTTGAAGATTTACAGTGTGTCTGCATTAACAATGCAGGGTACTTCCTCAAGGAGACCAACTCCCCTTTCAGTCAAGGGGCTCTGGGTCTGTGAACTGCAGTAGGTTTGGAAACTGATTAAGAGACTGATGCTCCACTGTGTTGACTCAAGTCGGATGATGTATTGTTAGCTCACATCTGACCACAGTGGGTTGGTTGGTCTCACCTTGTGGTTATTTCCTCAGTTCTTGAATGTCAAATAGGAACAGACATTCTTAGCAACTGGCAGAATCCCCACAGTGGATCCCTGACACACAGGCCATTTTAGTGGGAAGTACTCCTCTATTCCTGTTTAAGATAGTAAACAAGCAATATTATATTGTCATGGGAATTGTAGAGATTAATAGCATCATAAAAGATTTGAAAGAAGCAGGGGTGGTAATACCCATCACATCCCTATTTAATTCCTCCAGTTTGGCCTGTGAAGTCAGGTGTACATTAAAGAATGGCTATGTACTACTACAAACTTAATCAGCTTGTGACACCAATTTCACTTGTGGTTCTAGATGTAGTATTGCTATGGGAGCAAATCAACATAGTGTCCTGTCATTTGATATGTAGCCACTGAATGACTGGGTCTCTGTACAAATTTTAAGGACAACCCGTAGCAGCTGCTTTTACCTGGCAGGGCCAGTCGTATATTTTCACAGTCTTCCTTTAGGGCTGCTGTGGAGGACTAATTCTGCTGCTGTTATAATATAGACCACAGAGATCCTGATTGTTATGACATTTCATAAAATATCATACTTGCCAACTATATTGATGAAATTGTATAAATTGGATCTGTTGAAGAGGAGATAGCAATTACTTTAGACGTCTTAGTAAGACATGAATGAAAGGGTAAGTTTAATTCTTTATCAGTCAAGGTCCAATTAGGAGACAAATGCCACACATTAATTTGAATAGGGAATTTAATATAAAGAATTATTAACTACAACAAGGAATGGAGCAAAGAGATATTGGAGAGCAATTAGTAAAGATAATTCTAAAAAATACAGGAATAGTTCATATAAGGAACAGCCACACTATCCTTTGGGTTAAGATATGGTAGTGTGGAAAAACAAATTTTCTCTGGATTTAATGTTCGTGTAAAAACCTTTTCTGAGGAAATGTGTAGATTTCCACGTTTGCTTTCATTTCCCTTAGAAACATTTTACTTTTCATATGCAATGAGGATTAGCTCTGTAAGCATTTATTTCTCTAATGGTGGGGCTAATCGGTTTCATACAGTAAAGCTTTTCTTATCTCTCTAAGAGCAAGTGGTCACATTTTTGGTTAGACACATAAGTTAGAGCATTGTCTCCTTGTCTGTTTACATTTCAAAAGGGGTGGAGCCTGGAGTCTTGAAGAAATTTCTACATTGTAAAAGCCATAGACACCGGTTATCCAACCCTCCCACCGAGATTTATTTACGTAACAAAGGACTAGAGTAAGGATCTTTTGCATCCTGTCTCCAAGGAGGCTCTTAGTAGAAGAGGAAGAAAAATAGTCTTTCCTCTTTATAAATGGAGGACATTCATATTTCTCTATCTCTTGCATCCAGAGTGATCGTGTCACTTGTATAGGGTATATTTTCCAAATGGCTCATTCCACCTCATTCTTCAGGGTTACAGATGTGGAGAGACTAATGCTCCAGTGTTATTCTGACTGTCGATTGTGCAGTGAGCATAATAAATCTGCTCTGATTCAGAAACCTCATGTGTGCATTCAGGAAAATTTAATAAAGATAAATACTAAAAACTTGACAAGCACCCAAGAAAGAGGCAACCCTTCCTGTATGAGGGCTAAAATCTAGACTTTATTGGAGAAAATACAGCTATTGACCCACTATTATAACAGACATTGCAGTGTGCTATGCTGGGAGAATTTGCTGGAAATCTGCACTTGGGAAATTGCCTTCTAGTGTGCTGGGGAAAGCTATTCTGGAAGTACTTCACTATGCAAAGAATGATGCTGAGGGAAGCTGCTTATTTCTGGGTGCTATTGAATTGTCATGCACAGCAAGAGCTGGATGCTGGAGAAGCTGCCCATGTTGCAGAAACTTGGTGCTGGTGAAGAAACCTGACAAGTGGAGTACATTGAAACTAAGAAGGGAAGTCCTTCCTCCTGCAGTATGTATTTAGTGCCCTGACAAAGCTTCATGGGCCAGCTGTCAGGCACCCAGCTCATTTTCTTCAGAGCAAACAAGGAAGGGAAATTTGAAATTGAAGGGCAATCAACTGATAAATGGCATACAAAGAAAGGTGTAGAATCAATTACGTACTGTTCCAATCAGGAGATTATAACTACTACTTGATTAGTCCTTTCACCATAAAAAATTATAAAATGGGAAAAATATATCAGTTGTCAGATTTTGAACAATAGTGAAATACTGTGATGCTTGAGAGAAAAAAAAAAAACACAGAATGTTAAGTTCCAGGATTGCCCTGGTGTTTGGCCTAAAGGTACTTTCCCAAACAAGGCATAGGCAAGTGGAGGCCAGGAGAAGACAGAGTCTTACTGAGCTAAGGAGACAAAAATTGAAATTTAGAGCTGGTAATGTGGCTGGCAATTGTGAGACAGAGTTTGGGAGAAGAGGATGATGCACAAAATAAGAGCTCCGGAGATCTTTTGGTCTTTAGCAAAGTAGTAAGCAGAGCATGTGCTAGGCCAGATACTGTAAGGCGAGCATAGAACAATTATAGGAAAATGTGAGCTAAACAGAGATTTTGAAGTTTACACTTGGCTGTGAGACAGTGGTGTCTGACCAGCTAGAACAGAGAAGTTAAACTGAACACCTTGGGCCCTCAACTGAGATGCCCCTGAGACCATACCTTAGAAATAGGATTATTATAATTTAAGGTGAAAACTAAGGACATATGCCCTGTTCAACATAGAGAGTCAATAGGGTTGAGCATAATAGGATTCACAAATAACCTATTTACATAACAGAACAAAATTTAATGCTCTTTAAATGTATACAAGGAAAAACAGTGCAGCGGTCCCCACATAGAATTAAAAATCTCCAGCATTCTCTAAAAAACTACTAGATAAGTGAAGAAGCAGAAAAATGTCACTTATAGTCAGAAGAAAAATCATTGAAAAGGAATAGGCATAGAAATGGATATGATGGAATTAGACGAGGATGTAAACTAATTACAAATATTCCAAATATGTTCAAGGATTAAAAGAAAACGTGAACATAATGAGGGGAATGGGAGATATAAAAGAGTCAAATGTACCTTCTAGATATAAAAGAACTACATGAACTGCAGTTTCACTGGAAAAGATTAATAACAGACTAAGAACTGTAAAAGAAAAGGTGACTGAACTTGAAGAGAAAGCAATAAAAGTTACCCAAAAAGGAAAGATATAAACAAAAGATTGGAAACAGTTTCAGTTACCTGTGGAAAAAAGTCAAACAGCATATAAAAGCAACTAGAGCCCCAGAAGAGAAGAATAGAGAACAAGAAAAATGGTAAAAATATTTGGATAAATAATAGCAATAGCATTTTAAAAGTTAAAAGTTATAAACCCACATAACAAGAATGAAATAAGAGAAACACACACATGCACAACACATTACCAAGGCACATTCAGATCACAATTCAGAAACTAGTAATGAGGCGGAAAGTTTCTTAAAAACTTGCAGAGGAAAAAAAATGTATGTAGGAATATAGAAAAAATTCAGACTTCCTGTTAAAAACGATGCAAGTCGGAAGACAATGGAACATCTTTAAAGTGCTAACTGGCAGTCTGTAAACTTAAAATTTTATGTTACAGGAAAAATATGGCTAAAAAATGAGGCTAAATAATTTTTCAGACAAACCAAAATTAAGAGGTTTATTACCAAAAAACACACACCACAAGAAATGTTGAAAATTCTTTAAACAGCTGGACAATGATACTAAATGGGAATGTGGATATATACAAAGGAATGAAGAGAGTCAGAAATAGTAAACGTGTGGGTAAATATAATACACTTTTTATTTTAAAATTTCTTTAAAGGACATATAATGGAGTTTAAAACATACGTAGAAATGAAGTAAAAGAAAACAGGGGCAGGAGAGGGAACTGGAATGACACTGTTGTAATCTTCTTATCTCATGTGTGAGGTGGTGTAATGCTTCACGAAGGTGCACTCTGACAAGGATGCATAATAGAAACTCCCAAACAACCATGAAAGAGTAAAACAAGCAGAGTTAATAAGCCAATATTGGAGATAAGATGGAATCATAAAACATGCTTGATTAATCCAAGTCAGAATAAGAGAAAAAAAATGGCAGAGGGGATAAAGAGGAGATGGGTCAAACAGAACAAACAGTAAAACGGTAGATTAAGCCCAATTTTATTGATATTTGCATTAAATCTGACGACTGTGACCACTCCAATTAAAATGAAAGTTTGTCCGAAAAAAAAGCAGGAATTAGCTACATGTTTTCTGTGTGAAGCATATTTCAAAAGAAAAAGTAGAAGAATGGAAAATTATATACTGTGCAAACACTAAGCATAAGAACACTACATCAGCTATATCAATATAAGATATAATAGATTCATTACCAGACATAAGATAAAGGGGTAATGCATTAAGAAGATGTAATAATCTTAAGTGGGGACACACCTAATGGCAGAGCTTCAAAACCCATGATGGAAAAGCTGACAGAACTGAAAATAGAATAGACAAATTCACAGGTATAGTTAAAGATTTCAATGGTTCTTGTGAAAATTGTTGTAACAAGTAGATAGAAAATCAGTTAAAATATGGAAGACTTGAACTGTGGTTTCAACCAATTTAACCTAATTGATACAGAACACTTCATCTAAGAACAGCAGAATACATATTCTTTTCAAATGCTCATGAAACATTTACCAGGATAGACCATCTACTGAGATTTAAAATAAATCTTTATAAGTTAAAAATATTAAAGTTATATATCAAATATTCCATGACCATAATGGAATTAAACTAGAAAAAAATAAAAATGAAATAACAAAAAGGTATATATAAAATCCACAAATTAAACAATACATTTTAGAATCTCATAGGTCAAGGAAGAAATCACAGGGATTATTGGGACATATTTTTAATTTCCTGAAAATGAAAGTGCAATATGTAAGAACCTGTGTGATAGAGCTAAAGCAGTTTTTAGAATTTTGTAGTTTTGAATGCTTGCTTATATTGGTAAAAAAAAAGCCCAAAGTCAGTGATCTAAGCTTCCATTTTTAAGAAGCTAAAAAGGAAGAAGAAAGTAAAGTCAGATTGAATAGAAGAAAAATAATAAAGATGAAAACTGAAATGAATGAAGTAGAAAACAAAGTCAATGATACCAAAAGCTTTCTAAAAAATAAATTTGATGAACTAGTCAGATTAACCAAGAAAAGAAAACACAACTGAGGAGGGAACATTACTATAGATCCTGTAAATATTAAAATATTAAGAAAGGAGCATTATGAGAAACTTTGTGTCAATCAGTTCAACCATTTGCATAAAGTTGATACAATCATTGAAAGTTAAGATTATCAGATTTTCCCCAAGAAAAAATAGAAAATCTGAATGGTTCTATGTCTATTAAATTTCATTTTCTCCCGAAATATACTGCAAGCCTCACTGGCATTGCTGGTAAATTCTATCAAAGATTTGAAGAAGAACTTGTACAAACTCTTCACAAACTTCCAGATTAGAGAGGAAGTGAGAATATTTTCAACTTTGTTTTATGAGGCCAGATTTATTCAAATCCATAATCAGACTAAGTCTTTACACATGACACAGAAAAGGAAAACCAGAGAAAAATATCCCTCATAAATATACATGCAAAACTCATTAAGAAAATGCTAGTAAATAAAATTCAACAAGTATAAAATGGGTCATACACTGTGAGCAGTTAAGTTTTCTTCAGGTAATAAAAGGTTGTGTTAACGACTGAAAATCAGTTAATGGAATTCACCCTATACATAATAAGGAAGAAAAGTCATATGATTTAACTTGAATGATTCAGAAGAAAAAATTAGACAAAACTTAGTCACGATGCATGAAAAAACTCTTGACAAACTACCAATAGAAGGGAATTTTGTCATCTGAGAGCTGTCACCATAATTAATGGAGAATGACTGAATGTCATTTCTCAGAACAAGAGTAAGGCAAAGATACCTACCTTTGTCCCTTAGAGTCAACATTATCCTGCTGTTTCTATTCTGTGCAGTAAGGTAAGGAAAAGGAAGTAAATGCATAAAGATCATAAAGGAATAAATATAAATGGTTTTTATTCATACATGATCTCATATATGTAGAAAAGCCTAAGAAATCAATAAAAAATTTACTAGAATTTAAAGGTAAATTTCACAAGTTTTCAGAATGTAAGACCAACACAAACCAACTGTATTCTAAATATTAACTATTGGAAATGGAAACAATTTATAATATTTCTATAAAAATATTAAAATGATTAGTAATAACCTTTACAAATATGTGAAAAGCTCTGCATAGGAAACTATAAAATATTGCTGAGAGAAATTAAAGAAGACATGAATAAATGAAGATATATATTATGCACATGGCTGGAAGACTGCACTGTTAAAACATCAATTCTCCCTAAGCTAATGTATAAATTCAAACAACCTCAACCAAAATTACAGCAAGCTCTTAAAAATAGAAACTGAAAAAAAAAACTGAAGGAACAAAACAGCAGGAGACTCACAGAACCCAAGAACGGACTAATAGTTACCAAAGGGAAAGGGACTGAGGAGGATGGGTGGGGAGGGAGGGGCAAGGGGGAAGAAGGGACATTACGATTAGCAGATGTGATGTTGGGGGGGGGCACGGGGAGGGCTGTACAACCCAGAGAGGACAAGTAGTGACTCTATGGCATCTCACTACGCTGATGGACAGTGACTGTAATGGGGTTGGGTGGGGGGGGAACCTGATGAAGGGGGTAGTGTAATCACCATAATATTACTCATTTAATTGTAGATTAATGATATCAAAATAAACTTAATAAAAAAAAAATAGAAACACAAGTCCCAGGTCCCCACCCTACGTCCCACCACAGGGGTAACTGGAAGCCCTAGAGGGGCTGAGGAGCCCCCAAAGCAGACATGGGCCTGCTGCTAGCAGGCCATAGGCCAGCCTCACCTCTTGGGTTGAATTTTAGTAACTGTAAGCTCTTCTGCCCGCTTAGTGGCCGTGTAGGGGCTGCAAGTTGCTGACCCAACATCCATTCTCCTTTGCTTCCTATTTAATAGACTCCTGGTGTTACTGGAGTCAGGTAATCAGACAAAAGATACTTCCTGTCCTCCACTGGACACGAGGGTAGGTAGTTATGGCATGTAAGTGGATAGCATTGGGAGGGACTTGCAGGGAAGATACTTGAAGAGGGGTTTGAGCTGGCAGATGGAGCACCTGTCCTTCATCTTTTCATGCTTATGTTCAGCTTTTTTTTTAATGTGAGAAAATAAACCCCTATCTTGTTGAAGTTAAAAAAAACAAATAGAAACTGACAAGTCAGTTTAAAATTTATATGTACATGCAAAAGACCTAGAACAAACAAAACATTTTTAAAAAGAAGAAAGGAGAATATCAAGATTTACCATAAGTCTACATTAATCTAGATACTATAGCTACAGAAATAATAACATACATATAGATCAGTGTAACAAAATGAGGAACACAAAAATAGACCAATGCACATGTCGTAAATTATTTATCAACAATAAGGCTGAAGTCATTCAATATAAAAATGATACTTTTAAACATTTTAAATTGGGCTATTTGTCTTTTTATTATAGTAAGAGCTTTTTATATATTCTGAATACTAGATTATCTGATAATCGTTCATACCTTTTTTCCCCCCATGTGGTCTGTCTCTTTTTTTATTAAGACTTTATTTTTAGAATAGTTTAAGGTTCACAGCAAAACTGAAGGGATGGTACAGATATTTCCCATATACTCCCCACTGCCACACCTGTGCAGCTTTCCTCATTATCAACATACCCAGCAGGGTGTACCTTTATTACAATTGATGGACCTGCATCGACCTTTTGGGCCTGGTGCTTTCTATTTTGGAAGGTTATTAATTATTGATTCAGTTTCTTTAATAGATATAGGGCTATTCAGATTGTCAGTTTTATATTATGTGAATTTTGACAGGTTGTATCTTTTAAGGAATTTCATCTGTATCACTTAGGTTATCACTTTTGTGGGTATAGAGTTGTTCAAATTATTCCTTTATTATCTTTTTAGTGTCCATGTGATATACAGTGTTGCCCCTTCATCTGATATTAGTGATTTGTGTCCTGTCTTGCTTTTTCTTACTTAGCCCAGGTACAGTCTTACCAGTTTTATTGATCTTTTCAAAGAACCAGCTTTTGATTTCATTGTTTTTTTCTATTGATTTCCTATTTTAAATTTCATTGATTTCTGCTGTAATTGTTATTTCTTTTCCTCCATTTAATTTGGGTTTAATTAGCTCTTTTTCTTTTGGTTTCCTGAAGTGGAAACTTAGATTATTGATTTTAGATTTTCTTTTCTAACATATGTATTCAAATGCTATAATTTTCCCTCTAAGCACTGGTCTTGCTGAATCCCACAAATTTTAGTAAGCTGTATTTTCATTTTCATTTAGTTTAAAATATTTAAAAATTTATCTTGATTTCCTCTTTGACCCATGTGTTATTTAGAAGCATGTTGTTTAAGCTCCACACATTTGGGGGATTTTTCAATCATCTTGATTTCTAGTTTAATTCCATCATGGTATGAGAGCAGACATTGTATCATTTCTATTCTTTTAAAATTTGTTGAATTGTTTGTTATGGCCCAGAATATAGTCTGTCTTGAATGTTCCATGTGAGTTTGAGAAGAATGTGTAATCTGCTGTTGGTTGAATGAAGTGGTCTGTAGATGTCAGTTATATCCATTTGTCCCAGAAACCACTGATGAAAAAAAGACTGTTCTTTCCCCATTGAATTGGCTTAGCACCCTTGTAAACTGGTTGCCCAAAAGGTATATCAGTTTATTTCTGGGCCCTCAATTCTATTCCACTGATTTATAGGTCTCTCTTTATGCCAGCAGCACCCAATCTTGACTACTCTAACTTTGTAGTAAATTTTTGAAATTGGGAAATGTGAGTCTTCCAACTTTGTACTTCTTTTTCAAGATTATTTTGGCTATTAACTTTTTTAATAGGAAGATAACAACTATATCACGGTTAAACAAAACCAGTATATTATGGGGTTTATAACATGTAGAAGTAAAATGAATTGCAAAAGCATTAAGGAAAGGAAGGAGTAAACAAAATTTTACTGTTTAGTTTTCCCATCTTATGTATAAAATGATACAAAATATGAATTCAGGGTAGACTTTGGTAACTTAAATGTCCTTATTGTAAACCCTAGGACAACAAAGAAGAAGGTGGAGGAGGAGAAACACCAATATAGCAGATACACTTGCATACTAAAAATGCATGATTACTGCAAAATGAGATAGGAAAGAAGGAACAAAGGAACAACAAAGATAGAACAAATAGAAAACAGCCATATGGGAGACTTAAACTCAACCCTATAGGCAACTAATTTAATATAAATGGACTAAACATAACCCAGTAAAAGATAGTGTCAACATGGATAAAAAAACAAGGCCTGTTACATGGTATTTATATGAGATGCATTTTAATATAAACATCAGATAGATGAAAAGTAAACAGATGGAAAATAGATACCATGCAAACGCTAAGTATAATAGGCTCCAGAGGATAAATTATGTCAGAGAAAGTAGACTTCATGATAAGAAATGTTTGCAGAGATAAATAGACAATTAAAAATGATAAAAGAGCCAATTTATCAAGAAGATACAGCAATCTTAACTGTCTATGCATCTAATACCAGAGTTCAAAATAAATGAAACACTGATATAACTGAAAGGGAAAATAGACAAACCCACAATTATAGTTGGAAATTTTAACACTTCTTTCTCAATAATTGATGTAGCAAGTAGATATAATATCTACACAAATATAGAAGAAAAAGAAAAGAAATATGTTGAAGAAAAAAGACCTATGGTTTTAACTAACTTGACCTAATTGTCATTTATTGAATATTTCATCTAAAAGAATATACATTCTTTTCAAGTGTTCATAGGACATTCATCAAGATAGATCATTTGCTGAAATTTAAAACAAGTCTAACTACACTTAAGAGGATTAAATGACAGTATCTTCTAATACCATAGTGGAATTAAATGAGAAATCAATTTACAGGAGTATAGGTGGAAAATACCTGAATATTTGGAAATTAAACCCCATACTCCTAAATAATCTGTGTGTCAAAGGAGGAATCTCAAGGAAAACTGGAGCATATTTTGAATTGAATGAAAGTGAAATTAAAACATAGAAATTTGTGTAATGCAGCTAAAGCAGTGCTTAAGGAGAAATCATAGCATTAAATTTTTATGTAAGGTTAGAAGAATGGATAAAGTCAGTGATCTATCTTCCCATCTTAAAAAGCTAGTTAAATAAAGGACAATTAAACCCGGTGTAAGTAGGTCCCACCAAATTGTTACATGTATCTATAACTCATTTTTTTTATTGCTGAATAGTGTTTCATTGTATAAATGCATTTTTTGCCTACTTTCAGTTGGATTCTTTTCTAACTGTTGAATTTTGAGTTAAAAAAAAATGTCCTAGGAATCCATTGCAATTACCCTCCAGATTTCACCAAAATTACCACCAGAGTGGAAGGAATTCTGATGTAGCAAGAAGAGGAAGAACCAGTATTTTCTAAGTAAGAACTATTATGAATTTAGTCATATGATTACAATTATGATCAAGTGTTTTTAAAAATTTTTTCATGTCAACATTTTCATTAAAAAAGAAACAAAATGTGGCTACACTCAGGAAATATATTTCCAAGAAATGTGTTGAGCAGCGCCATATGCAAATTTGTACAAGGCACCGGTAAGTCTTTATTGGTTTATTAATAGCAAGAATTTAAATTTGAGAACAAAAATATATTAAATTTAAATTTATTAATATTAAGCCACGAAAGTTTAAATGACAGAGAATACTTGTGCAGAATAAGCAGCTTACCGAGTGAGCAGTTTCTCCCTGATCTGATGCTGACGCCACAGCCTCATTTATGAACTATCAGCAGTCTCCCCTCAGACTACACTCTGTGATGCAGAAATCTGTAGGGCTCTTTGTTCTTGGCTCTGGGTTATGGGCAGGAATAGGGATATATTTACTCCAAAGAAGGCTAGGCCAGAGAGGGGGGTTAAAGTACAGGGCTTTGGGTTCCAAATGGAAAGACCTGTTAAATCTTCTCTACATAATAGGAGGTTGATATAACCTGCTGAGTGTAAGGGTGCTGAATGAGGTTGGAGGCCTGAATGCAGGAGAGACTGGAGACCCCCTTTGGATGAGGCAGGGGCAATTATGGTATGCAAACAAGAAATGATTCAAAGGATAATGTCCAGCGCACTGAGCACAAGGATGACCAGGTCTCTTCCTGGACCAGTGACATGGGAAAGAGACCAGTCACCCATTTCCACCCTGAGCACACAGAGCATCACAGGTTGGATGTGAGTGACTCACAGTTCACGGTGATGCTGCAACAGGCCTGGTAAAGAGGAAGAGGATTCTGAGTCAAATGTGTTAGCTCTTAGGAAAAGAGGGAGAGGTTTGTGCCTGTCTGTAAAGACTGTAACAAAAAGGGGAAAAGGTGTTGAGTGCAGTGAAGGGCATGAGAAGAACTTTAAAAGGGAATTTGTAATTAATTAGAATAGTGGCAGAGGAATTGTAAGCTTCTGGAGGCCAGAGATTAGGTTGTACATTTCTTTGTATCCACATCTTAGATTTCTTTGGTCATGTTTGGACACAGTACTCAAAAAACACTAGGGAGGAAGGAAAGGGGAATATGGTGGGCATTGTTCTGGGGAATGACTGTTCTAAGCAGGATAAGAGAAGGAAACATGCAGGCCCTAAGAGTCCGTTCCATAGCCCACAGGCCAGAGTTCAGGGAGAATTTCCCACAGCCAAGAGAACCTGGTGGTGACAGTGGGAATGTGAAACAGAGCTGTCATTTGAGAGTGAAACCAATGGGCTCCTAAGGCACTGAGCTGTTAGCTGTATCCATCCTTTCTCTATTCTAGTCTTTCCCTGGATTTGAATGCTTTCAAGTGATTCTGGGTCTGCTCATTATCAGAATCTGGGCCACAGAGGTTAGGTTGCATGCAATAACTGGTATTTTTAATAATTAACTACTATTGATTTCTTAGCGAAGAGTCATTCTCTTTCTCCCTTTCAGAAACTCAGACTCTTGGCACCTGTGTGTAGAATTGACAAATCATTCACAGATTATCGATATTCTGCAACCCCCTCCACCTCCCATTCCATGTATATAAACCCTGAAAGGTCTGACTTTCTGCAGAAGCTCCTCCTAACTGGTGGGAGGCTTAACCTTTTGTGAGGGTGCTTGTGTCACACGCTGCTGTTGGCCTTAGACTTTGCTCAGACAGGTAGCAGAGGTAGGGGGTGGGCTGGGGGACATGCAGTAAAAGGAGGAAAGCAATTGCTAATTAAAGGCTTCCGTCTGCTCTTCTCCTAGCTGACATTTTATTGAGTGAATATTTCTGTTTTTCTTTTTTGTGGGCAAACAACCATAAGAAGGGTTTTTGTCCCCTAGAGCATCTACTACTTTCTAAGTGAGCTTGGTTTTACAGCTGGAGAAACTTCTCCAGAAATGTATATTTTGTTGTTGAACCATCACTGACTTCTTCCTTTAAATGCAAGCTCCTTTTCTCTAGAAATTTGAGCAAGGAGAGTGAATTAGTTCTTCTTAGGCCTAGAATTGGAGAATACTACAGTTTGTACACTATTTTTCAGATACTGGGTTTACAATATCATCTCCCAAATGTCAGACTTAACCACTCCAGAGCTCGTCAGTGCTGGTTTTAGGAGTCCTCCTGGGGTGTTCCATCTACTCCATGGGTAGATTGAAAGGCCTCGGTTAGGGAGCATCTGTGACAGAGATACTCTGTGGGGGCCCCATGGCTGGACAGGGGAACAAGCAGGACTCCTATGGGAATGGGTTCCACACAGCCATTCTTTGTGGAAATAATTAGAGATTTGGCCTACTGGGATTCTGTGTCTTAGGTGTATATAAGATACATTCTCAGTCCTGATATTCTAGAGTAGTGGAAAATGGCTTATCTTTGAATTCTGGGTGAAATGTTTTGTCACCAGTGGGTCACCAAGCCCCATACACATACTGAGAAATAACTATGACTGGCATTTGAATGGCATTGTTACTAGAATATCTTCTTTATGTTTCTAATACTTCTTTTGCATTGCTTAAATTTTAAGCTGCCCAGTGAACTCAGTTAATTTCTTATATGCCTTGTCAAGCTTGTGAAATGCTTTTTTCTAAACAAAGGGCTTTCATTAATAGTTATTAAGCTCATCATTAGTCAGCTGTTTATTACCCAGAGCAAAAGAGAATTAAGGAGTAAACCGAAATATATTTGAACAGCCAGAATCATGCCACAAAATAAATCAATCCTCTGTAATGTATTTTCAGTATTGTCATCTGGTATTAGTTTGCTAAGAGTTTCATTATGATCGAACGCTAAATTTCATGAGAGGCTTTTCCTACATCCATTGAGATGATACCGTTTTTCTCCTTATTTCTGTAATTGTGGTGAAATAAAGTGATTGTTTTTAGTGTCGACCCACTCCTGTATTCCTCGGGTAAATCCCACATGATTTTGTATTACCAGTTTTACGTATTGCTGCTGTCCTTGTCAGATTTTGTCCTCAGGTTATGCTCTTATACAATAAGCTGGGGAGGGTGATATCAGTAAGGTGACCGAATGAGACATCCCTCATTCATATCCCCTCCTCAGCGACAATAATTGGACACCCATCCTCAGACAGAAGTGCCCTGGTTGGAGCTTTGGGATTCCAGTGAGAGATTGTGAAACCCCAATGTAGTCCAAGACCAAAGAGCCACTTTGAGAGTGCAGGCTCTTACTCAGGCAGCTGACTGACTACAGTACCCACTACAGACCCGGAAACAGTTCTGTACCCCTGAGAACTTGGTCACAGCCCTGTTTGGCTTTGGTTCTGTCACCAGCGCCATACACCAGGGGCTCCAAGAGGAGTCATGCCTGCCCTTGATTGGGGCAATAGGCATGCAGACCTCCCTCCTGGCTGTGGACCTGGAAGTGGTCCATTAGCTGGCCCCAGGCCTTCCTGGTTGTGATCTGAGAGCCCTTGGAGGTGACATCAGTAAGATGGTAACACAGGCATTCCGGACTTCAGTTCCCCTCCCACAAAGACCAACTAGCGACTATCCATAGACAAGACACCAGCGTACAAATCCCAGACCCTGGGGCTGAGTCTGATGCACTCTCCTAGGACACAGAGGCTGAGAAGGACTGACTGAACTGGCATGAGGAGGTCTCACTGTGACCACACTGGCCCTCGTCCAGGCCAGCAAAGTGCTATTTCGAGAGGAAAAGAGAACCCAAGGTGGACACCCAGCTCCCCCAGCATTGTGGGGTGCTTCCCAGTTGACCCACTCAGGTCTTGCCTCATGGGGATCACAGGGGGAATCAGGCTCGACCGCTGGGGATCAAAGAGACTGAGAAGAGGAGTGGGCTTGCAGCAGCCATTGCTTAGATTGCAGGGACAGTATTCCTGCTCACAGTGGTGCCCCAGCAGAGATCCCAGCCGGTGGCTCTGCCTGTTTGCAGAGCCAAGCCAAGGGACCTGTCTGTCCAGGCAGCTTAGTTGACAGTTCTGCCTGTTTTGAGTCCCTAGACAATGCATGCTGTTGACCATGGAGCCTTTTCTATTGCCATATGCAGGCAGGGAAGCACATCTGCAGTTCTGCCCAACTACTGAGAATAGCCTCTAGTCCAGCCAGAGTAAGAAACCTGGCCAGAGAACCCAGGAAGCCATGGAACCCACCATACAGCCACGCACAGGCAGAGCCCAAACCAGCAGCCCCACCTAACAGCTGATCGTAGCCTTGGCCCCACACAGTGGGAGACACTAATCAGTGACCCTGGGGAGCCCTGGAGCCCAGTCTGTGGCCCTGCCTGAGTATAAAACCTGGCTTGCGGCCTTACCCAACCTCGGGGCACAGCCTGAGGCCCTGTCTGAGTATGAAGTGCTACCTACAGCCCCACCAGAATGTGGAGTCCAACTACCAGTGCCTGCCAGCCCCTTAGGCAGCATAGACTGAGGCCCCTGGGAGACCCCTCTGCCACATCTGTCTATTTTAGAAAGAACCTAACTTAAAAATGTGTTGGAAGACTTAAGTATATATATATTAAAAAAAAAACCCAGAGGTTATTCAATAGGTATAACACAGGTGGTTTTATTCAGGGCATACAAAACTATTTTGTGTGATTCCATAACGGTGGACACATGTTGAAAATTTGTCAAAATTTTGTGCACGACACAGAACCCTAATGTAAACTATAGACTTAGGTTGATAATGATGTATCAGTGTTGGTTCATGGATTGTAACAAATGGTGGTGGTTGTGGGGGACACTGTGTGTGTGTGTGTGTGTGTGTGTGTGTGTAGGGGGATATATGGGAACTTTCTGTATACTGTCAGCTCAACTTTGCTGTAAAACTAAAACTGCTCCAAACACAAAGCCTATTTAGAAGTGCAAAAAAAAAAAAAGAAACAAAATGTCCACCTTGTTATCTCTTTCAGAAAATTTGTAAAGACAAAAAGAATAACAATGTTTCAAAATACTTGAAAAGACGTTCAACATGACTATTATGGAAATTCAAGTCAAAGGAGTATTGGGATACCATTTTTACCCCAAATTGCAGAACTTCATAACTCTTTAGCTCTGTCAAGAAGATGGAGAAACAGGAACACCCACACACTGCTGGTACAATTGTGAAAGGCTAAATATTTTTCATGACTTCTTTTGAAGTATAGTTAACATGCAATATTATATTGGTCTCAGGTGTGCAACTTGGTGATTTGACAATCATACACGTTATAGAATGCTCACCATAAGTGTACTTTCTGTCACCCTACTAAGTTATTGCAATATTATTGACTATACTCCCTATGCCATACTTTTCATCCTTGTGACTTATTTATTTTGTAATTAGAAGTTGATTCTTCCTTGTATCATTCACCTATTTCACCTACCCCTCAACCCTCTCCCCTTTGACAACCAGCAGTTCTGTATTTGGGTCTTTCTGTTTTGTTTGTTGTTTTTAATAATTAGCTGAACCATTATTATAAAACTTAAAAAATTTATTGACTATAAATCATTGAGGAATAAGGTCTAAAAACATACAGGTCTCAGGAGGTAAAAACATTTGAAAAAATGGTTATTATATTTTTAATCATAAATATTTTAATCACTAGAATTGCTGAATAAATTATAGTCCATACTAAGGAATATTATGCAGCTATAGAAAAACAATGAATTCGATCTATTTGTATTAATATGAAACAACACCTATAAAATATTTTTTAAGTGAAAAAAATGCATATTGAAGAGTAATGCATGTAGTTTAGGAGAGGTGAAAATAAAAGAAACAAAGTAAAATATTTATCTTTATATTTGTCCATGAGCATAGAGAAAGGGGGTAAAACAGAACAAAACCATTAACATTCATTGCCTTGGGAAAGGGGAAAAAAAGGAAGATTGTTGGCTTTTTCTGTATACACTGGCACTTGTTTTATTGTTGCAACAAGTAGGTCCTGAGTTTGTAGCTTGAAAGGAAAGTTCAATAAATAGTAGTAGAAATAAAATGAAAGAGAAGCCCTGGACGATACGGCTTCAGGGTCAAACATCTATAGACAATCAGACCTTTTATACTGCCATGGGTGACTGCCTCTTAGTGTAACTCCTGTGCATACTATAGTAAAATCCATTTCTTTTCTGTGCTTTGAGGGATGTTATTTTTTTAAAAAGCCTTTTGCTGTCTGAGCTTGGTACATGGCTTACATGAGGATGACATGTCTGTTAGTCAAAGTTCAACAAGCAGGTGAAGAGCAAGGTCTCCACTCCCACCTCATCTCCATCCTGTTCCTAAAGGGGTAAGCATCCAGCTTAAGGAGAGTGTAGGGGGTGATGTGCCATGCCCCAAAAAGGGAGCAAAAGGAAGAGGAAACATTTCTCTTACAAAAAATGTGTAAGTCTAACATTAACGCTCAAACATAATATATTAGCTAATTGTTAGAGTAATTAGGCAGCCAGATATGAGCAGAGAGGGGAGGGGGGACTTTGGCAACTGTTTGTTTACATTCTACACATTCTGTATAAGCTGTTCTCACAGGAAGTGTGGCGTGAGAGTGTCGATAACAGACTGGCCAAGACCAGCTGTTTCCAATATGGAGAAGTTGACCCAAAATATATCATAACACTCACTGACATAGTAAAAATCGCATGTCTCTGTGTGCCATGACAGTTTCAGTGAGAACCAGTATAGCCAAAAACTCCTGCCTGGCATGAGAGTGGAGTAGGCGTGAACACGGAGAAGCTCCTTTGAAACCTGTTCCACTTAGTAAATTTTCATCTCACTTTACGTAACAAAGCTCCCTATTGTATCCCTTGGAGCAACTCTCATTTTCCAAATAAACTCAGAAAGCCCAACTGCTTTTGTATCTGTTCTTGAATTCTTTCTCCTGATGAAACCAAGAACCTGTCTTCAGTAACATAATGATGCATGACAATGACCTTAAAACTTTTCAGTCTAAAACATTAAACACTTATTCTCTCACACAGTTTCTGTGAATCAGGACCCTGAAGTGCTTCTCTGGGTGGTTCTGGCTCAGAGATTCTCCTGAGGTCAAGGTGTTGGCCTGGGCTCACTGGATGACCAGGGTTGTAGATCTGCTTCCTTGTCGGCTGACTCACATGACTGGTGAATTAGAGCTGGTGGTTCGAGAAAGGACTTAGTTTCTCCCATGTGTGCTTCAACATAGGGGGGGCCACTTAGTGTCCTCAGTACATGGCAGGCAGATTCCCCCACTGGCTCAAGAAGAGCAAGGACAAGGCCAAAATGTCTTATGAACCAAATCTCCGAAGTCACATGCCATCACTTTTGTACATTCTATTGTATTGGAAGTAAGTCACTAAGTATAGGCTTCCCTCCGGGGTAAGGGAATTAGCCCCACCTTTTTGAAGGGAGCAATATGAGAAGGTGTGAACATCAATTACCATCTCTATCCTGTAAATTGCTACCACCTTGTTACTTTCTAGGAAATTCAGGACCTAAAAATTTCAGGTCCACTGAAGACATTTTTTTTTCCTCAGAGGTGTATGGATTGTTTTTTTCTTAATAGTTTTTCTTTAATTTTATAGGATCTTGGTGATCCAATGTCCTGCATTCCCTTTTCTGTACTTTCATTTACACAACACCTGAATTCCACATGTTTTTGCAAAGATCTCTGTCTTTATCTTTTTGCCCCCAAATCACAGATTCATTGATACAATCATCCCAAAAGTCTGTTGGGACTAAAAACATAGTGACCTATATCCCTGCCCACCTCAGTCACCATAGCATGTATATAGTTGACACACAGCAGTTGCTCTATACATATCCACATCAAGTATGCCAAGTCACCCCTCATGACTCAGATTCTCATTCACAGCCTAACTTGCCCTCCCTCCCACCCTTCTCAGCTCCCAAACCTTTCCTGTGGGGAACCGTGGGGAGCCCATGACCCATCACTGGCAAAATCCCCAGTATCTTTCAACTATTTTCTCAAATGTTTATTTTTTGCTCACACTGAAACCTGGTTCTCCCTCGATGGCATTGCTGCTTCCACAGCCTGATCATGTAGCAGACATCTCTCCTGCTTCCTCTGCAAAATGGGGCTTGAGGATGGCAAAGCTCTTGGTTCCTTATAACCACTTCTAGTCCATTTTCCCTCCTTCTTCCTTAACTTTCAGTTTTGAAGCTTCTGCTATCAGATTCCACTGCCTGGACCCCTCTTTGTTGTAGTCATTTGTAGACACTCCAGGTTACTTGTAGTTCTGAAAGGAGCTTGGGGCAAGTTCTCTATGAATTTTATGAGACCAAAGGAAGGCAAGAGCAAAAAGTTGGGGGGAAAAGTGGGTCACCACATTTATTCTCACATCTCAGTACACACGGCTGGTTCAGATGTGCTCTCCAGGCAGGTTACAGGTTCTGTGCCCCAACACAGGCCTCAGTAGGTCCCAATCTCCTTGCTCCCCGCCCTCCAAGCTCCCTGCTCCCACACTCAGGCTTAATTTTCCAGGAGCACCAGGGCTCAACAGCTACCTCTCTGCTCTCCCGATGGGGGCCCACTCCCTGCTCCCATGTTCCAGAAGCAACTCTGTGGGCAGGTCCCTGGTGACTGGTGGATGCCTGACCAGTTATGAACTAGGAACACAGGCAAAGTGGAGAATGGGTGTTTCCTTTCTTTTATTTTTATCTTTATTTTGCTATTATTAATATACAATTACATGTGCAACATTATGGTTACTAGACTCCCCCTATTATCAAGTCCCCACCACATACCCCATTGTAGTCACTGTCCATTGGCGTAGAAGGATGTTATAGAATCATTACTTGTCTTCTCTGTGTTATACTGCCTTCCCCATATCCCCCCATCCCACCCCTCCCCTGTTACATTATGTGTACTAATTGTAATAGCCCTGTTTCCCCCTTATCCCTTCCTTGCCATCCATCTTCCCCAGTCCCTTTCCCTTTGGTAACTGTTAGTCCATTCTTGGGTTCTGTGAGTCTGCTGCTGTTGTGTTCCTTCAGTTTTTTCTTTGTTCTTATACTCCACAGATGAGTGAAATCATCTGATACTTGTCTTTCTCTGCCTGGCTTATTTCACTGAGCATAATACCCTCTAGCTCCATCCATGTTGTTGCAAATGATAGGACTTGTTTTCTTCTTATGGCTGAATAATATTCCATTGTGTATATGTACCACATCTTCTTTATCCATTCATCTACTGATGGACACTTAGGTTGCTTCCATTTCTTGGCTATTGTAAAAAGTGCTGCAATAAACATAGGGGTGCATATGTCTTTTTCAATTTGAGAAGTTGTATTCTTTGGGTAAATTCCAAGGAGTGGGATTCCCGGGTCAATGCTGCTTTCCACAATGGTTGAACTAATTTACATTCCCACCAGCAGTATAGAAGGGTTCCCCTTTCTCCACATCCTCGCCAACATTTGTTGTTTGTGTTTTGGATGGCGGCTATCCTAACTGGTGTGAGGTGATATCTCATTGTGGTTTTAATTTGCATTTCTATGATGACTAGCGATGTGGAGCATCTTTTCATGTGCCTGTTGGCCATCTGAATTTCTTCTTTGGAGAAATGTCTGTTCAGCTCCTCTGCCCATTTTTTAATTGGCTTATATGCTTTTTGTTTCTTGAGGTGTGTGAGCTCTTTATATAATTTGGATGTCAACCCCTTATCAGATAGGTCATTTGTGAATATATTCTCCATACTATAGGATGCCTTTTTGTTCTACTGATGGTATCCATTGCTGTACAGAAGCTTTTTAGTTTGATATAGTCCCATTTGTTCATTTTTGCTTTTGTTTCTCTTGCCCAGGGAGATACATTCATGAAGAAGTTGCTCATGCTTATGTCCAAGAGATTTTTACTTATGTTTTTTTCTAAGAGTTTTATGGTTTCATGACTTACAGTCGGGTCTTTAATCCATTTTGAGTTTACTTTTGTGTATGGGGTTAGAGAGTAATCCAGTTTCATTCTCTTACATGTAGCTATCCAGTTTTGCCAACACCAGCTGTTGAAAAGGCTGTCATTTCCCCATTGTATATACATGGCTCCTTTATTGCATATTAATTGACCATATATGCTTGGCTTTATATCTGGGCTCTCTATTCCGTTCCACTGGTCTATGGGTCTGTTCTTGTGCCAGTACCAAATTGTCTTGATTATTGTGGCTTTGTAGTAGAGCTTGAAGTCAGGGAGTGTAATTCCCCCTGCTTTATTCTTCCTTCTTAGGATTGCTTTGGCTATTTGGGGTCTTTTGTGGTTCCATATGAATTTTAGAACTATTTGCTCTAGTTCATTGAAGAATGCTATAGGTGTTTTGATAGGGATTGCATTAAATCTGTAGATTGCTTTAGGCAGGATGGCCATTTTGACAATATTATTTCTTCCTAGCCAAGAGCATGGGATGAATTTCCATTTACTAGTGTCCTCTTTAATTTCTCTGAAGAGTGTCTTGTAGTTTTCAGGGTATAGGTCTTTCACTCCCTTGGTTAGGTTTATTCCTAATTATTTTATTCTTTTTGATGTGATTGTGAATGGAATTGTTTTCCTGATTTCTCTTTCTGCTAGTTCATAGGAATGCAACAGATTTCTCTGTATTAATTTTGTATCCCACAGCTTTGCTGAATTCAGATATTAGATCTAATACTTTTGGAGTGGATTCTTTAGGGTTTTTTATGCACAATATCATGTCATCTGCAAACAGGGACAGTTTGACTTCTTCCTTGCCAACCTGGATGCCTTTTATTTCTTTGTGTTGTCTGATTGCTGTGTCTAGGACCTCCAGAACTATGTTGAATGAAAGGGTGTTTCCTTTCTAGTCCTCCCCTGGGCTGGTAGTTCCGTGACTGACCAGCAGTTTTGTTGCCAGTAAACATCCCATAAATGTGCCAACATGCTCTTATTACATATATAATGGGCGCTATTAAGGCCAGGCAGGAATGCTGGTGAGAAAGTTCCATTTTACCCACATTAGTCCCTTCCATTCCTTGAATATTTTTAACTCCTAGATTATCATTATAATACTATGGTCATAATTCTTAGTGAATTTTGATAACCCTGTTGACTATTCTTCCAAAACCGTGGTCCCTTGGTTTTTGTCTTAGCTCCCAATGATTTTTTCATTTTACCTTGGTCACCTGCTTCTGTGGTCATACACTTGATTTTTCCATTATCAAGAGCTGTATCCCCTCTGATCTGTAAAACCTCCACTGTTGCCCTTTCCAACTCTCCTTTTAGTTCTCAAGGGAACAAATCTTTGGCCCAAATAGGATTTGAGTACTGTGATTTATAATAAGTGTATATTTTGAACTTTGTCCTTTTCCTGGCACAGAAGTTATGAAACCCTTGGGCTTTCCTCTGAGGAGATCATTAAAGGTGTCTTTTGTTATGTTAATGGAGTGACTTCTGGACCACACCTTAGGATGGGGGTTGGTTGCCAGTGGAGTCAACCTCATGATCAGAGGGTTGGAACTTTCACCCCCACGGAGGGGAGAGGGACTGGAGATTGAGTTTAATTACCAATGCCAATGATTAATCAATCATACCTATGTAAGAAGCCTACATAAAAACCCACAAGACAGGGTTCTGAGAACTTTCCAGTTGGTGAGCACTTGGAGATTTGGGGAGAGTGGTGCTCAGAGAACATGGAAACTCCACCCTTTCCCCTTATCTTGCACAACCCATCTCTTCCAGTTGGTTGTTACCTAGTAAGTAAATCATTTTTCTGAGTTCTGTGAGCCACTCTAGGAAATTAAACCTGAGGGAGGGGTCATGAGAACCTCTGAGTTATAGTTGATTGGTCAAGAGTACTGGTGACATCCTGGACCTGTGATTGGCATGTGAAGTGGAGGACAGTTTTTTGGGGGACTGAGCCCTTAACCTGTGGAATCTGATGCTATCACAGGGTTGATGGTGTCAGAATTGAGTTGAATTGTAGGACATCTAGCTGATGTCTGAGATTGGTGGTATAGGGAAAAACTCACACATTGTAATTGGAAGCAGAAATATAGGTTCATTGATGGTAACACTGTTCCTTATTCCCCTCTGGTCCTAACTTCTCTCCTTACGCTACTTAGATTTCTTGGTTCCTCATTATAATCACTCTCTTGCATAGTGTTTCTCTCTCCATTGCACTCACCTAGCAAACCTCCAAAGCTCGTTTATTCCAACTTTGCAACAACTTTGCATCTAATACAGGCAGCAGAACTACTCAGAGAAAACCACACTGATGACTTTGACCTTACCCTATGTCTGTGACACTGACCCTCTGGACTGAAGTGCTGCTAGGCAACCTTACTATATTTCCACAGCTCCGACTTTCTTGCACATTAGAATTAAAAAAAAAATCCTGATGTCAGGTCATGCCCCCAGACAAATTAACTCACAGTCCAATGAGTAGACCCAGGCATCAGTTTGTTTTTAAACTCCACAGATATTTCCAATGTGGAACCATTTTTGAGGACCACTGCCCAGTCCATTCACTCCTCTGCCCCTTGAGATAACTCCATTTCATCCGCACTGGCTTATTTGCTATTCCTCCAACATGCTAACCTCAGTTCTGCCATAAGGTCTTTGACATGATTCTCTCTCTTTGGGAATTCTCTTTCACCACCAAGTTACCTGGCTGGCTTCCATTCCTTCAGGTTACTGCTGCACATATCTATTGGTAATGCCTTTCTGAATGACCGATCCCCCATCCACCTTAGCACTTCCAGTTCCCCCTTGCTTTACTTTTTCTCCTTAGCATTTATTACTATCTAACATATATTTATTTATTTGCTAATGATTTATTGGCTCCATCTACTAGAAAAATAGTAGGGACTTTGTACCTTTTGTTCATTATCCATAACAAAATATACAAAGTAAATTCGTTTTGCTAACAGATCAATAGATGTCAATAAATCATTTTTTAAAAGCTAGGCCACAGAAACTTACCAGGATTTTATTATTGAAGGCAACTGTTATTTCATGCAATAAATGCATTTTTCTCAACTCGACCAAAGGGGCTGGAATGGGACTTGGTTCAGGGGAATTGGGCTCTTGGATGCCTTGAGAGTCAGTTCCTTGTATTAAGAGTGAGGTTTGCTGGGATGAATGAGAGAGATAGCAGCAACCACGGCAATGAAAGCAAACAGAAGTGTCACCATGCTGAGTCTGCAGGGTTGTATTTTCAACCAGAAGTAGAAAATCAGGAGAACCAACTTTTATTTAAGCTCAAGGCCCAGAGGAACTTAGCTGGTGATCAGAGAGTGACCAGTGCTTGTCACCATAACACAAGAGAGGACAAGCTGCTCTAGTGGGATGTTGGGAGGAACGAGTGTCTGGGAGTCAGGGTGGCAGTAGTTACAAGGGTGAAGGCTCTACCTATTATAGTTGGTTTGGGTATGAGTGAGTTTTCTTTCTAAGTTTGGTGACTGAGGAAGAATTTATTCCACATGTGCTTTTAGAAGATCTTATACTAAAGAAAAGAGAATTTACAGGCTAATAGTAGATTATGGTTTTTAAAGCTATGGAGAGTTCATATGGAGTTTAATTTTTCTGTTCAGTAGAATGAATAAATCATCAGAAAAGATCAAAAGAGTCATTAGTCATCATCTTTCAACTTTGCTCAAATTACACTATTTTTTAATAAACACACGATCCCTTGTTAAGCTTAGATTCTTCACCATGCAATGGGAATAGGTTTGAATCAATTCACAAAACTCTAGGGACAACAAATGTTATGTTTTTTTTTTCTAGATCAGATGAAGTGTATCACTAAATTCTTACTCAGTAAAGCCCACAGAAGTTGCAGTCTTGGTTCGCTTCCCTCTTCTGGGTTGTACTGGGACTCAGGTCTTATGCAGTTCAGGAAAATGTGTGGAGGCTGGAGTTTGGACAGGGATGAGGGAGCTTCATGCTTGTGCCTGGGAGTCAGTTTGAAGGTGCTCACTTTCTGTGCCACCTTGGTCACAGGAACCCCTATTGATGAGTGTCGTGGTTAGAAATCTTAAAATTGTTCACTTAGCCACGATAAAAAAAAATTATTTTAATGTGAATCATGATGAAGAACCGCAGGAAGAAAGATTCCTATTGTGTCAGGTTGTGCCTAACATATAGAGCTGGTGGTGTCTTTCCTTAGTAAGGGAAATGAGAAGAGGTCGTGGAGCTTTTACAGTCCAGGAACCTTATGAGCACAAAGTACTGAAGAGCCGGGGATTTAGTGTATAGAGTCTCTGTTTCTGCTTCCGTTAGTTCAGAAGCTGCAAGAAGCTCACTGAGATACTCACAGGTTCTTCTGGAGCTATTTGGCACAAATTCCTCTGGAATATTCTTTCATTAATACCTAACTTCTGTGTAAATTATGTAAGTTCCCACGAGATGTAGCATCACTTGGGGAGCATATAAAACACACATTGTTCATTTTGTGTGAAAATGTTATATGTTATATGTATAGGAAAATGAATTTTTCATTAAAACTGCAAATGAACTAATCAGCCATATGTTTATCTGACTCATTCTTTAAATTATATAGGTGTTTTGTTTTTAAGTAAAAGATAAAAGACGTGGGAAAGAAAACCATGTCCTATGATCTACTTTTTCTCCTTCTAGCAACAACAAAAAAGGATGCCCTTAGATATTAAAATTTCAAAATAACATGAAACTGGTTCGTTTCATAGAGTTTAGTCTCCGTGGGTATTCGTACAACTGTTTTCTCTCTGAGATCTTTTTATTTGTGGGGTGCTGTGTATGAGGAGTATGCAGATTTCCATGACATCAAACCCTTCCAATCCTCCAAATCCTCTCCCATTTCTAGGGAATGAAACTCCACTAGAGCTCTGCCACCCACAGTCTCTGTCATCCCTAATTACAGACAAACCATCCTAATTGCCATGATGGGCTCCTTTTTTGAAACGCAAAGATTTCTAGTTCTGAAACTTATGCAGAAAGCAGTGTTTACCTCTCTCCTGCATCAAGGAACTTCCAGAGTAAGAAACATGTTCCTTTTTTGGGGTCACAGGAGTGCTGGAGAAGCAGATAGTATGTATGTTGGTGTTAATGAGGAAGGGACAAAATGGTGATGTTTTGTGTCTTCCCTAATAAAGCCCTAGCAGGGTAAAGAAAAAAACCATGAATCCTTTACAAATTAAAAAAAAAACTTTAGAATAATAATTACTCCTTAGTAGCCTAGACCTCAACAGCCTAACAGCGCCAGTCTTGAACACTGTGAGCTCCTCAAGGCCAAATGCCTTCTCCTCGTCTCTGTACCCCCAACAGATACTCTCCACCTGGCTGGATGAACAAAATAGAACCAAGTGGCCATTATGTTTTAAATATCCCAGGCTATCATAATTTATTCTTAAATTCTCATTCTCTACTTTCTTTCCATGTTTCATATGTATTTGTACTTGGAATCACTGTGTTAGTTCCTCATGGCAAGTGTAACATTATCAGAAAGCTGATGACATAAAGCAACAGAAATTTATTCTTTCACAGTTATGGAGGCTAGAAGTCTGAAATTAAGGCATCCATGGGTTTGGTCCATTCCATGCTGCTCTTCTAGCTTCTAGTGGCTTGGTGGCTGCTGGCAAACCTTGTGTCTTTTGGTTTGTAGATACATTACAAGCCCTGCCTTTGGCTTTTCATTGATTTCTTCTCTATGTTTTCTTCCATCTTCTCCTCTGTGGGGTCTCTTGCCTTTAGATTTAAGGCCCACCCTAATCCACGATGCTCTTATCTCAAGATCCTTCATAAAACTATATCTGGAAAGACTTTTTCCAAATAATGTCACACTTACAGGTTCCCAGTGGACATACCTTTTTGAAGATACCATTTAACCTACTTACAGTCCTCTTGGCTTTTTCAATTTTTTCACTCCCTCTTTCTGAATGTAATTCACAAACCTTTCTATAGTCACCATCTCTTGATCTAAGTACATGTCTCTAGGATAGAATAACTCTTCATTATTATTTGGCTAGAAGTCATGGAACTGGACTTTGGTTTTGTGTTTCAGCCATTACCTGACAATGTGGCCTTAGCTAAATTTAATCACTCTGAATATTATTTTTCATGTGGCTGCAGATACAGCAATCAGGCTTAGCTTAAGGAAAAGAAAACTTCACTGTAAATTATAGCAGAATCCCATAAAGCTGAGGGATAGGAATGTAGCCAGACCTTGAAAGAAATTAGATCCTGGAATTAAAGTTTGAGCGCTCTTTCTCAATTTTTTGTCTCTAGTTATTTCTGCTATCTGTGTAATCCTTTCTTCCCTTAGATGGCTGTTTTTCTGACAAAAGCTCTCAAATTTGATGTTACACTTCCGTATACACAGAAAGCTTCTTCTCATCTTTCCCCACCACTTCCTGTCTCTTTCTCCTGTCTCCATTTTTGCTACACATTTTTCTCCCCAGTCTCTGTTTGTGTTCCAGTTCTAGGTTCCTAATTGAGGGAATACGACTATTCTAGTTGGAATATTTCCTTATTCAACCAACTTTGACCAAAGATGAGGTCATATTATATAAAGATGGGTTTTGAGGATCAGACCCAATAGATTGAGGATAAAGGCAGTTAATCTGAAGAAGGAATTTGGAGTTTGGCAGATTCACAGAAATGAATACCACATTTCTCTTCTATAAAATGGAGTTAATAGCTCTTGCTATGCTCACTTACAAGGTGTTCTGCTGATCAAAATAAACATTGTGCTTAAGAACATACTGCATATTGTATATTATTGTACACTTGAAGGAATTGTTTTAAAGTTTATAATGCTAGATTTGGGTTCTGGACTAGCAGTAAACTTGATTTTTTTTTTTTTAATGAGAGAAAGAAGGTGATTCATCCACTGTGAAGTGGATAAGGATTCTTTAAGAGTTCGTCACCATGGCTTCCAAAGTTTTCCTTGTTTCCACAATGGCAGGCAATCACAACTTCAGATACAGGGATGAAGTCGTGGGAGAGAGGAAGAAACTAGAGCTGCAGGTTTTAAGTGGCGATGTTGCTAAGTGTAAGCAACCTAGACAACAATGGCAAGGGTACTAATTGAATCTAAATTCTGCTACACTTGGACCTAGGAAGTGCAGAACTTCAGGTAATATTGATTTTTCATTATATTTGTTTTCTGACAGCCCATGAAAAGCAACATAAACACTTGACAACAGAAGCAACTATCAGCCCTAGAGTAAAACAAAAGGAGTCCTTAAGTCTCCTGGGGAGCTATGATTCAGGGTTGGTGTTGAGGAGAGAAGAGTGAGAAAAGGCTTATCTTTCAGCAGGTGGATCGAAGTGGTTAGATACTTTTGTCAAGAAGGTCGTCAGGATCATTCCTGCTTCTCCCCTCTCCCTCATGTTCACTGGCTTTGGAGCATTCCTCTGGCTTGGGCGCAGGAAAGTCTGGAGCAACCTCCTTGGGCCACTTTACTCTGAGCCTTAGGAAACCTTATTCTTAGGGTCATCTTTCTGTCCCTCATTTTACTATTTCATTAAAAAACCATCTGGTTAACTAAATTCCTGTAGTAGACCTGGTCGAAAAGCAAGGGGTCACCTTAAAACTTTAAATATAGACTTTAAGTTGAATTGGTTGAAGGACATTGGAGACAGTGCATGTGAACCAGCCAGGCCATCAAAATAAGCCGCTGATTTTATTTGGAGACAAGTTTTCATTTGTCTAGAATGTCCACTGTGCAAAATATGCCCTATTAAGAATCTATAAGAATATGCCATATTAAGAATTCTATAGCAAGAGATAGCTGGTCAAAGATTTGGGGTCCTAGCTATTTTTCTATTATCACCGCTAAAACCAGGTACATAAGCAGGTGTGCACTAAATGATGAATTAATGAACATTTTGCAGAACATATCCTTTTTCAGTGTGGCAGTGAGATTCATCTGTCTTATTTTATGAAGCGTCAGCAGTTTCTGATCTGTACTCTGTGAAAATGGCAGTGTTCCCTGGAGGCAGAAATACATAATTTTTTCTTGGCAGTTGAGAGCACCTCTACATTGCTTGTCTTCAGTTACAAATGGAGAGATTAGTGTCAGCCATGAGAGCAACTCTTCTTCCCCAGAGAGAAAGGGAGAACAGAGAGATATTTGGGATAGGAAAAGAGATTTGAAGGAATCCCTGTCAAAATACCTTGGTATTTTTGGTAATATAGAAGAATACTGAGTCATCAGCTAAGAGTGGCATGAACAGGGTGAAGGTTGATTTGGAAAATTCTATGTGGCAAATGTGAAAGAAGACAGACACTCTCTATTTTCAAATATGTATTTGTCTCATATATTTTGGGCTTTATCCAGGTCTCCGCTCACCTGCTGTCTCTTAGAAAAGTCTTAAAAGCTCCTCCCCTGAATAATATTACCTCTGTTACTCACAATGTCCTGGCCCTATATTATTTCATTAGAAATCATGTTTTAACATAATAGTTATGTATTTATGTATAATCTTTTTCCCTACCAAGAAGTAAACTCATGAAAAAGGTAATCCTTTGTTTTATTTTAGCTGGGTGCTCCAAGAAACAGACTCTGAGATGGAGATAGGAGGGCAAAAGGTTTATGTAGAGAAACACCTTTGGAAGGAAAAGGGAGGAAGCAAGGGTAGGGAGCATGAGTCATGAGACCATGGTATATATTTGACCAAGTCTCTGCCAGCTCAGCGGGGAACACTGCAGAAATTACTGCTTACTAAAGAATCCCGTTTTGTGGAAATGGCCACACCATTGTACCCTAGATTTGCTTAGTTATTGGCTGGGGAGACGTCCACAAGAATGCGGCCTTGATTCTAAGCTTGCGTGGACCTGGAGGAGTTAACATTTTGAGGCTTTCTACTCTCTGTACTCCTCACATGTAAGTATTAAATCCTTTTTCTTGAAGCGGGATTCTGAGCAGTATATCTCTGTGTCTGCCGTAGCCCACCTCTTTTATCACACAGATCCAGTTTCAATATACATTCAGGAGGTGGCTTCTCAAGGGTTCCGTTCAGCCTCTCTTCCTGAAAGAAGACCTGGAGGTTAGTGGGGAAAATTATAACCACGATCCAGTTGGTCTTGGGGCCAGAGCAGATACTAATCACTTTCTTCCTCGATGATCCATCCGAAGTCTCCTCATTCTCAACTATCACCTTGAAAGGTCTCAGTGGTTTACCTGTGGTAAACTGCCACACCTGAGACGACCGAGTCCCTGGTAATCGTATCCTTCACAGGTAGGGGTTGCTGTACTTGTCTGTTCACAAGCACAATTAGACAAGGGTGTATCAAGAGATATCCAAGTGGGTTACCAAGTTCCACACATATTCCTCTCTGTCCGCATTGTATAAAAACATTCCTACATTGTCCTGCTGATAGGAACCCTACCAGGTTGATGACTCCTTTTCTTGCTTGCTGGTCTCTGGACACAAGGAATCCAGGGTGCCCCAGATGGCAGTTGTGGGTTGTAAATCAATGCCACCCTTGCTGTATCCTCTGCAAAGTGTGCCCCTTTTGAGGACCAGGACTTCTAACCCTGCACAGACCAGAATAAAACAGACAGCACAAATTCTCCCAATGGGTCACTGGGAATGATGATAAGTAGGGTTGTCCTGCTTTTACTCCTCCATTTGGGCCTGTATAGTCTTCCTGCTGGGTACAAAGCATCATGGACGTCTCTGATCCAGTGTACATGCTGCATCCTGCAGGAAAGCACCCTAACCCTGCAGTGTTGCTCTGACAGTTCTTCAGCAGTGTCTTTGGCAAACCATTCTGACGCTGTATCAGGTAGGCTGCTTCTTACCTGAACAGTTTGTGATACAATTAGGGGATCTCATGGTCATGGGCCCACTCCACCTCCTTTGCAATGAGTAGGTCCAATAGTTGGTTGCTTTATGGGGCCAGATTCCATGCTTGCGGTTCTAATACCCTGTAAGCCCCCTGAGAGCAGTGGAGGTTGAGGCTCTGCGGGCAGGGAGAGGAAACCCTTCTCCAGAATAATCTCTATTTATTGTGAAGCTTATAAAAGCCAAACTGCTAGCCCTTCCAATTATATTGGGATGGAGCCCCATATCATCGACTTACTAATAAAAAGCTGATTTGTCACCTTGAGAAATAGTGCCATACTAGGGGATCATTGTTGGTCTCTGTTACTGGCAATTGGATAATTAGAGGTAGACGTAGTTACAGAAGGTTTGGATTGGCAGTATGTGATAAGGGGCCCACACATAACCTCTCATTGGCCACAGGGGCAAATATGCCTATCAAGCCAGGGTTAGGGTAGCCACGCACAAAAGTTTGATATCAACTGGCTGAGTCATTTTGTTTACTTGGTTGTTTAGTGACTGATGCTTCCTGGTAGGTATAAATGTGTGATGAAATATCTTCACAAATCATGCCACTTCCACGTATCCATCCAAGTATCTCTACACCAGACTTCCTTGTCTTCAGTCTTTTTCCTTTTACATACCTAACCAATCAGTCAAGCAATTTGCTATTTTATAAAATGTATATATATGTTTATATATATATAGTTGCTATAAATGGTCAGTTTGTTAATTTATAAGGCTATATACATTCTAGTGTTGGGACATTTCTCATTTAGGACAAAGTGAATGACCAGGTACACTGTCCAACGCTCCATGAATTGGGGAAATTTTTCTTCTTCACTGTCTTTGAGGGCCACCCCCAAGTGATGCTGTAATGCTGTGATCATATATTTTTGACTTTCACCCACAAATTGAACCAACCCATCCATAAAACAAGCTTGAGCTTTCCCCTCTCCTTTAATTGGTGATACATAACTCCTCTAGAACCATTGGAGGGAGTTGAGGGAGATGGATACTTATACAACCATGGGTCTAGGCAACATGCTTCTGCAACTTGCTTGTGCTCAATCCCAGAGGTACTGTTGGGTCTTATAATGGATTGTTACTTGGCCTACCTGACTTTGACTTGGAGGATCAAACAAGATCCAACTCATGAAGAACATTTCTAGGTGCATGGTCATTTGATGTCCTATTGTCAAACATTCTATCTCTACTAGGGCCCAGTAGCATGCCAAGAGTGGATTTTTCAGAAGTGTGTGACTCTGCTCTAGATGTATGACCTTGCTCCAGCACCTCAGAGACCTCTGTTGTGAACTCCTCACTCCCCTCAACCATAAATTTTCTGTAAACTCTACACTGCATTTTTTTCCTATCTTTGACACTTGGTCTGCCAAACCCAGTAGCCCAAGTGACAGGGCTGATTTTACCTCAACTTGGGTCGGCATCAGACCCCTTCCCTATTCTAGGTTCTGCTCAAATTTGGAAGCTTCTCATACAATATAAAGTTCAGAATATTATACCTAGTTATAGACTGTATTACCTCCTGAACCCAAAGAGGCATATCAGATATTTGATGCTTCCTACTTAATGGTAAGGTAGAGAATATACAGCAATTCATTGTTCACTTTGGAAAGGATGTCATCACATACCTTGAGCCATTGGATCTCTAAAACAGGAATGGCAAATTTCTCAATGTTCAGGATTTATTTCTCACCCTCTGTAGTACCTCTTTCTCACCAAGCCCTCCAGTACGCCAACCATCTTGAACTCACCCTGCCCAATTAGCATGACACCACTGATGCAAGAGGGTAATATGGGGTTCCACGGGAGTGGCTTACGGAACCATTGGGAGAAAAGAACAGAATCTAGCATGAGCATTAAGGAATAACTACTGTATTTACACTGTAGCATTGTGTTCATCAGGGAAACTCCTGTTTCTGTAATCAGGCAGATTGCTTCAGAACCTACACCATTATAGCCCTCACTGGGAATCTGCAACATTCACAAGTCTACATAACTAGAAAGTTGCTGCCACTATTGCCACTTCCTTCAGAGCCACACTGTATTTACTCTGATCTTCCCCAGCAACATGGACGCCCATGACCCCACTTCTCAATACCTACAAGTAGAGATTGGGCAGTGGCACCTCTCTGTAATTCTGCTGCTGAAAAATCAGTTCCTCTGCCAGTAGAAATTGAAAAAATAGTACATATACTATCTTTGCCTCAGTTGTACTCTCCAAATCTCACATTTTTATATCTGATTGGCTGAATGTAAATCACACTGAGAACCCTCGTTTCAAGGGAATCTAGGACATAACAGTATTAACACTTTACACTCTTTGCTCTTCAAGGTAAAGTAGAAGAAAGGTGAAGTGGATATCAGGCACAAGTCTGTGCCCATATCAGTAATGACCCTTCAGAAGTTTTTTGAAAGGCAATAATGTGTGGAATTATGATTTATATGGAATATGATAATAGATGAAAGTGCCTAATTTAATAGCTACATGTAGTAATACTCAATAATTGTTGGATCTGCTGGCTTAAACCATTTATTCATAATTTAAGAATAAATTTTCCATATCCAAATGCCATTCAATTAATATTCCAAACATGGATTGACTGTCAATTTGTCCATGGATTCCATTGGTAATTACCTTTACTTTGTGATTATATACCGTGTATAGGATTCACACCTTCAGCCAATGTTGTCCAGAGTGGTAGCCATTAGCCATTTGCATCTACTAAGAACTTGATATGTGGTAATCTGAACTGAGCTGTTCTGTAAGTGTAAAATATACACTGGATTTTGAAGACTTTGTATATAAAAAAGTAAAATACCTCAATAATTTATATACTGATTACATGATGAAATGTTAATGTTTTAGGAGTATTGGGTTAAACATCTATAGTATTAAAATTATTTTTACTCCTTTATTTTTACATTTTTAAATTTGGCTACTAGAAAAATGAAAATTCTATGTGTGGCTTGCATATTTCTTTTGGACAGCAGTGCCTTAGATAAAGCATGAAATTCTCCAGGGAATGAGCCGGATAGGTCTCTGGAGGGGGATGCGCTCTTGGGAAATCTGCTGAACTGTTCCCTGAATGCCACCTTCTAAATTTCTGTCTCCCCGCTTGGGAAGACCTTCCTATCAGCTTTGAGTTCTTCTATCTCTGTGGTCTTAATTTTCCATATAATAGTACCGATGAGGTAATTTTTAAAAAACTTTATTAAAGGTATTATGAGAAACCATTAAGAAATATGATTATGTCTACAATATTAGCTCTCTCTCCCCCATTCTCACTGTTCTCTTAGTTATGATTCTCTGGAACATTCTGTTTTCTCCCTGTCCTAACTTGAACATAGAACTCAGCACTTGTTCAGGCCTCTGAAATAATCCGTAAGTACAGGTGAGCAGTAAAGATGGCATTCTTGAAGATCTCTTAGGGGAAGCTGAGGAAGGGGTTTGAATTGCACACTCAAGGCAAACAACCTAATACCCCCTTCAGTTAGACGGTTCTAGTCTTTTCCTAAATCCCTTCTCTGTCGCTCAATCAATAGGAGTCCTCTCATTCCTCCTTCACCCTACTCTTCACTGTCTGCCTGCCTCTCTAGGATCCTCTTGTTAAAATTCCTCATCCTTTTATTAGGCGGAACAATTTAATTGCTGTATTGTATTGCTTGAGCATTTCCTTAGGGCCTCATACTCCAAAGAAAGTAATTTCTTTTGAATAAATACAAAGGCTCCCTAAGAGGAATTTTGGGCAATATGATTTTCTTCATTTCATTACACAGAATAAATTGGATAAGTTTAGAAAGTAAAGGTTTTCAATGCTAAGAAATTTGGTAAATACAATAAGGAGATTTACCAAGTCCCAAGTCTCCTTAGCATAAGATAGCCACTCCCTCACCACATTTAGGATGATAAAGCCTCCCTACAACTTGCACCTTTCTGTCTTAATCTTTGTCTTAATAAGACAGGTTCCACTTCTTTTACATTATCAGGTGCAGTCCATCACTTTGAGGAGAGTTGTAGAAAAATGTTTCTACATATTTTTCTAACTTATACCACCACCACCTCACCCCCAACCAGCGATTCTTAATAATTTCCCTTTGAGGACAGGTTTCTTGATTTAAAGTAAAAAATATGTTGCAGTTCATTGTGTTGCTGTGTTAACCTCTTGAATTCTGATACATGACCTAATGCTTGTTGGCCCATGTTATCAGTGCTTCCACTTCTCTGTAATTTATTGCTCATATGCATCACCTCCTAAGAAAATTGTTTCATAAAAATATAACTAGTGTAACATTTAGCTTCATACTACGATTTATTGAGACTAGAGCATATTATAGAAACAATGAAAATTGTTTCCATTTATTAGTAAGGTACAGCTCTAAGTGTTCCATATGCAATTAGCACATTATAGTTCTCATAACCACAGAAGAGGTGGGAACTGGTATTTCAGTATTATACCGAAGCAGCTACAACTATGAAAGATTAAGGAATTTTCCATAAACCACACAACACTAAGTCCCATCAGCATGTTCTCTGTGTCTATACTGCATACATTCATTCTACCTTGCCCTGAAGCCCCTGGTGGTCATCTTAGAAGCATATGTTCTTGTAACTGAAGGGATTTAGAGATCACCTGATCCTACACCCTCACTTTACAGATTTGTATATCAATTACAGATGTCCCAGTTAGTTATAGCCATTCTGACCACAAGCAAGAATTGTTTGATAGTATGTTACACATTTACCTGGAGGTAAAGTTGGTAACTTGGCTCATCAAAGGATTTCAAACACCTTGTTCCTACCTGGCCATTCAAGTGATGGCAGTTGGCTTTCGGGGCCAGGTGCTTTCTCAGGGAGGGGCAACACATGAGCTAATTTACCAGCAGCTCTTTATTTAGCTGGTCACTGTATTACCATCAACTCTTGAGTACCAGGCGATGGTCTTTAAAGAATGGGCCTCAAGGTGGGGAACCTTTAAGGAAAAGAATGCCTGGAGCATGGGTGGCTGCTTGCTTGTGGGCTTTGAACTGGGTGTCTTGGATGCACCAGGATTGGTCAGCAGGAGGACAGTGATTGCATCAAAGGAAGGAGGTTGTGTAGGAAGGAGAAACAGTTGCTGAGCTCAAAAGACAAACTGCTTACTTGAAGTGTTTTCTAGGACTCGCCCAGAACAAACTCCTTTGCCATGGAAACCTTGCAGATGCTTTGCCTGGAACAGATAGATCTGGGATATGGCATGGCCAATTAGGTTGGAGTGCACTCTACAAATGTGTTCTGTGCATTTCATAGACTTTATGGTTTTCCTGAGGATGGTGGTATGTCTGTCTCTACTAAGTCTGAAACTGATCCTCAGAATTGAGCAAAATTTGCTTAATTATACATTGTTTTTTTCTATGGCCAGAATGCTCTTTTGTTGTTAGAAAATACCACAAGGTAGTGGAAAACACTGAATTTTAGAGTAATAAAAAGCAAGAGTTCTGTTGTGTATCCATTTATTGTGATTTTATCAGACTATTCTGTTAATCATTGGCAAGTGTTATAAATAAGACTTAGAATGCCACAACTCTCCTGGAACACATATTCTAAAGAGGGGAGTTAGCTAACAAGAAAGTAAAGGAATAAATGAGTAAACTAAGAGTAATAAGGACAATAATACAGGTTGAGGAGATTTGTGGCAAGGAGCTGCTTTAGACTGGGTGGTCAGGGAAGGCTTCTCTTTGGAAGTGACATGTAAGATGGAAACCTCTTCTGAGCGACGAGATAGAACCAACCACGCCATCATCTAGGGCAGGGATTGGCAAAATTGTTTTCTGAAAAAAGACAAGATAGTAAATATTTTAGACTTTGCAGCCCATGTGGTCTCTGTCTTAACTATTCAACTCTGTCATTGTAGTGTGAAAGCAGCTATAAGTAAAACAAAAGAATGGGTATGGTTGTGTACCAATAAAACTTATTTACAAAACCAGGCAGGAGTGGCGTTGTTGAATCTGACCTGCAGGCCATGATTTACCATCCCCTGATCTAGGAGAAAGGACATTGCAGGCAGGGGGAAAAGCAAATCGAAAGACTTTAAACTGGATTTAGACTTCGTTTTCTTGGAAGAGATGGAAGGTAGTGTGACTGGAGGGCAGTGAGAGTGAGAATGTGAGGTTGGAGATGAGACATAAAGATCAGGCCAGTAGGTCTTTGCCGACTTGGGAAACACATTTGCGTTTTATTCTAAGTCCAAAGGGGAGCCACCAGAATGATCTGAGCAGGGGAAAGTGACACAATCTGATTTACATTTTATTGAGGCTCTGGGGGCTGAGTAGTGACTGAGTGGAGTAAGAGTGACATGACAGCAAGGAGATCTGTTAGGAAGCTGTTACAGCAACCAAATGAGTTGGCAGTGAAGACAGGGAAACGGCAAGCGCGGAAGTTTCAATCTCCATGGCCTCTTAACTGTATATGAACTTTAAGCTTCATTTCCTTCAATAGCTAAGTACAGATAAAACTCCTTTTTCTATTTGTTAGGATAAAATAAAACTGTCAGTCAGATGTTCTACACTGGTTAGTTTTCAGTTATGTTGGTCCTTTTCTCTTCTTTGTCTATAAATCAAGTACTTTCTCTTTGCTCCCCTCCTTCCTTTTTTTCTCCTTTCTGTAGATATTTATTTCCTTTCATAGATGCTTAGTGGTGACCTGGTTTGGTAGTTAATCACCCTGAGGGAGATGGAGGTATCTTGTTTTTAAACATTTATTGACTTGTGTAGTCGAGTGCCGCAAAAAGCAGAACCTAATGTTGTGCTTTTTGTTTTTCTCTTTTTTACTTCGTTAAGACAAGTTGCCATTTTAAAGTCCCAGCTATTTATGTAAATAATAATGGAGAAAAAGTCACCTTGGGGAAGATCTCATTTGTTTTAGGAAGAATTACTTAAAGGATCTTATTGACCTGGAAAATATATTGGAAGTTTTTTCCTGGGGTAAGAGAGAATATGTACAGTTATTGATGGACTGACAAAAATGCCTTAACCCTAACCCAAGTATGTAGCACAAGAGGACTGCTGGGCAGGACAAGATTACTAAAGTCTTCACAGTGACTGAAATGGTAAGACAGGAGGAGATCTCCCTCCTTCCATCCCATCACCACGGCTGGGTGGGGCAGATAAATCGTGAGTCAGACTTACATTCTAGCTCTTACTCTTTCTCATTCATGCCTTTACATTTGTAGTTTCAAAAAAATTTTTAGTTAAAGCCTAAAGTCATCTCACATTTTCCCACTGAACGATTTACCCTTCCAAGAGAAATATATTTTCAATTAACTTTTAATTGTCTGTCTTTACAATGCAGCATAGTATTTTGGAAAATACACTGGTTTCAAATCAGCCATGGACCAGCTAGCTGTATGTTAGTGGACAGGTCCCTTAAATTTTCGGGACTCAGTTATAAAATGAGGGCTTTGTGCTAGAATCTTCCCATGTCTCTTCTAGCCTGATGATTCTACAAAAGAGCCAAACTTCAGATCTGCACTGTAATTCTGGAAGTAAAGCAGGATAAGAGAGGCAAAAATAGAACTCTAATAAGGTATGGAAGGAGAAGTGGGAGTTCTTTGTAGAGAAAACACTGTACAGCTCTGTTTTGAAACTATCTTATACTCTGATTACATGTTTTTAAAAATTGACAAGTTGAAAAAATTTTATGCACTATTGGTCAACAAATTTTTATCCCACATTCACAACTATCTGCCTAGGATTTTACTTACCTCAGCTCCTGTGTGCACATTTTGTTAGAATCAAGGCCCAAGAGAAAACACCAGAAAAACCTTAGTATCTTACACTTCAGGCACATTGATCTGAATACTTTGAATATAATAAAGATAAGTGTTCTTTCATCCTTGGGTAGGATACCTGTAAATAACCAAAACTTTATGGCAGAAAATGACTGAAAGTAATTAGGATGATTTTTTTTAAGGGAAGGGAAATAGAGTTATTAAAAGAGAGATTGGGGGTTATTGAAGATGAAGGATTAACTGTAGGCTTGTATTCATTACCCAGAAAAAAATCAATGGGACTATTTTTGTGCACTGTAAGTATTTCACATGCAGAGAGGACCTGAACATATCAGAATGCAGTGAAATATCACCCTTTTGCATTTAATGGAAATTGGTATTCATATTAAATCTGATTCATGTGAGAATGAGTGAAGTGGATTATTATAAAAATTAGAAACCACAATTTCCTATACATGTTTTTTCATATAAAAGAAAAATGAGATGTCAATTCAAATGCTGAAAGTTAATTAGTGACTAAAGAAAATATTGGACTTCTAAATGATAGAGGATTTTGAAGCCTTTAAATATTATGCTTATGAAGAGTCTGTAATAGTATAAAAAAGGTTTTACTGTATTAAGTGAAAAGGCAAATGTGATTTTTTATATAAAACATCTCAATAAGGTAGAAAGACAGACTGAAGAAAATGTGCTTACTATAATGTCCAGTTAATTTGATTTTTGAATCATTCATATATTCTTATGTATTTTTATATTACTTTAATTTTTCCAGAAAGGCCATATATAAATCTGTGGGATTCCTGGGTATATAAGGAATATGTTGGGATTATTTTAAAAAGAAGAGTTGTGTGTAGATGCAAATAATCAAAATATCAGGTAGCAATATAGCTGCTGAAAGTTGGGGTGATCTCCTTTTTAGAAGTATAAAATTAGAAAATGATTATTACAGGATTTTGTTGGTGTTAGTGTAAAATTTCAGTCCTCTGGCTTTCCCAGACCATAAACATATCAGAAAGCTCTTTCTTCTTTATTTAAGAGGCTAAAGGAAGACGAAGTAGGTAGACAGTGATGCTTCTGAGTATCAGTTAGCAGAGCAAACATGTGAAAACAACCCCACAGCAAACAAAACAAACAAAAAATTGCTTACATTAAAACCAAAATTAATTTAATACCAGCCCCAGAGGAAAGCTCGTTGCCCCCTTTCAGTCAGCCCTTTTCTGCTTACATGGACCCCTTTTGCCACCTGGTCTTTTACAGTCAGTCCCTGGAATGTTGCTCGTTAATTTCAAGGCTCAGTCCTCAGTCTTCGGTTTTTCTCTCTATATGACCTTTCCCCAGGAGAACGCATTCAGTCTCACAGCTTCACTTTTTCACTATCTATTGATAGCTCCTTATTTCATATTCTCAAAGGCTCTCACCTACGTTTCCTACTTTCTTCTGAGTATTTCCACTTTTTGTCTCCTCTTTAAAATCCTGTCAAATTCCACGTGCTTACAGTTGAACTTACCCATATTTCACATTTTTATGAATCACCTCATGATTTTTTCCATTGAGTGATAGGACTGATCTTTCATTCTGCCTGCTTTCTTGTACTCTATGTTGGATCTGGTACCAGAGTCAGATTTATCCTTTGTAATAACATTTCCTCTATATTCCTGCTCTCATCACTTTGGTTCAGGTCCCAGTTATCTCACTATTGATGGCATTTTAAAAACATGGACAAGTATTCTGAATGAAGTATGAGGTTTTCAGTTTGAGAGTAAGTTGTGTTTTCATTTGGATTTAGACATATCAGGGTCAGGCCCTCAAGAATCCATTACATAAAATAGTGTGTATGTTGATTCTGTGAAGGGATTTGTATGAGGGAGAGGAGGTGAAGAAAGAGGCTGGAGAGGAAGAGCATGTCTTTTGTTTCCTAGAGTGATATCTGGAAGACAGGCTGCAGGACAAGCCAGTTCCATGAGGGGCACTGTTATTCATAAGAAAATCTGTCTCTGCTTAAAGATAATAAGCAGTGTAGGTTGGGGAAGTTTTCCACTCTATGAGAAGACTGCAGAGACACAATGGAAGTCAGCATAGGGCTGTTTGTTGCTAAAGTTCCTAGAAATAATTGAACCAAATGAAAACAGAATGAAGCAATGCATAAAAGTTGTGTATGTGTGTGTGTGTGTGGGTGGATCTTAAAAGTGACATGTCATATTCCTGTAAGGGAATAGTCAATATTACACAATATGTGGAGTTGATATTTGACAAAGGTGCAGAAGCAATTCAGTGGAGAAACAACCATCATTTCAACAAGGGATGTTGGAACAATTGGATATCTATATGTAAATAAAAATGAGCCTTGACCTAAACCTCACATCTTATACAAAACTAACCCAAATGTATCCTGTATCTTTATGTAAAACCTGAAACTATGAAACTAATAGGAGAAAATCTTCCTGAACTGGAGTTAGACAACAAGTTTTCAGACAGGATACCAAAAACATGATTAAAGACAAAATTGATAAACTGAACTTCATCATAATTAAAAAAATTTGTTTTGTGTAAGTGACTATAATGAAAATGAAAATATAAGCAACAGACTGGTATAAAATATTTGCAAATAACATACCTGACAATAGACTTGTATCCAGAATATATGAAGAACTCTCAAAATTTAAGAGTAGAAAGACAGCCAGTAGAAAATAAAAGGATGGAAAATATAATAATACAAACATCAATCAAAAAGAAGTAAGAATGGCTATATTATTATCAGATAAAGTAGACTTCAGAGAAAAAAAATTACCAGAGGTTATAGATTTGGGAAGACCACAGGAAAAATGTCTTTATTATCCCATCATATTTAGGGGCTTTTGCAGTACAGTTACATTCTTTTGCCTTAGCCTGTATTCCATTCTGGGATTTCAATCTCATAAATGATTTTTCTTTCATTTTCATACATTAAGTTTCTGTGGGTTTTGATAAATGTATAATGTCATGTATCCACCATTATGGTACCATACAGAATAGTCCTTTTCCAGAATGTCATATAAATGGAACTATACAGTAAGTAAATAGCCATGTCAGACTGGGTATTTTTATTTAGCAGTATACATTTAAGATATATCTGTGTCTTTAAATGGTTTGGTAGGTCATTAACTTTTATCACTGAATAATATTCCATTGTATGGATGTACAACTATTTATCCATTTACCTATTAAAGGAAATCTTGGTTGTTTCCAGGTTTTGGCAATTATAAAGAAAGCTGCCATAAACCTTTGTGTGCAATTTTTTGTATGGATGTAAGTTTTAATTTATTTGGGTAAATACCTATTAGTATGGTTGCCAGATCAGATGGTAGAATATATTTACTTTTGTGTGGAACTGTCAAACTTCCTTCCAGAGTGGGTATACTGTTTTGCAATCCAACCCTCAGTGAATGAGAGTTCCTGCTGTACTGCATCCTCACCAGAAATTGTTGTCAATGTTTTGGATTTTAGCCATTCTACTAGGTTTGTAATGGTATCTCCTTGTTGTTTTAATTTGCATTTCCCTAATGAAAAATCATGTCAAGCATCTTTTAATATGCTTATTTTCCATCTGTAGATTTTCTTTTATGAGCTGTCAGCTCTTTTGCCTTTTTTAAAATTGGATTATGGTTTTCTTAATGTTGAGTTTTAAGGGTTCTTTGTATATTTTGGATACAAGTCCTTTATCAGATTTATGTTTTAGAAATATTTTCTCCCCATCTGTGACTTGTTTTATCATCTCTTAACAGTGTCTTTCACAAGAAGTTTTTAATTTAATAAAGTCCAATTGAGCACATCTTTTCATGGGTCATCATTTTGGGGGTATATCTATTTTTCCTATATTTTCTTGCAAAAATTTTATAGTTTTGCATTTTACATTTAAAGTTTCTGATCCATTTTGAGTTAATTTTTGTGTAAGGTGTAACATTTTCATCTACAGGTTTTATTGTTTTTGTAGTTTTTGGTATACCCATCTGTTCTAGCACTATTTTTTGAAAAGATTTTCCTTTTGTCATTGAATTGCTGAAGCTGGAGTAGATATACAAGATTAAGTTGACTTTAAAACAGAGGATGTAATAAAAGATAAAGGTGAACATTACATAATGATAAAGGACTCAATCCAACAAGAGGATATAACATTTGTAAATATTTATAGATCCAACATAGGAGTGCCTAACCATATAAAGCAAATATTAACAGACCTGAAAGGAGAACGAGACAGCAGTACAATAATAGTAGGGGATTTAATACTCCATTTACATCAAATGGATAGATCTTCCAGGCAAAAAAAATCAATAAAGAAACAGGGGCCTTAAATGCCACATTAGACCAGATGAACTTAACAGCAATATATATGCATTAACCTTACTTCCAAAAGCATAGAACATATATTTTTGTCAAGTACATATGGAACATTTTCCAGGATAGAATATAGGCAACAAGACAAGTCTTAATTAATTTAAGAGGACTGAAATCATATGAAGCATTTTTTCTGACCACAGTGGTAAGAAACTAGAAATTAATTATACAGTAAAAACTGGAAAATTCACAAATATGCAGAAATTAAGCAACATGGTGAGCAACAAATGAATCAAAGAGGAAATCAAAAGAGAAATCGAATACCTTGAAACAAACCAAAATGGAAATACAACATACCAAAACTTGTAGGATGAAGCAAAAGCAGTTCTAAGAGAGAGGTTCATAGTCATAAATGCCTAACTCAAGAAAAAAAAAGTCTCAAATACACTACCTAACTTTGCACCTCATGATCTAGGAAAAAAGAACAAATGAAGCTCAAAATGTGGAAGGAGGGAAATAACAAACATTAGAGAAGAAATAAATGAAATGGAGACCAAAAAGATAATAAAGATCAATAAAACTTAGAGCTTGTCTTTGGAAACATAAACAAAATTGACAAGCCTTTAGCTAGACTTATTAAGAAAAAAAGAGACTCAAATTCTTAAGTGAAAGAGATATGAGAAGCTGATGCCACAGAAATCCAAAGGATCATAAAAGACTAATGTGAACAATTATATGGCAACAAATTGGACAACCTAAAAGAAATGGTTACATTTCTAGAAACATACAACCTGCCAAGACTGAATCATGATGAAATAGAAAGCCTGAACAGACTGATTACTAATAAGGAGATTGAATCAGTATCAGAAACCTCCCAACAAACTGATGGCTTAGGGCCAGATGGCTTCAGTGATGAATTCTACTAAACAGTCAAAGAAGAATTAATACTTGTCTTTCTCAAACTCTCCTAAAAAATAGAATAGGAGGGAATTCTTCCAAACTCATTTTATTTGGCCAGCATTACCATTAGACCAAAACCAGACAAGGATACCACAAGAAGAGAGAATTACAGGCCACTATCTCTAGTGAACATAAATGCAAAAATCCTCAACAAAATATCAACAAATAAAACTCAAGAATACATTGAAAGGATAATAACTGTGATCAACTGGAATTTATTCTAGTATGCAAGGAGGGTTCAATACCCACAAATCAATCAATTTGATACACCACATTAACAAAATGAAGGATAAAAATGATCACCTCAGGAGATGCAGAAAAAGCATTTGACAAAATTGATCCATTTATGATAAAAACCCTCAACAAAGCAGGTATAGAGGAAGTGTTTCTATAATAAAGGCCATATATGACAAGCCCACAGCTGCATCTTACTCAGTAGTGAAAAGTTGAAAGACTTTCTGACAAGATCAGGAACAAGACAAGGATGCCCACTCACCACTTCTGTTCAACATAATATTAGCAGTTCTAGCCTGAGCAATTAGTCAAGAAAAAGAAATAAAGGCATTCAAACTGGAAAAGAAGGAAAGCTGCCACTATTTGCAGATGACATGATAGTATACATAGAAAGCCCTGAAGACTCCATCAAAAAACTATTAGAACTAAGAAATGAATTCAGTAAGGTGTCGGGATACAAAATCAATATACAAAAATCTGTTGCATTTTTGTACACTAATAAAGAGCTATGAGAAAGATAAGAAAACAGTCCTATTTACAATTGCATTGGAAAGAATAAAATACCTAGGAATAAATTTAACAAAGGAGGTGAAAAACCTGTTTATGGGATACTACAAGACATTAATTAAAGAAATTGAAGAGACAAAAATAAATGAAAAGATATGTCATGTTCATGGATTGGATGAATCAGTATTGTTTAAATGTCCATACTGTCCAAAGCAATTACAGAATCAAATGCAATACCTATCAAAATTTCAATGGCATTTTTCAAATAAGTAGAACAAATAATCCTAAAATTTGTATGGAACCACAAAAAACACAAATAGCCAAAACTAAAACAAAATAAAAGGCATCATGCACCCTGATTTCAAACTCTATTTACAAAGCTATTATAATTAAAATAGTATGGTATTGGCATAAAAACAGATATACAGATCAATGGAACAGAATATAGAGCCCAGAAATAAACTCACATTTGTGTGGTCAGTTAATTTACTGCAAAGGAGCCAAGGTTATACAATGTGGAAAGGATGGTCTCTGCAATAATTGGTGTTGGCAAAACTGGACAGCTGCATGCAAAATAATGAAAGTTGACTGCTATTTTATACTATACACAAAATTAACTCAAAGTGACATAAGACCTGAAACCATAAAGCTCTTAGAAAGAAACAATTGTTCAGTTCTCTGACATAGGTCCTGGCAGTAATTTTTTGAATCTGACACCAAAAGTAAAATCAACTAAAACAAAAATAAATAAGTGGGGCTATATTATACTAAAAAGCTTGTGTACTGCAAAGAAAACAATCAACAAAATGAAAAGACAATCTACTGAATGGGAAAAAATATTTGTGAATTGTATCTAATAAGGGACTAATAATCAAAATATATAAAGAACTCAATCCAATAAAAACAACTCATTAAAAATGGGCAGAAGTTCTCAATAAACATTTTTCCAAAGAAAATATACAGATGGCCAACAGGTTCATGAAAGATGCTTGTCATTATTAATCATCAGGAAAATGCAAATCAAAACCATAATAGATACCATCTCATACCTGTTAAAGTGGTTGTTGTCAAAAAGACAAGAAATAACATATTGGTGAGGTTGTAGATAAAAGGGAACCCTTGTGCACTGTTGCTGGGAATGTAAAATGTAACCAAAGTGGACATCAGTATAGAAGTTCCTCAAAAATTAAAAATAGACTTACCATTTAATCCAGCAATTCTACTGCTGGATATTTATCCAAGAAAGTGAAAGTGCTCATTCAAAAAGATATATGCACCCCCGTGTTCATTGTAGCATTGTATATGTAGAAACAACCTGTGTTCATTGATGGATGAATGGTTAAAGAAATTGTGTTTATCTATCTATCATCTCTCTATCTACCTATCTATCATCTATCTATCTATCTATCTATCTATCTATCTATCTATCTATATCTATCTATAACCTATCTCTCTGTCCACTTACACATATTTATATAATAGAATATTATTCGACCATAAAAAAGGATGAAATTTTGCCATTTGTGGCAACATAGATCCACCTAAGTGAATTAAGTCAAAGACAGTTACTGTATGATTCTCTTACATGTGGAATCTTAACAAAAAGGGGCTCAGAGATACAGAGGACATTTTAGTGGTTGCCAGAGCTGGGGATTAGGGGGTTGGAAAAATGGGTGAAAGGGATCCAAAGGTAAAAGGAAAGCAGATGGGGGGAAAAAGGAAATAAGAAATTTAGCTAAAATTGCCCAGTAAGAGAGAGTGTAGAGTCTGCACACTAAATCAAAAGATTACAAATCAAGTGAACAGATAGAGAAATGAATCAGAAAAGTATTTCAATATTCTCTCCTGCCTTCTCTCCATTTCATCTCATATTTTACTTTCGTCCTAAAGACCTTTCCTTTCTCCTCACTTCCCTGAACTGAGATGGTGATTAATGATTCACCCACAAGACCTCGTGAAGTTGAGAGTCAGAAAATTTTAGTGAGTCAACCAGAAACACAGAACAAATAAGATAGAGAACCAGGGCTTGAATCCAGTGTCCTGACATCATGTCTTCCTATTCCTCATGTTGTTGCAGTGTGGGACTGGTGAAAATGGACTCCAAGCCAAAATCCACTGTGAGATCCCAGAATTCTCAAAAAGAAAAGTTTCCTTTAAAGGAAGTAGATTTGGCTAAATAAATAGGATTTGCCTAGCAAGATTGAGGATGAAGGATACTTATTTTTCTTTAGAGGTGGAATTGAGTTTCTTACCAAATTTACAGCTTACGCTGCTGGAATTTTTCTTCCAAGCAAGAGAGCTATGGACCACAGTAGACACCTGAAGTCTCTCTACTACATGGTCTCACCCTTAGCTGTCATTAGGGTGTAACATGTGATTGAGGAGACGGGAACTGGGGGACTGGCCAAGATCTGAATTTGATTTCCCTATTTATAATTCAAAACCTTTAATTAGAGCTGAATCTTTCTTACCTCTTTGTTCCACTACGTGTTTAAAGTTCTCATTTAGCACTTAAGTCTGTCAAATATCTTATATATATGTATATATATATATACATATATATAAATGTACATATGTATTTCTGCCTAGAGGCCATAAATTTAGCACGATTCACCACTACTCCTATCACTTAGCACTGGATGTAATCCCTTTAAGTAAGGGCTAGGTTAGCTTATGGAACTCTAAATGCTTTTTTTCTGATTTGCTTTAATATTGGAGAAGATAAATACTCATATTCCATAAAATCTTATCTGGTTCTACATGAATAAGACGTTATAGCTTGAGCTGCTGCTGGAGATGTTTTTCCTCTGATGTGTCCACTGGCTAGAGTGAGGGTCCCAGGTGGCCCTTTTATAAAAGGTACAAATTCTTCTCTCTTGAAAAAGATTCAGGGATGGTGTTTTATTTTATTTGGGGAGTTTGAGGTCCTGGGGAATTTGAATTTTGCTTAGCTTGATTTCTCAAGCTAAGTACATCACTATCCCTACTGAGTTGCTCTTGGGTGGTGATGTATCTTGGTAAACAGAAAATGCCAGCCAATTAGTGTAAATTCAAGTTCTGCTTTCCCTTTTTCTATCTGAGCCTTATTTGTATGATAGAAAGCTTTATCCATGCCTTCCTCCTAATGCTGTTCTAAGGGCCTAGGGAGATAATGGTTGGGAAAGTGTCTTGTGGCAAAGGACCACATTGTGGGAGAGGTGTTTGCCATAAAGTGACACTGAGCATGACTAGTGAACACAATAATCCTGGGGAATGGGGAGGATTCCTGTTGGGTGGTTTAATCCAGTTAAATATGCTGTGAGATGCTGTGACAGCTCAGGTCAGAAAAAATTCTGTGGCCAGCCCCTTCATGGGAGGAGAAGAGCTAGTGTAAACATCTAATTCCATAATGTCTGTGAAGCTGTTCTGTTCAGACAAGATTTCTGAAAAACCTGGGTGATAAATCTTCCAGAAGTCCACAGTGGTAAGGTATTCTCAGTGATGCCTGTCAGGAGCCCCACAGCCCTCGGCCCTAGGAGGGGGCCCCACACATAGAGTACACGAGCTTTATTGCCCAGGTAACACATTTATAGCATTGAATTTCAACATGCAGAGCCCTTTCTTAGCTTGATGAGATTCAGCTTTATGTAGATCACAAAAAAAATATCCCAAGGCTTACATCTTTGTCTAAATATTAAATGCGCTTTGTCCATTTCTCTGTCACATTGCTTTATGGTGAGTTTGCATAAGCCCCTTCCCTTGCAAGACTGGGAACTTCTTTATTTAGGGAACAGTGCAGAGTTGATTTTGATACTTCCCATCTTGAGCACAATATCTGGCATGTAGTGAAGACTCCATGGATGTTTACTGAATGACTGTCAAACCCTTCACCTGCATTACTTTGCTTTCAACAATTCGATTTTTTCTTTGTCAGAAACAACTTCTCTTAATTACTTTTAGCCATCTTACGTTCTTACAGAAGTTTAGGTATAGTTTGATTTTTTTGCCATTGCTTCTATTAACCCTAACTGGTAGTTCCGTTATGGTCTGGAGAGCAGAATATGTTCTGTTTGGGTCTCTGCATCTTCTTTGAAAGGCTTTTCCAAGTAGTGGGCCCACCCTTTAATTTAATGACAGGTCTGTCCTGGGCTCATGGTGTCCCCAAGAGTCTATAGACCCATACAACTTCTTATGTCTCAATGGAGAAAGTAAGGATGAAGAGGATGCCAAGAATTCACATAGGTGCCTCATAAACTGAATCATACTTTTCCTGAATTTTGGGTGATTCTGTAGACCATTCAGATGAGTGTAGCCTCGTCATTGACTCAACAGCAAGTCCTCATTTTCCTTCACTGAGTACTCATTTGAACCTTGAACTCTACATCTAGGTGCTACTCCTTGATCATCCTGTGTTCCATGCTCTCTCTCTCTCTCTCATTGTCTTATTCAGGTTATAAGGATACCAAGAGTTCACACAGACACCTCATAAACTGAATCCTGCTTTTTCTGAATCTTGGGTAATTTTCACTGTTTAAAAGTCAAAGCCAAAATTTTTTGGTTCAGTATACAAGGCATCCACAATCTAACCTCAGCCTACCCTCTGGTTTTATCTCCATTTCCTGCCTTTATATCTTGGACTCAGTATACTGAATCACTTTTAATTTCCTAAACATTCCTCTTGCTTTCATACCTGTGAATATATTCTCTTCTCTTTCGAATTCTTTTCCTCTAACAACGTGTTCATTAGACGATCTCCCGTAAGTGTTTTCAAAACCAATCCAGATTACAGATCACCTCCTCTGAGACCTTCCTGATATCTCCAACAGAGTTTCTCTTCCTCTTCCTTCCCTCCTTCCCATTCTCCTTTGGTCTTTTGTATATACCACTTAGAAAGAATTGAAACCATACTTTTAAATGTTTGGCTTTGCCACTAGATTTTGAGCTTCTTGAGGGCAGGAAATAAAGGCTTGTGTTTTTTTTAATCTTTCTTTACCCAGGACCCAACACACAGCCCAGTTCTTTACTATTACCCCTTACATGGTTTCTGAATGAACAGCAGCTGAACTGACCCAGAAGGATCTTGGCACGTGTCCTCAAAGGGCGGTCATTCTGATGGACAACATCTGGAAGTGTCAGGATCTCTAATTAAACTGTCTGTGGTCACTGTCTTTAATGAGCAGTTTTGCTGGAAACTAGGATGAATTAAAGCAAGCAGCATAGGAAATCTACTTCCCCTGGGCAATCCTCCCTCGAAGCCATTCTCCTTGTCCACACAGTCATACATTACTTGTTATGTCCTTTATAAAGATTCCAACAGGCACTCCCATTTGAGAAATCCTCTTGCTCTTAAGCAGGAAGGAAGGAAGTAGAGGGAAAAATGTATGCCCTGGAATCCGATTTTCCTTTCTGTTGCCTTTGTTAGGTGGAGAGCTCCTGGGAAGCCAAAAGGTAAATGAAAAATCCTTGGCCCAGACTATTACCTTACCTCTTCCTCAGGCAAACCCTGTCCTGGTTGGTCTTTGACCCACAAAAACAAGGCCAGTGCTTCATTCAGGGCTTTATTTAAAGTTGTAGACTCTGATGTGGACGCTGCTGATCTTCCTGCCCACCTCCTCCTCATGGGACAGGTCTCTGGGATCCAGGCGTAGATGGCTCTACTCTTCACATTTCTGCCAATACTGGATGTTAAATGCCTCAGGAGAATACCCCCAGTTGTCAGGAAAGCTTTCTGCCGATGGCCCTGCACAGAGCATCCCTGACCTCCTTGTTCCTCAGGGTGTACACCACGGGGTTCAGCAGGGGGGTGATGACCGTGTAGGTCACTGAGATCAGCTGATCCTGATCCCTGGAGTTCTCTGACCTGGGCCTGAGGTAGGCAAAGGAGGCGCAGCCATAGTGGACAATGACCACGGTGAGGTGGGAGGCGCAGGTGGCAAAGGCCTTCTTCCGGCCCTCAGCCGAGGTGATCCTGAGGATAGTGGAGATGATGAGGATGTAGGAGATGAAAATCAGACCCATAGGTACAACAAGCACCAAAACACTGATGATCAAAGTCAGAATTTCATTAACAGTGGTGTCGATGCAGGACAGCTTCATCACAGGTCGGATGTCACAGAAGAAATGGGTCACCTTTGTAGCACAAAAAGGTAACCTGAATACAGATGTCACTTGTGTCATTGCTACAATCAGACCAATGCTGCAGGCCCCCCATACCAGCTGCACACACACTCTCTTGTTCATAATAATTGTGTATCTCAGGGGGTTGCAGATGGCTATGTAGCGGTCATATCCCATTGCTGTGAGCAGGAAGCAATTAGTGATGCCAAAGGTTACAAAAAAGAACATCTGTGTAGCACAACCTGCCAATGAGATGGGCTGGCTCATATCTACGAGGCTGGAGAGCATCCTTGGGAGAATGACCAACGTGTATACCGTCTCCGAAATGGACAGCATGCTCAGGAAGAAGTACATGGGGGTGTGGAGGTGACGGTCAACTCGGATAATGGTCACAATGATGACATTGCCTGCTAGGGTCAAGATGTACAATGCAAGGAACACCACAAAAAGGGTGAACTGGTGCTCATGAAAGCTAGAGAAACCCTGGAAAACAAACTCTGTTATGAGAGTACGGTTCTCTTTCTTCATCGAGTGGCCACTAAATCTGAAATATAGAAGAATAGAAAGGACAATTTCAGGGAAGCAGTTTAAGCACGTTTATGAAATTGACTGAACTTAGTTCTCAGTTATAAACCTGGAGGATACATTTTCCAGTGGATTTAAGTTATTCCCTAGGTTTACTTTAAATTTTTACACTCTGGCCATCTATTACAATTTGATATGCATCCCAGAATCATATAAGTATTTTTCTCACAGCATACCCACGTACATTCACACTTCACCCTATCTTCCTTCTTGACATCTGGAATGCTCTTCCTCCTTTCTCTTATTTAAATCTCCAGTTTTCAAGGACTAATAATGCAAGTGTTCAGTATCCCATCAATGATACTGAACTTCTCTGTTCTCATGTTTATTGGGATTGTTGTCTGTGCCCATCAGTGCTGCCCTCTCCTCACACACACACTCTATGACTATACCTTCTACGTCTGCGTATTTTACTAGCTCAGGACTATGCATGAATTTGATGCTTGAAAACAGTTTGTGTAGGGATTGACTGGAGAATTCTTTTTCAAGACTATGAATCACCCCCTTGCACATGTTTTTAGGAAGTGGACACAAAGCAGACCGAGAAAGGTTCATCTTGTTTTCGAGAAGGAAGAACTGAAGCTTAACCAAGACCATCCTCTCCCCACTTCTGTCTGAATGATGGAAGTCTGCTGACAGTTCACAGCACCGATTCATGTACATTGTAAACTCTGCTACATCTTCACCTTCCTTAACTAAAAGGCAAATTCACAGCCCACACAACTTTGTGAGTAGGCATACGCCTACTTTGCAGAGGCAAACAATTATACTAGGAGGATGTAGCAAATTGAAGTGTCCTCATCTAAAGTAAAAGCAAGCCCTAAATATAAACAACAGAGTTGTACTAAAGGTACATCATTTTGTTGAATGATGGGACTCAATCCAATTTCTGTAATATTTCACATTTTTGTCTTTTTAGATAGTAAGCTCTTGTAGGGTGTTTAAATTATATTCTGATTTGCTAATGCATATTCAGAAAAAAAAGACTTTTTCCATAAAGTAAATCACATGAGTGATGAAGGTTAGTAGGCATGGAGACCTCCTTCAAATTTGTAAAAATTTAGTTGAAAGAAGTTGGTGGCCAGATGTTAATCATTTATACGAAGAATGCTAAAAGAGTAAAGCTGTGAAAGAAAATATTTCCCAATAGGGAAAGTCATTTGACACTAACGTATGTGGCTACAGACATTTATTTATCTTCTGGGAGGGCTCTGGGCATAAACTAGCAGTGGTACAGCCATGGGGTGGTCTGGCTCCTTTACTGTGAAATCGGAAATGTGTGTCAGAGCTTTGATTGTTAGGATGATGGACACAGGTGCTGCTAGCAACTAGTGATGCTAAATGTCCTGCAAGATTTGGCAGGCCTGCCCAAGAAAGGAATGTCCTATTCCGAATACCAATAGGGTTCCTACTAAGAAACTCTGGGCCAGAGTGTCATATGATCTGGCTGAAGTCTGTCTTGAGGTAAAAGAATGGCTGCAATGAGCTGGTTAGCATCCTCCACTCTTGGGAGTCTCTAATTCTTCCAAGTATATCAAAGGAAGGAAGAGCAGGCACAATCTTATGAAGACCTCCTTCAGCTGTGAGAAGTCCCATTCTTCCACAATAAATTAAAGTAAGCCCATGGCCAATAAGCCCCATGTCATTGCCTTTTGTAAAGAACACTTACATGTCTGCCTACTGCAGAGGCACAACAGGAGAGCTGGGATGGAGAAAGCCGAGGAGCAAAGACAGAAATGTTAGACTCCCTTGGCCACAGTGTGCAGAGCAGGGGAAGAGCTGGGTTATCAGGAGGGCCAAGGACGGGCTGAAGCCAAGCAGGCAGCAGATAAACACACTCCAGCAGGAATGAGAGTAGGTTTGGGAGTGGCAGGCATCCTTACAGGCCCTCTGTGTGGAAGTCTTCAAAGCCAGAGGAGGTGCTCTCCAAGGAGTAGCCTTTGCGGCGCCTGGGGCTCACTCCCTAAAGATACCCTGGGAGACAGCCCGGGGCAGGCAGGATCCAGACCGCAGGTACCAGGGGACCTCATTATGTGTGGGGCTTATTTACCTAAATCCAGGGTTAGCATTTTGGGAGCCTAGGGGAAGTTTTTGCTTCCTGTAGGAACAGCATTAAAGAAAATTGGTTTATTTTGTTGAACTTTACTTGTTTGAATGAATACCTTGTGCTTCCTAACAGATGTGCCTTGGAAACCCATAGTTTCCAAATCTAGGCAGCTCAACCTTAGAACCATGTCATCTTGGAGCTCAGGAAGTTTAGGCCCTTTTCCTTATAGGCAGGAAGTCTACCCAGTTTAAGAATCTGGTTTTCTCTTTGGAATAAAAGTAATTAAATATGGCTATGGTTCTGCAGAGGGCAGTTCATGCTGCCTTTCTGCCCTATGGCATTCAGAATTGGAAGTATGTCTCTTTAGACCTAAGAATCCTGTCTTAGAGGCTAGGAGACAGAGATGAACCTTCAAACATTCTGTTGTCTTTACCCAGAATTACCTTCTCTTTTCCATCTGGCAGACTTGTACTAGTCTGTCCAGACCCAATTCCAAATTTCCTTTCCCCTGAAGACTTTCCATGAGTTAGCTTACTGCTTCTTAGAATTTTCTTAAGCTTTAACATGTGGTGCTTATTTGTGCCTATTCATTCTTCAAGCCTTGAGTGTATGCCAGGCCCCACGCTAGTTTCTGGGAACGCAGAGACAAAGGAGATGCTTCATCAGCCTTTGAGGAGCTCACCATTTAGTTGTAGGTGATATACAATTATAATAAACTGAAATGAATATCATATGTAAGTGGGACAGGGGAGGGATGGGCCTTGATTAGACTCAGGTTTATTACAGAAAAAATACTGTAGGTAAAGTAAGACAGGGTGTGGAGAAAGTGAAGGTTCCTGTGGCCAGGATTCTCACCTGGTCCTGGTCGGCTTGCTCACCGCCCACATGTGGGCAATATGTTGTTATTGACTCTATATATAAAGAGCTCCATCCAGTGCTCTGGGTGACACGGTGGCATGACCACATGCCTGCTACACGGCTACAGGGCTGCAAGGCTGCAGGAGAGCAGAGACGAGTGGTGGCAGTGCCGAACACAGAGACTGAAATGACTGTGGGGGCAGAGAGGCCCAGAGGCAGAGACCAGCTTGCTGCATGCAGATTTGCTCTGAGTGGATGAGATTCTAGTGATTGACCTGCCACCGTGGGAATGAAGTTGGGTATAAACCCTTTCACCTCAAGAACGTTCCATTGTAATTTTTTGGTCTCATTGAATCCATAGTGAATTTGTCTAGGGCCGAAATCCATTGGCAAGACAGGCAGGGAGGTCAGCTAGATTGCTGATGTTCAAGGTCAGGCCAGAGATCAGCTGGGATGGATCTAGAGAAGTGCAGTGGCCCAAAAAGGAGGGACAGGTGAGAGACATTTGAGGTGAATCATTCGGGCTTGTAACTGAATCAATGTGTAGATCAAGGAAAAGAGCCAATCATTTCATAAACCACTCATCAGATTCATTCATACCAACTCCCTAATGATTCAAATATGCACAGCTTCCTGTTGTAACAGATAAGTTGAACAAAATGATCTCCATATTAATGGTCCATCATTATATATAATTGGCTGTGGGATCTCAGCAGGAAAGGAGTAGAGGAGCAAAATGCTTTATGATGCCATCACTTTGGGACAAATTAGAAAGATTTTGGAAATGGGGCAATGGGGAGATGGTGTAACAATGTGGTGCCTGGGGAGAGGAAGAGGTATTCAGCTGCAGAATCAACTAATATTTACTAAGCACTTTAACAAGTGTTTGTCTCAATCCTCCAAATGACCCTATGAAGTCAGTGGTATGATTGTATGATCCCCATTTTACTGATAAGAGATTATGAGGTGCATGCCCTGCCATCAACAGTAAATGCATTGGAATTTGGTGCTAGGCAGAAATGAAGAGATGGGGTGACTGTAGGAACAAAGCTGGCAGAACAGCCCAGAGAGCCTGCTATAAACTCCCTCAGTTCTGCAGACTGCTTTATTTGGGGGACAGGCTCCAGTGGTTCTTAATATAGTTCGTTGATGGCATTCACATTAGTTTGAGATCTCAGGTCTAGTCCTCCTAAGGATGCTTTAGAATTGCCAATGAGATTCTCTCAAAGCCCTGAAGAGGGCTCCCAGCAGATTTAACCGAGGTCAGCATTGTTCCTGAGTGTCTTAGTTCAGACTGCTATAACAAAATACCATAGAATGGGTAGCTTTACCACCCTATATTTATTTCTCAGTCCTGGAGGCTGGGAATCCAAGATCAAGGTGCTGGAAGATTCAGTTCTTGGTGAGAGCTCTCTTTCTGGATTGCAGATATTTGCTTTGTCCACATCCTCATATGGTGGAGAGAGAGCTAGAGAGAACTCTCTGGTGTCTCGTCTTCAAGGACCCTAATCCCATCTTGAGGACCCCACTCTCATGTCCTCATCTGAACCTAATTACCTTGCAAAAGCTCCATCTCCAGGTACCATCACATTGGGGGTCATTGCTTCAACATATGAATTTGGAGGGTCACCGTTCAGTCCATCAGCAGTGAAGTTATATCTACTCTCACACTGTTCCCCACCCTACCCCTATCTCAGAGAGCTGGTGTCTCCAAATTTTTTTGCATGGGAAAAGTTCTTAATTTCAAAATATTTTGTGGACCTCCAGCTTGATAATAGTTGGATAATAATAGTTGTATTACTGACAGAAAAATTCTGGAAAAGAGAACCATGAATTTAGTAGTAGTAGTTGGTGCTTTCAAGTGAATTATGGTACATTTGAAAATAGTTGGACATGTTTTTGTAAGTATTCAGCCTGCATATGACAATTGATACACACCTGAATCCTGGGACTCCTTGCAGTGACTCCGAGGTAACTAGGAGAGAAGAGGGAATGATGCCGTGAGAAGTAGCTGGAAGGCCAGTAATGGGGAAGGGAGCCTGGGGTTGGAATGCAGAGGCAGCTGAGTGGTTGTTAACACCTGGCGGGTGTATCCAGGAAGTAAGTCTTGAAGACCCTAGCAGAGTAGTCAAAGTAGTCCTCTTACTGCGAGTAGTAGTCAAAAACGTAGTCCTTTTATTGAAACATGGCATCAGAGGCTACAAGGGGAAGCCATTTACAGATTTTAGTAATTGATGCTTTCAAGTGAATTATAGTACATGCAAAAATAGTTGAATAGTTTCCTCCTGGAAAGAGGGAGCTCACGGTATGAATGAGAACTAATGAGAACTCCGTTGTGAAATCTGGAGCTGAGTCCATATCAAGGGTGAGTGATGGTGACCTCAGAGTGGCCTGGAGCACAGTGAGTGGGGGGTGGGGGTGGGGGTGTTGACTTCTGTCACTGCTGCTTATATTGCCATGACGTTATGCCCATAACATGTTTTGATGCCTGACAGTTTCCCTGGGGGTCAGCAGACAGGAAACAAAGGCTGGAGAGGTTAGTTAACATTCCCAGGACACATGCTTACTATAGTGGACCTAAGATTGGGACATATGCCTGTCCGGCCCCAAAGCCTGTGCTCCATCTACAATATTACATTATTTAAGGTGCTTCTACTTCAGGCCATGAGCTCCTGGAAGTGGGTCTGGGAAAGGAGAGGTACAGAGGTCAGTACTGAGGAGCCCTGCACCCTGTCATTCCCCAGTGGCCGTTGGGGGCCTCCTTTTCTCCTTTCACCTTTGGAGCAGTGCTGAGTGGAGAAAGGATCTGCAAGATATTTGAGGAAAAAGCATATTACAATACATAATATCTGAACTTCAGACTGATTTCTAAGAACAAGGGCATTCTAACAGGATTTGAGCATTGTGTAAATCCACAATGTACGTTACTCATTCTTCTCTTTAGTTATTAAAAAGGAGAAAGCTGGTTAAAGTAACCACCATGAACTTATAATGCCAACTACAGACTCTGGGGCTGGATAGCCTATTTTTAAGCCCCAGTTCTGCCACGTACTAGCTATACATCCTTGAGGAATTTGTTTAATCTTTTCAGGCCTCAGGTTTCTCATCTGTAAAATAAGTTTAATAAAATACCTCATAGGTTTATAGTGAAGGTTAAATGAGTAGAGTGCTTAAATAAATGCCTGTTGTCTAGGGTGCATTCAATAGATGTATCAAAAGGGATGTCACGAAGCAGGGCAAACAACCTGAAAGTGATAAAATAAAAAAAGGAAAAGAGAGAAGAGCTGCCTGCTTTGCTAATTGTACTTTAGCTGCCCGAAGATGTCTTCCTTCCCTTCTTCCCTTTTCCACTTAAAACATAATTACTGACGAGCTTCTCCGTCCTGGGCACTGTTGTAGGTGCAGCAGATGCAGAGAGCACAGTCGAAGATTGGAGCCTGAGTGACTGCCCCATGAATGCCGCTGGCTTTGGTCGAGCATCCCAGAGCAGAGCCTGAAGCAGGGACCCAGGTGCGAGTGACTGAATGAAGGCGTGCTGTCAGAGAGAAGGGAGAAGCAGGATGGGATGGGGAAGAGCTAAGCGGAGCTCTGGTCTCAGCTGGAATCTAACTTCAGTCTGAGCTAAAGGAGGACTCTAAACTGCACTCCAGAGCTGGTCCCATCTTGAGGCAAGGTGAGTGGCTTTTGTACCTTCTGTGTTATTCAGGCCTTGGCTGTGCACTGCCCCTCGTGAGGTGTTGGGTGGAGTATGTATCAGCTCTAAGAAAGCCCCTTTCAGCCTATGGCAATTCCTCAGAGCAGAGGGTTGCTATGAGTAGCTGGTACGCCAGTATTCACGTCAGCAGGGGATGAGCATGCCAGCCCAGCAGAGATCTGGGCAAAGCGGCAGCCGGGTCCCTTATACTCTCCAGGGTATCAGGGAAGGGGATGGAGTATGAAAGATGTGGGCTCTTTTGCAATTCTCAGATGTCCAGAAAGCAATTTTTATGGTATTTACTTATGTTGCTCAAAATGAATGCTTCTCAGCTAATTTGTAAGCTGACTGTCAGAGCCTGTGTCTGACACGGCTGTCTGGGGGGTTATGCACATAGTAATAGGCACAAGGTAAATACATGGAGTGAATTTTTTTTAATTGTAGTATAGGATGTGTTACTTGTAAATATTGGAGACCTTGTTATTTTAGTGAAACTCCTGATTTTGTTTCAGAAAATTCCTGATTTTCACGCTGAGAGCAGGTTCAGATTACATAAATTCCTGTCATCAGATACCATATTCTTCCCACCTGCACTTAATTCCTAGAGTAACGAAATGATATCTAACATAATACAGCATCTGAATATTCTCTACCTTATTCGATTTTCATCAAGCTTTGTCAACCCATCTACAAGTACTGAAAAATCCATTGATCTCTTGTCTCATTAATCTTTTCCTTCCTGTTTCACTCTATCCCTCTCATTCCCAGGTGCTTCCCACATCAGTACCTGGTGCCCTCATGCTATCTCCTATCTGACTGGCTCTCTCACTGTGACACCTCACCAAACTCCTTTCGTTTTATTGTTCCTGAGACTGACCAGCCGCTAAGAGAGTGGCTTCCTGCCCAGTGCTCTGAGCAAGGCATCCTTGACCTCCGTGTTCCTCAGGCTGTATATGACGGGGTTTAGTAGAGGGGTGATGACAGTGTAGGTCACAGAGATGAGTCTGTCCTGCAGGGAGTTTTGGGATTTGGGTTTTAGGTAGATGAAGGAGGCACAGCCATAGTGGACAATGACCACAGTGAGGTGCGAGGCACAGGTGGCAAAGGCCTTTTTCCGACCTTCAGCAGAGGCTATCTTGAGGATGGTGGTGACAATTAAGACATAGGAGATAAAGATCAAGACCATGGGCAGGACAAGGACGCAGAGACTGATGAGCAGAGTGACGAATTCTTTCACGGTAGTATCAGCACAGGCGAGCTTCATCAGGGGCCGGATGTCACAGAAGAAGTGGGAGATGATGTTGGCGTCACAGAAGGGCAGGCTGAACACAGAGGACGCTTGAATGATGGCTGTGCCCAGGCCGATGCTCCAGGATCCACATGCCAGTTGCATGCACGTCCTTTTGCCCATGATGACTGAATACCGTAGTGGGTTGCAAATGGCCACATAGCGGTCATACCCCATGGCTGTGAGCAGAAAGCAGTTGTTGACACCAAAAGTGAGATAGAAGAAGAGCTGGGTGGCACATTCTCGAATGGAGATGGCTTGTTGGGGGCTGAGGAGACTGGATAGCATTCGGGGGATGATGGCCACTGTATAAAAGGTTTCAGAAATGGACAGCACGCTCAGGAAGAAGTACATGGGTGTGTGAAGTTGACGGTTGAGGCGGATAGCTGTCAAGATGATAGCATTGCTGGCAAGGGTCAACAGGTATAAAGCCAAAAAGACGACAAAGAGGATGAGTCTGGAGTGCCACTCAAAAATGGAGAAGCCTTCAAAGAGAAACTCTGTCACAGCTGTGAAATTGGGTCTTGGTATTGAGGAGAATCTGGGTTTGAAAGAGATGAAGTGGGAAGGTCGAGCATCCAGGCTGGAAATGGAGGGCTGGTCCGGGGTCATTGTCAGCCACACGCAGGGACTCAAAATGGGTATAGCTCTGGGTTTCAGAAGTTCTCAGCATTCAGACATGGGCCAAGTTCTCAGAGACCTCTCCAGGTTCTCAGGGGCCTGGCACTGGGGACAGATGTAGTGGTGGCAGGGAGAGAGTGAATATGTAAAAGGATTGGTGGGGACATCCAACAAGCCTGGCTGGAATTAGATGAAAGGCAGAGAAGGCACTAGACCGAGTGTGTCTTGTAGCCTTGGAACGCCACCCAAACTCACCTGATTTAGACCAGCAGTGGCCCATCATGTGTCAGAGTTCCAGCACAAAGGACATGCCTACAGAGTGAATTCAAGCCAGGGGCTGATCTCTGTGTGAGGCACGCTTCTGGAAGGCAAGAGGCCAGCTGCAACTCTGTTCAGAAGTGCTTGGTAAATCAAAGTGCATATCACTGCCTGCTCTCATGGTTCAAGTTCAAAATGCCTAATGTCTGGAAGAGGCAGAGAGAGAAAACATCACTTATTTTTTTCTTGAGGAGAGTCTAAAATGTAGACCCAGGACATTCTGTGATCCAGAGCCATTTCTTTTTTCAACCCTGCTTCCCTCCTGTGTTTGCCAAATACCACTTGTTTTAATATCTGAGTCTCCTTCCTTCTATGCAGAAGGTATTTCCTACTTCCATTTTATAGTCTCTATTTAAACACAATAGTCTGAAACTTCTTAAGGGTTTGAAGTATTAGTAACTATCAGAAAAGAGTGATAAAGCAACAAAATATTTAAGTTATAGAAATCTCTAGCTTTAGCCCCAGTGTAAGTGGAGGTACACTTGATTTTCTTTGCTTATTTCATTTATCTCCATTTGCTTATCTATAAAATAGACTAATATCTGTTCATAGTGTTAACTGAGATTATATGAATTACTGTTTGTAATAGCCAAGCACAATTCTTAATACATTAACAGGCAAAGAATACATTAGATTCGGCCTCTCTCCATATGTCATCCTCATGCCTAGTCCCCATAACTCTGGGTTCTGCTTGTTAGACCCACTCGAACACATGCACACACACATTCTCTCTCTCTCTCTCTCTTTCATATTGATGGTTCCTGCCTTAATTTCTCTAATCTCTATTGATTGGAAAGTCCAATCCTCACTTTTCTGCCTCCTCCCCAGCTCAGATTTGGAAATGTGTGAGGCTGGTGTTGAGGGTGGGGGGTCAGGAATCAGACATCTCTGTGATCAAACCCAGTTCCACTTATTTCACATGTGACCTCAGAAACATCTCCTCATGTCTTTAGGGCTCTGTTTCATCACTGGTCAGATGAAGACAGTACTAATATCTACCTCAGAGGGCAGGTGGAAGGATTATATGAGAGGTTGCCAGTAAGGCATTTAGCAGAGGTCTGGCATAGGGTATGCCGTAAATGATCGTCGTGGACAAAGGCAAGCATAGATTTCAAAATATGTGTGTCTTGGGTCATTGTTTGGTCTTCACTTCTCTCTCAAGCCTGACTTCAAAGTCAGAAAGTGGTTGGTCTTCAGCCATCCAGCCCTGTGCAGCAGCTCGCTCTCTAGGGGGTGCTTCTCCATTTCTTGGAGCCATGAGACAGAGGTAGCAGAGAAGGAAACATAATATTCAAGCAGGGGAGAGAATCCCGAGGATGGGGATGTGGGATCTGGATGTGGGTTGGAATTCTGCGGGCATGCCTGTGCCCAGGACCGCCTGCTTGGACTCCTGCACTCATGAAACCCCAATATTTCAGCCAGCCATTCACTGACTTTCACTTTCCTGGCTTCTGGTTGCTATCTGGGGCAAGAAAAAGGAGGAAAAGATGGGAATTTCTATGTCCAGTGAATATAGAAGTATATTCTTTTTCTGACATAAAGAGAGGAAATTAGTTTCACTCAATGATTCAGAGGTTCCATTTCTTGCTTTGAGGCCCCACATACCAGGGGTGTGATAGAGGATGGTGGGGACAGGACTGGATGCCCCCAGTTCCCCTCATTCACTCACAGTGACACCCTGAAGACTGTATTTTGGGCTAAATCGACCAATTAAACCCTTCAGAACTTCTGCCTGAGATTTTCTAAGGCTGATGCCCAGTTAACACTTTCTGAGGGATATTTTTCAGTATTTACAGTACTTTTTATTCCCTGAGTTTTGTGGCGCAGCTGTGCATGTATTTTTTCCACTTAATATATCCCCAGGAGAAAAAAGAAAAAGAGAAGCTGGTATCCCATACAACAAGGTCATGGAGCCACATGTAGTCACAGGCACGAGTCCCTTGCTCACCGAGTTATGAGGTGTGACTTACGTTCCCCAGGCAGGCGGAGGATGGGGCTCCCACATCAGCAGTGAGGCTCGAGAGCTAGAACCCAGATTCCCAGGACTCCCACTGAACTGTGGCAGACGCAACACATAGACAATCTTCTCAAGGGGAGAACTGGAAGAAAAATTTGGACCCTACCAGGCTCTGTCAGTCAATTAATGTCTCTGAGCAGTCTGACCTGGAAGTAACAAGAGAGAGAGCAGCACGAGGCTCCCCTGTGCCTCCCCAAAGCCCTGTCTCCTTAAAGTCTAGGTTGCAGGCTGTCAGGACCCTTCTCCTGTGTCCCGGGAGGCCAGGGTCCCTCTCCCCAAAGCCACAGTGACTTATCCCCAAGGCAGCAGTACAGGATCCAAATACCATGATATCTGGGGATCTCATTAGAAAAGGGGCTCATGAGTGCGGTCACATAGATAATACGTAGGCAATGGGGGGTTTCCCATAGGAACAAAGGCTTTACATCAGCCATGGTTCTTCTCTGCTCGGTGGATGGAGGGGAGGAGCTCTTGACTCATGACCACCATTGCAGAGTGGGCCTCAGCCCCTGTTAAGGCAAGCCACACTCTGGAGTTGTAGCCTAAGAGCTGAAGGATCTCTCTGAGGTCCCTTCCAATTCGAATGTTCTGGGCTCTGTGACTCATTCATTCATTGATTCCTTCAACAAATGCTCATGAGCACCTCTCATGCCCCAGGTACATGGAATGTAACAAACAGGCCAGAAGGGAGTGGCATGATATATTTAATGCAATGAAGCAGAAGGGCCTTGAACCAAGAATACTCTACCCGGCAAAGTTATCATTTAAATGTGAAGGAGGGATTAAACAATTTTCAGATAAACAAAAGCTGAGAAAATTTACCTCCCACAAATGACCTCTACAGCGCATTTTGGAGGGACTCCTATAGATGGAAGTATTTGTGAGGCTAAAAAGATGTCACCCAAGGGAAGAAAAAGAGTACAGAATATGATTCATAACATACAAAGAATGGAGGAGAAAAAAGAAAAGAAAAAGAACCTTTAGGTTTGCGTTTGTAATAGCATACGAAGTACTGTTAGATAGTAAGGGAATTACCCTTGAACCTTTGGAAACCATGAATCTAAAGCCTGCAATGGCAATAAGTACATACCTATCGATAATCACCCTAATTGTAAATGGTCTGAATGCACCAATCGAAAGACACAGAGTTACTGAATGGATAAAAAAACAAGACCCATCTATGTGCTGCCTATAAGAGACTCACATCAAACCCAAAGACATACACAGACTGAAAGTAAAGGGATGGAAAAAGATACTTCATGCAACTAAGAGTGAGAGAAAAGCAGGAGTAGCAGTACTTGTATCAGACAAAATAGACTTCAAAACAAAGAAAGTCACAAGAGACAAAGAAGGACATTACATAATGATAAAAGGGTCAGTCCAACAAGAGGATATAACTATTATAAATAATCTATGCACCCAACACAGGATCACCTACATATGTGAAACAAATACTAACAGAATTAAAGGGGGAAATAGAATGCAATGCATTCATTTTAGGAGACTTCAACACATCACTCCAGAAGACAGATTAACCAGACAGAAAATAAGTAAGGAGACAGAGGCACTGAACAACATATTAGAGATAGACCTAGCAACATCTACAGAACACTCCATCCAAAAGCAACAGGATACACATTCTTCTCAAGTGTACATGGAACATTTTCAAGAATAGATCATATACTAGGCCACAAAAAGAGCCTGGGTAAATTCAAAAAGATTGAAATTGAACCAACCAGCTTCTCAGATCACAAAGGTATGAAACTAGAAATAAACAAAGAAAACGAAAAATCCACAAACACATGGAGACTTAATAACATGTTCCTAAATAATCAATGGATCAATGACCAAATAAAAACAGAGATCAAGCAATATATGGAGACAAATTACAACAATAATTCAACACCACAAACTTTGTGGGATGCAGCAAAGGCTGTGCTAAGAGTGAAATAAATTGCAATACAGGACTACCTCAGGAAAGAAGAACAAACCCAAATGAACACTCTAAACTCACAATTAATGAAACTAGAAAAGGAAGAACAAATGAGGCCCAAAGTCAGTAGAAGGTGGGACATAATAAAGATTAAAGCAGAAATAAATAAAATTGAGAGGAATAAAACAATCGAAAGAATCAATGAAAGCAGGAGCTAGTTCTTGGAGAAAATGAACAAAATACATAAACCCCTAGCCAGACTTATGAAGCAAAAAGAGGGTCTACATACACAAACAGAATCAGAAATGAGAAAGGAAAAATCACTACGGACACCACAGAAATACAAAGAATTATGAGAGAATACTATGAAAAATTATATGGTAACAAACTGGATAACCCTGAAGAAATGGACAACTTTCTAGAAAAATACAACCTTCCAAGCCTGACCCAGGAAGAAACAGAAAATCTGAATAGACCAATTACCAGCAAAGAAATTGAATTGGTAATCAACAAACTACCTAAGAATAAAACTCCTGAACGAGATGGTTTCACTGCTGAGTTTTATCAAACATTTAGTGAAGACCTAATACCCATCCTCATTAAAGTTTTCCAAAAAGTAGAAGAGGAGGGAATACTCCCAAACTCATTCTACAAGACCAACATCACTCTAATACCAAAACCGGGCAAAGACACCACAAAAAAAGAAAATTACGGACCAATATCCCTGATGAACATAGATGCAAAAATACTCAGCAAAATATTAGCAAACCGAATTCAAAAATACATCAAAAAGATCATCCATCATGATCAAGTGGGATTCATCCCAGGGATGCAATGGTTACATTCATCAAGGGGTACAACATTCGAAAATCCATCAACATCATCCACTACATCAACAAAAGAAGGACAACAACAACGATCATCTCCATAGATGCTGAAAAAGCATTAGACAGAATTCAACATCCATTCATGATAAAAACTCTCAAAAAAAATGGGTATAGAGGGCAAGTACCTCAACATAATAAAGGCCATATAGACAAACCCACAGCCAACATTATACTTAACAGTGAGAAGCTGAAACCTTTTCCTTTAAGATCGGGAACAAGACAAGGATGCCCACTCTCTCCACTTTTATTTAACATAGTTCTGAGGTCCTAGCCACAGCAATCAGACAACACAAAGAAATAAAAGGCAAGGATTGGCAAGGAAGAAGTCAAACTGTCCCTGTTTGCAGACGACATTATATTGTGCATAAAAAACCCTAAAGAATCTATTCCAAAACTACTAGATCTAATATCTGAATTCAGCAAAGTTGCAGGATACAAAATTAATACACAGAAATCTGTTGCATTCCTATACACCAATGATGAACTAGCAGAAAGAGAAATCAGGAAAACAATTCCATTCACAATCGCATCAAAAAGAATAAAATACCAAGGAATAAACCTAACCAAGGAAGTGAAAGACCTATACCCTGAAAACTACAAGCACTCTTAAGAGAAATTAAAGAGGACACTAATAAATGGAAATTCATCCCATGCTCTAGGCTAGGAATAATTAATATTGTCAAAATGGCCATCCTGCCTAAAGCAATCTACAGATTCCGTGCAATTCCTATCAAAATACCTACAGCATTCTTCAGTGAACTAGAGCAAATAGTTCTAAAATTCATATGGAAGCACAAAAGACCCCAAATAGCCAAAGCTATCCTGAGAAGGAAGAATAAAGCAGGGGGAATTATGCTACTTGACTTCAAGCCCTACTACAAAGCCACAATAATCAAGACAATTTGGTACTGGCACAAGAACAGACCCATAGACCAGTGGAACAGAATAGGGAGCCTAGATATAAAGCCAAGCATATATGGTCAATTAATATACAATAATGGAGCCATGGATATACAATGGGGAAATGACATCCTCTTCAACAGCTGGTGTTGGCAAAACTGTACAGCTACATGTAAGAGAATGAAACTGGATTACTCTCTAACCCCATACATAAAAGTAAACTCAAAATGGATTAAAGACCTGAATGTAAGTCACGAAACCATAAAACTCTTAGAAAAAAATGTAGGCAAAAATCTCTTGGACATAAACATGGGCAACTTCTTCATGAATATATCTCCCCGGGCAAGGGAAACAAAACCAAAAATGAACAAATGTGACTATATCAAACTAAAAAGCTTCTGTACAGCAAAGGACACCATCAGTAGAACAAAAAGACATTCTACAGTATGGGAGAATATATTCATAAATGACATATCCGATATGGGGTTGACATCCAAATTATATAAAAAGCTCACGCACGTCAACAAACAAAAAGCAAATAAGCCAATTAAAAAATGGGCAGAGGAGCTGAACAGACATTTCTCCAAAGAAGGAATTCAGATGGCCAACAGGCACATGAAAAGATGCTCCCCATCGCTAGTTATCAGAGAAATGCAAATTAAAACCATAATGAGATATCACCTCACACCAGTTAGGATGGCCAACATCCAAAAGACAAACAAATGTTGGCGAGGATGCGGAGAAAGGGGAACTCTCCTACACTGCTGGTGGGAATGTAAATTAGTTCAACCATTGTGGAAAGCAGTATGGAGGTTCCTCAAAAAACTCAAAATAGAAATACCATTTGACCCAGGAACTCCACTCCTAGGAATTTACCCCAAGAATGCAGCAGCCCAGTTTGAAAAAGAGATATGCACCCTATGTTTATCGCAGCACTATTTGCAATAGCCAAGAAATGGAAGCAACCTAAGTGTCCATCAGTAGATGAATGGATAAAGAAGAGGTGGTACATATACACAATGGAATATTAATCAGCCATAAGAAGAACACAAATCCTACTATTTGCAACAACATGGATGGAGCTAGAGGGTATTATGCTCAGTGAAGTAAGCCAGGCAGAGAAAGACAAGTATCAGATGATTTCACTCATCTGTGGAGTATAAGAACAAAGAAAAAACTGAAGGAACACAACAGCGGCAGACTCACAGAACCCAAGAATGGACTAACAGTTACCAAAGGGAAAGGAACTGGGGAGGATGGGTTGGAAGGAAGGGATAAGGGGGAAAAAGGGGTATTATGATTAGTACACATAATGTAGCAGAGGGTGTGCATACGGGGAAGGCAGTATAACACAGAGAAGAGAAGTAGGGATTCTATAGCATCTCACTACACTGATGGACAGTGACTGTAATGGGGTATGTGGTGGGGACTTGATAATATGGGGAGTCTAGTAACCATATTGTGGCTCATCTAATTGTACATTAATAATAGCAAAATAAAAAATATGTATATATATATATATATAAACCTTTAACAGCTATGACAAGTAAGAGACACAAGCAACAGAATAAGGTAGGAAAAAAGGGTACAAGGGCAAATGAAGATGAGAAAAATAATTATAAAAGCATACTTCGAACCACTTTACATTAATCTATTTGAGAAAGTATATAAAGTGGACAAACTCACAGGAAGATATAAATTACCATAATTGTACCAAAAATAAATAGAAGATTTTGTAGAATAATAACCCCCTTAAAATGGAAATGATGGCAGTGAAAAATCTACTCTTTCAAAAAACAAATAAGCAACAACAAAATGATGCCAGGCTCAGAGCATTAAAAAGGTGTGAAATTTCCCCAGCATATAAAGAGGTTGCTAACTGCCAACCTTTGGTATCAAAAACAGATAAAGTAGGGAAAGATAATTAAAATATAATTATTGGCCAATAATGGATACATTAAAAATATCCATTTTATACTAAAATCTAATTTAATATCAAATTAAATTTAATAGTGTATATTGGTCTTGGTCTTTTGACAAAGTGGGATTTTCCTTAAAATATGTATGAATGAGGTAACATTACAAAAACATCTATTAATATAATTTTTACCACCCTAAACAATTAAAGAATAAAAAGTATATCATTATATCAATGGATACAGAAAAGGGGCTAGCAGAAAATTTAACAGACCATTCATGATAAATATATAAGCAAACCCAAAACAGAAGGGAACTTCCTTAACCTGACAGAGGGTATCTGCTAGAGATCTACAGCAAGTATCACTTTTCATGACGACCGAAACATGAGAAGCATTTAAAATTTGGAAAAAGACCAAAATACCTTGTAACTGTCAGCATTCAATGTTGTATTATAATTCACAACTAAATGTAATCAAGTCAAGAGAAATAAAGGATATAAAACACCAGTAGGAAACAGATAAAACTGCCAAAATACACAGATGATATAATCGGCAATATTTTCCCCCTTTCAGGAAAAAACCTCCATCTACTCTTAATTTGCTTTTCAGTCTTTTTAGGCCTAAATCCATTTTATTTCAGATAAACATACAAGAAACATATTTTTTAAACACTGTCATTTTTCAGTTCATAATATCAATATCTGGGTTTCATTTCCTTTCCCATGGTTTCAATTTCATTCTATTTCTAATTCCAAAGAGCTACATATTTAAACAGAGCTACCAGAAAAATCATGAGGAAGGGACAGTGACAAATAAGGCCCAAGATTAACTGATGATTTTATGGTCTTGGTAAGACCTGCTGCCTACTTGAAATCTTCCATTAGCTGCTCTCCAGAGGATTTCAAACAGTTTCCAAGCAGTGATAAATATAGTATGTGTCTATCTCTCAGCTGTGGGTCCTCTGGATTTCAATGGCTTAGGTGCTCAAGTTTTTCCAGTTTCTCTTGGGTCAACATCTGAGGGCCTTTAAGGAGACTATTTGGAATTGAAGTGAATGCCTGGCAACTACTGAGTGCCTGTTAGTCTCTCAGTTTACTTGGCTAATCAAAGACACCACAAACAAACACAAACCACCCTACTTTAAAGAACTCATTTCTCAGTATGTTGGCACTCATCCTTTCCTAGTTTTGAGGTCTCTAAGAGAAAGGCATAGACTGAGCACCAGAACTAGGAAACACTGAAGGGCCCAAATCCGTGGGAAACTGGTACTTTGGTATTTGATTCTACTTCAACCTTTCCTAAGGCCTCACTTTATGAATGGCAAATAAGGCTGAGTCGGCTGACCACCCAAATGTGGAGAGAGAGGAAGAGGGGTGATCCAGGAAGGACTACCATGAGGACCTTCCTTCTGAGCTTCCTCAAGAAGATTCTCAGCTTTTCCTCAGCAATAAACAGGTATGCCTTGAAGGCTTATGTGCAGAGGCAGCAGAACTGGGAGATCTGTGCGCCTCCATGGCTTGAGAGACTGTCTCCTTCCCCAGATTGGGTGGTTTTCAGCAATTACCTCCTCAATGACACTTTCTATCCCTTTTTCTCTCTCTTCTTCTTCTGGTACCCCTATAATGCAAATATTGTTCCCTTTGGATTGGTCACACAGTTCTCTCAATATTCTTTCATTCTTAGAGATCCTTTTTTTTCTCTGTGTTTCAGCTTCTTTGTATTCCTCTTCTCTAATTTCTATTCCATTTACCATGTCTTCTACATCTAATCTGCTTTTAAATCCCTCCATTATATGTTGCATTTCAGATATAGAATTTCTTAATGATTGAATCTCCAATTTAAATTCGTTCCTGAGTTCTTGAATATTTTTCTGTTCCTCCATAAGCATGTTTATAATTTTTATTTTGAACTCTCTTTCAGCAGGATTGGTGAGTTTGGTTTCTTTTGGCCCTCTTTCTGGGGTTTGTGAGATTTTGGTCTGAACCATGTTCTTTTGATGTTTCATATTTCTGTGTTGTGCCCACTAGTGCGTAGAAGCTCCAGTCTCTGGAGCTGCTCAGCCCCTAGAGTGAGGTTGGGGCTTGTAGGGGAGTGGAGCTGGTGCTTGAGGGGAGGAAAGATCTGTTTCCAGATTCTTGCCTGTGGTGCCTTTCTCCAGTGTCAGAGTCATTGGGCCTAGCGCACAGCTGTAAGCCTCTGTGCTTTGCATCTCTAGCTGTTGTAGGCGGGGCCTCCCTCTGGCTGGCCTTATGCCAGCACAGTGAATGTCAGTTTGCAAACTAGTGCCAGCAGGCTAGAAGGAAGGTGCAGCGGGCTGCGTGTCACAGTGTGGGGCCTCGGAGCTGAGTAGGCAGCCAGGGGGATGGAGCACCTGAAGCTCCTCAAAGTTCTCAACCAGCTGGGCAGAGCATGCCCAGACAACCTTAACCTTGTCCAGCTCTCCCTTCTCCCGTGCAGCAGCTCCACCCAAACCCCGCCCCTTCAGCAGCCCTCTCACTGCTAGGAAGCCTCTCAGACTGCCTGCCTTTCCTCTGACACAGAGCTGCCTGATGGGGGTCCCCTCCTCCACAAATGGCCAGAATGTCGGTTTCTCAAGTACTCCACCTGTCTGAGCTCCCCAACGTCCAGAGCACCACACACTATAGGTTTCTGCTCACAGAGCAGATCTCCAGGGCTAGGTGTTCAGCTATCCCAGGCTTCCACCCCCTCCCCCACTCCATTTCTCTACCTCCCGCCAGTGAGCTGGAGTGGGGGAAGGGCTTGGGTCCTACCGTATTAAGGCTTTCCAACGGTACCCTGTTTTGTGAGGTCTGCTGTGTTCCTGAGGTGTGTATGCAGTCTGGTTCAGCCTTCTTTCTTGTTGCTGTCTTAAGGTTAGTTGTATTAATTAACTGTATTTTTGTACTGTTTGTGGTTTTGGGAGGAGCTCTCCGTTTCACCTCTCATGCCACCATCTTGAATTCAGGAATAGTATTTTGTATAACATTAGTAATATTACATAAACTTTATGTACTAAAAGTACTATTTTTAAATTCTCCTTTCTCCTCCATACTTTAAGATGTCATAATCTACCTCTTTTGTGTATCCCTTGAGTAATTGTGTGTATTGTTGATTTTACTACTTTTTTTAAATTTTGTATTTGCTTAGTAATTGGTCTACTAACTTTATTGTAATTTTATTTTCACTGATGAAAAATAATTAGACTACAAAACATTTCCTTCCTTCTAAAGAAGTTCCTTTAACATATCCTGTAAGGTCAGTTTAGTGGTAGTGAATTCTTTTAACCTGCATTCATCTGGGAAACTTCTAATCTTTCCTTTAATTCTGAATGATAATTTTGCTGGGTAGAGAATTCTTGGTCTTCCCTTTCAATACTTTGAATATTTCATACTACTCCCTTCTGGCTTGTAAAGTTTCTGCTGAGAAATCTGCTGATTGCCTTATGGTGTTTTCCTTATAGGTAACTGCCTGCCTCTTTCTTGCTGCTTTTAAGATTCTCTTTATCTTTAATCTTTTCCATTTTAATTACTGTGTGTCTTAGTGTTGTGTTCCTGGGGTTCTATCTTGTTAGGGGCTCTCTGCACTTCTAAGACCCTGATGTCTATTCCATCCTCCAGATGGGAAAGTTTTCAGCTATTTTTTCTTCAAAGAGACTTTCTACTCTTTTGTCTCTCCTTCTTCTGGCACCCCTGCTGTGCAAATACTGTTTTCTTTGCAGTTGTCACACAGCTCTCTTAGCATTCTTTCATTTTTAGAGATTTATTTCTCTCTGTTCCTCAGCTTGATTACTCTGCTGTTCTCTATCTTCCATCTCACTTATTCTTTCCTCTGCTTCAGCTGTCTGTTATTCATTCCCTCTACTGTATTTTTCATTTCAATTATTGTATTCCTCACCTCTGAATGGCTCTTTTTCATATTTTCTATTTGTTGAAGTTCTTGCTGAGATCATCAATTCTTTTTCTCAGTTCAGTGAGCATCTTTATGATTGTTACTTTAAAATGTTTATCAGGAAGACTTCTAATCTCTGTTTCATTTAGCCCTTTTTTCTGGTATTTTATCTTGTTTTGTTTGGGACATATTCATCTGCCTCCTCATTTGATCTGGATTTCTGCACTTCTTCCTTTCTTTTAGATAGATCCGCTATGCCTACTGGTCTTGAAAGAAATAGCTTTGTGGTGCCCAGAAGTTCAAGACTCTGCTCATTAGTGCCTGGTTCTCTTCTGCAGCTGAGCCACAGTTGCTGCTGGTGGGTTCTGGGTGGGTCCACCTTTCTGCTGTGTGCCAGCAGTGACTGATCCCCACAGCTCACCTCTGTGTGTCCTTTGTGTGACCTGAGGTGCTTCCCCTGGAATTTGTTGTGGGCAGGATCATCCTCTGCCTGCTGGTCAGCAATAGACCGCTGTCGCCCAGCAGATGGGTGGGCTTTCTGTGGGGAGCTGGGGTTGAGCCAGTGGGGCTGGTGGAGAGCTTAGAACTGGCTTCTGCAGTCGTCTGGCTGGATGAGCTGAGGGAGGGCCTCGAGAGCTGGAAAAGTGTAGTTTGCCTTCTGCCTGCCAGTCAGCAAAATTGGATCACAGCTGGGCTGAGGGTTCTGGGTGGTGCCGGTATGCATAGGAGCTCTGCTGCAGGGCTGAGCCACCAGCAAGGGAGATGGAGAGTTTCAGAGCTGGCTCCTGTAAGCCTCTGGCCAATTGGGCTGAGGGAGAGCCAGGAACACCAGGAAAGTGTCATCTGCCCTCTACCTGCCAGTCAGCAAAGTTGGACTGCTGCTGGGCCAATTGTGCCAGGTGGAGCAGATATGCAGAGAATTGCCTCTGTGGGGTTGAGCTGCCATCAGGGATGATGGAGCATTTTGGAACTGGCTGAGAGAGAGCTGGAACACCTACTCTGCCTGCTCTTTCTCCTCCAGAGAGAGCTCCCTCCAACCCCTGCCCCTCTGGTGTACTTTCCACTGGGGATAAATCTTTCAAACTGCCACCTCTGTGTTGATTCTTAGAAGGAATGACGGGGCATGCCTCTCCTCCACAAGCAACAGGATTCTTGGCCCCCTACCGTGCTTCAGCTCTCCCTGGGGTCCAGCCTCACTAATCTCCAAAGCCCAATGCCATGTGGATTTTTATTCCCAGAGAAGATCCCCAGGGCCAAGTGTACAGGATTCCTGAGCATTTGTCCCCTCCCTACTCCATTCCTCTCTCCTGCTTGTGGGCTGGGAAGGAGGAAGAGCTTGAGTCCAGATCAGTTGTGGCTCTTCCCCTTTACCCTTCTCAGTGTGGTACTCTCTTCTCACCAGGTGTAGGTGGTCTGTTCCAGTTTTCAGGATTAGTTGTATTTGCTGTAGTTGCTTCCTTGGTGTGTACGTGGAAGGAGGTTTTTGCCTTGCTGTCCTATTCTGCCATCTTTTCCAGGTCCTTACCAGTTTAATTTGTTTTTTGATAAATAATCCAAATGTAGAATTAAAAAATAAAATAGTACTACATTATTGAAACATTTAGTTCTCTATCTACCCATAATTCTTGCTACTTAAAAGCACATACTTTAACTCTTTTACCTGTTTCTCATGTTACTCACCTCCATATTTCTGCTATATTATATATACAATGCATATAATGGTTTTCTTAATTCCTAAATTTTAGGCATTATCTCTTGGCTTCCTATCTCACTTATCACACCATCTATGTACACATGAACACGAACACAAACATACTTCTCATGTTATCCATCAAATGGGAATTAAATCTATTTTCAGAACATACGTTATTATAATACACAAATATTATTCACAACTGAGCCATGCAGCATATTCTAAGTGTGCATCTCTTCCAGTGCAATTTTTGTTTTCCTTCTAAATTTTAGTAATTGGACCCTTTTATTTGTTTAGTTTTCAAATATCTATAATTAATCCAGCCTCAAATTCCCCACCAGAACAGTAGAAACTCTTTTCAAAGATAGATATTGCCAAACATATCAGGTAATTCTCCCAAGTCATTTTTATCTGTCTATCTTATTATAGGAGCTTGCTTTTTTTCATGAATATACTCCATTCTCTCATCTCTTTGAGATATTAAATATGTATAAATACAAATGCATATATATTTAAAAATTTTCATCCTCTCTATGCATTATCTCTTATTTTTTCTATTTTTCTTTTTTCTGTTTGTTCCAGTGTGTTCTTCCATATTAAAAAATCACCTTCATTTTCCAGTTATATCTCAGAGGTTCTAACAAGCTAATTGAAAGTTCTGGGTATATATTTGTGTATAAGGCAATAAAGTAACAAGTAATTTTTCACTGGAAAGCAACCAGATGCCAGTATCTGTAGATATCTTGGGATTCTCTATTTCCCCAGGGAGGATCCCTCTAATGTTCTTTCAGGTGGCTATGTATCTTGTTGCCAGGATTGTGGAAGTCAGAGGAGGAGAAGGAGACGGTGGGTGGGGGGGTGGGGATTCTCTTCGCTTGATATGTGAAATTTCTTGTCATCTTATTTAATACACAGCATTTCCCCTCATTTCTGAAAATATCTCTGGAAAATGTAACCTCCAGTATTTTAGTTGAATGTGGAAGGGGCATGATCTTACTACAAAGGAACCCCCATCCTGCATAATATGGAAGAACTATGTTTAGAGACTTAAGAACGTTGGAATGAAACCATTGTCAAGAACTATGAAGGATCTGAAATCTGATATTTACCTTACTTGCAAGCCATAAGTCAAGTTAGCCTGCCACAGTTTCATGGAAGCAGGCAGAAGACACAAAACTCCTGGGTCTGAGACAAAAGGCATTATTACTCCCAGCAATAGTAATGACATTTGCAGTGGTTCTCTGAGCCTGAATTCTTACCGAGGAATGCAAAGACAGCAGGGAAATACTTGAACATTCAGTGAGTTGCATTGGAAAAGTGGAACGCTGAGTTTGGGGAACCTGAATCTATTATAATGTTCAGTAAGCCACTATCTCTATATTCCAAAGTTGTTCACTACATAAATATCCTTGAAATAATAATCTTGGACAAAGGCAGTCAGTGCCTCTGTTTACAAGATGTGGATAAATGCAAGAGACCCAAGGAGAGTTGTCACAGTTCAAACAGGCACAGCAAATCTCAAAGGGAAGGAAGATGCATTGTGCGTGACATTGGGTGGGGGTAAATGTTGGCATTTATAATAAAGTGTGAAAACACTGAGCATCACGTATGGGGGAAAAGCAGCATGGCTTTTATAAAGCGAATATATTCTTTAAGAGGCTGGATGAACCGTTTGCTGTATAAATAAAAGAAATAATATATTTTGGGTTTCAAAAATTGGAAAGGATCTCTAACATTTGAGCCATTAAAATTATAAAGAGTCATTATTCGGGTTACATGAGCAGTGATAATAAAGGTCAAGATAAATAGTTACTTATCTTAACTGAAATGTAAATTTCTATTATATATGGAAGTATATATTACATATATTAAGCATGTATACCTTAAGTGTGTATATAAATATATATATATTTAATGGAAATGTATATATTCCTCAAAGGCATGAAGACATGAAGTCAATGAAAAATGGTAGGAATTCTTTCCAGCTAGCAGATAGAGGCAGGTAAGATTCAGTGAGAAAATGTGAAATAATAGAGTAGAAAAGATGTCATAGAGTGAGAATAAAATACAAAGTGCACTGAGTTATTAATTTAAAAGAAAAGAGAATTTGAAGCCCCTATGGGCTATTCCTAAGTATTTGGGCCTAAGAGATTAAAAAAAGAGAAGATGGGTTCAATCAGGGAACAGTAAAACCAAAAGCAAGAACCTTCATGCAAATCCTTGGTTCACTTCACACAGTGCAGGTGACTTCCCATCCACACTACTCAAGAAGGTTCAGAAAAGAATTGGGAAGTTCCCTCATGAGAGTGGCAAGGGCTCCCATATGCAGGAAGCCCGGTAAGACGGAGACTCTGAAGTCTGTAGTGGCAGAAGGATGTGATTCACTTCAATACATTATGAACTGTGTGAACAGATCTAATATGTTTCATTCAACTCTTACAATATTAGGAAGTATATGATGACATATTCAGTTCAACCAAATTCAACCTTTGTATTCTGGAAAACCCCACATACCAAAGCACTGTACAACACCAGTTCTCAGGTGGGTTTCTCTTTCTTACTTGTAGTAGACCCAAAGACTTCTCTTTAAAGCTGCTATGAACCACAGCCCAAGACCCATTCAGAACCACTCTTTATTTCCTAAATGTGACATGATGGTCCCTAATAATGGTAATAATTATGGCAACATTTTTTTGAGATCTTACTATGTCACTTTGCTTAATATTTTATGCATTAACCTGTTTGAGCCTCACAATATTCTTCTGAGTTAGTTACTAATATTATCCATCGTATAGATGAGGAAAGTGTGTTACAGAGGATCAGAGGTGAAATAAGATTCAACTGCAGGATCCCCTGGCTCTGGAGCCTCTGTATTTAACCACTGAGCTGTAGTGATTCTCTCTTGCTGCTTCATCTAGATCTTTATAAATCTTGGTCCCTCTAGCTAGATGGGCCCCTGTGACACATGTGCCGTTCACCTTTCCCTTACAAGCTTGGATAACCTATTTTATAGTGTACTATTACTCTGAGACTGAGTTGGGTGCCCTTCCTTTATGCTTCCACAACATTGTATTCCAAACTCCATCATAGCACTCATTATTCTGTACTGTCATTCATATTTATCTTTCTCCCTTAGTGATGTCCTGAGTTCCTTAGCTTCAAGGACTCTCTTCAATTCATTGACATTCAATGAATATTTATGAGGAACTAGTATGTACTAGCCACTAAATCCATACACCCTTACACGTGGTAGGGGAATAAGAAATATTAGATGAACAAATGGATAAATTTCATTGCGATTCCTCTCTTAAAGATCAATTGTGAATTTTATTGATAATCCCACAGAGAAAGACAGGTATTAATTGCATAACCACATTGAATAAGTTAAAAATTGATTGCATTCATGCAAGCTTCCTATAATTATTGCCTTTTATCTTTAGCTTCCAATTCCCACTCTAAAGTGATCACTGGGGGTTTTCCTGGTTAAACACTCCATGTTAGTGTCTTTGCTGGTGGGAAGCCTCAAACCTTAGATATACTCAGAGTTTACTTATGTAGCATTTACTTGTGCCAAACGCTTTCCTAACCAGTTTGCATATGTTAACTAATTTAATGCTCACAACAACTCTGTGAAGAAGGCACTATCATTCACAGTACTTCAGAGTTAAAGAAATTGAGACATAGAGATGTTAAGTAACTTGCCTGTACTTATAATGTTAGGCATTGGAGGAAAGAGGATTCAGTCCTAGGCCGTGTGGCTCCAGAGTCCATGCTTTCTTCGCCGGGTCCTATTGCCTGTCATTACATTACATTTCCTCTTTGAGGCATAATGATGGGAAACTGTGTTTTGATACATTGTTTTATAAGAGATCACTTGGTAAAAATTTTACAGAGAAAGGTATGACACTGTATCAAAGTTTAGGATGCTCATAGCCTTTGACTTTGCATTTTCACTTCCTTGTATTCACCTACATGTGAAATGACATGTTTGCAAAGTTTTCTATTAATAAAATTGCTTATAATGGCAACAGCTGGAAGAAAATCCATCTGTAATGAGCTGAGTTAATAAATAATGACATATCTATAAAATGGAGAACTATTCTACTATTACAAAATTCAGGTAAGTTTTTACTCTATGGAAGAACTTCCAAGATATTGTTAAATATAGTGAGGAAAGAGCTTGTATATGTAAGGCATATCTGTGTATTTATATGTTGTGTATTCCCTGGAAGGAATATAGGGTGGAGGGGTGAATGGAGGGAGTTTGCTTACTGACTACATTAATGTGATTTTACTATGCAGCAGTTTTCAGTAATATGACATTACTATTCCATTGTCTTTATCAACATGGCATTACTATTTCCAAAAAAGTTCTTATGTGACAGGAAAAAAGTTATATGTAACTTTATTATTATTAGTAATCTCTGCAAAAACACATCAGTGACCATCAAACTGTTCAGCTTTTTTATAAACAGCATTAAGTGATGGTTAGCTTTCCAAGGTACCTGACTCTTACCTCAGAAGTTCTTGTTGAGTCCACCAAACCTAAACTAGTATATCACGATCCTTACCCAATTCTACTTAAGTCCCTGACTTGAAATATCAACCACACAAAGATGGTGGCTTGAGAAGTGAGACAGAGGCTTCTTCCTAAAACCACATAAAATACAAAAATATAATTAATACAACTGCTCCTGAAAGAGCAACAGGAAAGAGGACTGTGCCAGACTGCATACACCTGGAGAAAAGAGCAGACATCATGAAACAGGGTAATGTACCAAAGCTGTGGCCCGGTGGGACCCAAGCCCTTCCCCCACCCTAGCCCACCAGTGGGAGGAAGAGAAATGGAGTGGGGAGGGAGTGGAGGCCTGGGACTGCTGAATACCTAACTCCAGATATCTGCTCTGGGAGCACAAACCTACATTTCATGGTGCTTGCATGGTACTCTCGTGAGTAGGGTGTTAGAAAGCTAAGACAGGCAGAATTCCTGGAGATATTGAGATTCCAGCCGCTTGTGGAAAGCAGGGATCCATATCTGGCTACTCTGGGATGAAAGAAAGGTGGGCAGTCTGAAAGACTTCCTAACAAGGAAGCCCTTAGCAAAAGGGCTGCTAAAGGGGCAAGGATTGCACAGAGCTTACTGCTCAGGAGAAAGGACAGGTAGGCAAAATTGTCCGGGTGCACTCTGCCCAGCAGGTTGGGAGCTTTCATGATCTTCAGGAGTTCCAGCTACACAGCTCCAAGGACCCCTCTGGGATACACAGCCTACTGCGCCTTTCTCCTGGCCAGCCCCACCTGGCTCGCAAACCAACAAACCCTACCCTGGCATTAAGCCAGTCAGAGGGAAGATCTGTTTATAGCAACTACAAATGCAAAGCATAGAGGCTTATATCTGTGTGCTCGGCCCACTGGTTCAGGCAGTGGAGTCAGGCATAGCAGCTGGGAGGCAGGAAACAGCTCTTTCCTCCCCTCAGGCACCAATACCACTCCCCTGTGACCCCCGACATTGCTTCAAGGGCTGAGCAGCTCCAGAGAGTAGAGCTTCTGGGCACTAGAGGGTGCCATACACAAATATGAAAGGCCAAATGAACCTGGTTCAAAGTAAAATTATTAATACAACTCCTGAGAAAAGTTAAAATGATGTCAACCTCATGAATCTTCCTGAAAGGGAATTCAAAATAAAAATCATTAACATGCTCATGGAGGTAGAGAAAGGTATTCAGGAACTCAGGAATGAATTCCGGTTGGAGATACAATCATTAAACAGCACAATGGAGGGTATTAAAAGCAGATTAGATATGGTGGAGGAGAAGATAAATGAAATAGAAACTAGAGAAGAGGAATACAAAGAAGCTGAAGCACAGAGAGAAAAAAGGATCTATAAGAATGAAAGAATATTGAGAGAACTGTGTGACCAATCCAAACGGAACAATATTTGCATTATTGGGGTACCAGAAGAAGAAGAGAGAGAAAAAGGGATAGAAAGTGTCTCTGAGGAGGTAATTGCTAAAAACTTCCCCAATCTGGGGAAGGAGATAGTCTCTCAGGCCATGGAGATGCACAGATCTTCGAACACAAGGGACGCAAGGAAGACAACACCAAGACATATAGTAATTAAAATGGCAAAGATCAAGGATTAAGGACAGACTATTAAAAGCAGCCAGAGAGAGAAAAAGATCACATACAAAGGACAACCCATCAGGCTATCATCAGACTTCTCAGCAGAAACCTTACAGGCCAGAAGGGAGTGGCATCATGTATTTAATGCAATGAAGCAGAAGGGCCTTGAACCAAGAATACTTTATCTGACAAGATTATCATTTAAATGTGAAGGAGGGATTAAACAATTTTCAGATAAGCAAAAGCTGAGAGAATTTACCTCCCACAACATTCTCTACAGTGTATTTTGGAGGGACTGCTACAGATGGAAGTGTTCCTAAGGTTTAATAGCTGTTATCGGAGGTAATAAAACCACAGTAAAGAAAGTAGAACAGATAATTACTAAGCAAATGCAAAATTAAATTAACTATCCCCAAAGGCAATCAAGGGATAGACAAAGAGTACAGAATATGATACCTAATATATAAAGAATGGAGGAGGAAGAAAAAGGAGGAGAAAAAATAAAGAACCTTTAGATTGTGTTTGTAATAGCATATAAAGTGAGTTAAGATCGACTCTTAGATAGTAACAAAGTTAGCCTTGAACCTTTGGTAACCACGAATCTAAAGCCTGCAATGGCAATACGTACATACCTATCGATAATCACCCTAAATGTAAATGGTCTGAATGCACCAATCAAAAGACATAAGAGTCACTGAATGGATAAAAAAACAAGACCCATCTATATGCTGCCTACAAGAGACTCACGTCAAACCCAAAGACATACACAGACTGAAAGTAAAGGGATGGAAAAGATATTTCATGCAACTAATAGGGAGGAAAAAGCAGGAGTTGCAGTACTTGTATCAGACAATATAGACTTCAAAACAAAGAAAGTCACAAGAGACAAAGAAGGACATTACATAATGATAAACAGGTCAATCCAACAAGAAGATACAACCATTATAAATATCTATGTACCCAACACAGGAGCACCTACATCTATGAAACAAATACTAACAGAATTAAAGGGGGAAATAGAATGCAATGTATTCATTCTAGGAGACTTCAACACTCCACTCACTATGAAGGACAGATCAACCAGAAAGAAAATAAGTAAGGAGACAGAGGCACTGAACAACACATTAGAACAGATGGACCTAACAGATATCTACAGAACTCTACACCCAAAAGCAGCAGAATACACATTCTTCTCAAGTGCACATGGAACATTTTCAAGAATAGATCATATACCAGGCCACAAAAAGAGATTCAGTATATTCAAAAATATTGAAATTGTACCAACCAGTTTCTCAGACCACAAAGGTATGAAACTAGAAATAAACTATGCAAAGAAAATGAAAAATCCCACAAACACATGGAGGCTTCACAACATTCTCCTAAAGAACCAATGGATCAATAACCGAATAAAAAGAGAGATCAAGCAATGTATGGAAACAAATGACAACAATAATTCAACACCACAAAATCTGTGGGACGCAGCAAAGGCCGTGCTAAGAGGAAAGTATATTGTAATACAGGCCTACCTCAGGAAAGAAGAACAATCCCATAAGAGTAGTCTAAACTCACAATTAACGAAACTAGAAAAAGAACAGATGAGGCCCAAAATCAGTAGGAGGAGGGACATAATAAAGATTAGAGCATAAATAAATAAAATTGAGAATAATAAAACAATAGAAAGAATCAATGAAAGCAAGAGGTGGTTCTTTGAGAAAGTAAACAAAATAGATAAACCGTTAGCCAGACTTATCAAGTAAAAAAGAGAGTCTACTCACATAAACAGAATCAGAAACGAGAAAAAAAAAAATCACTACAGACACCACAGAAATACAAAGAATTATGAGAGAATACTATGAAAAATTATATGGTAAATTGGATAACCTAGAAGAAATGGAAAACATTCTAGAAAAATACAACATTCCAAGGCTGACCCAGAAAGAAACAGAAAATCTGAACAGACCAATTACCAGCAATGAAATTGAACTGGTAATCAAAAACCTACCTAAGAACAAAACATCTGGACCAGATGGCTTCAATGCTGAATTGTATCAAACATTTAGTGAAGACCTAATACCCATCCTCCTTAAAGTTTTCTAAGGAATAGAAGAAGAGGGAATACTTCCAAACTCATTCTATGAAGCCAGCATCACTCTAATACCAAAACCATGCAAATATACCACAAAAAAGAAAATTACAGACCAAGATCCCTGGTGAACATAGATACAAAAATACTCAACAGAATATTAGCAAACTGAATTCAAAATGCATCAAAAGGATCATCCATCATGATCAAGTAGGATTTATTCCAGGGATGCAAAGATGGTACAATATTTGAAAATCCATCAACATCATCCACCACATCAACAAAAAGAAGGACAAAAACCACATGATCATCTCCATAGATGCTGAAAAAGCATTAGACAAAATTCAACATCCATTCATGATGAAAACTCTCAACAAAATGGGGATAGAGGGCAAGTACTTTAACATAATAAAGGCCATATATGACAAACCCACAGCCAACATTATGCTTAACAGTGAGAAGCTGAAAGCTTTTCCTTTAAGATCGGGAACAAGACAAGGATGCCCACTCTCTCCACTTTTATTCAACATGGTTCTGGAGGTCCTAGCCACGGCAATCAGACAACACAAAGAAATAAAAGGCATCAAGATTGGCAAGGAAGAAGTCAAACTGTCCCTGTTTGCAGATGACATGATATTGTACATAAAAAACCCTAAAGAATCCATTCCAAAACTACTAGATCAAATATCTGAATTCAGCGAAGTTGGGGGATACAAAATTAATACACAGAAATCTGTTGCATTCCTACACACTACCAATGAACTAGCAGAGAGAGAAATCAGGAAAACAATTCCTTTCACATTTGCATCAAAAAGAATAAAATACCTAGGAATAAATCTAACGAAGGAAGTGAAAGACCTGTACTCTGAAAACTGTAAGACACTCATGAGAGAAATTAAAGAAGATACCAATAAATGGAAACACATCCCATGCTCATGGATAGGAAGAATGAATATTGTCAAAAAATGGCCATCCTGCCTAAAGCAATCCACAGATTCAATGCAATTCCTATCAAAATACCAACAGCATTCTTCAATGAACTAGAGAAAATAGTTCTAAAATTCATATGGAACCACAAAAGACCCCGAATAGGCAAAGCAATCCTGAGAAGGAAGAATAAAGCAGGGGGGATTATGCTCCCCAACTTCAAGCTCTACTACAAAGCCACAGTAATCAAGACAATTTGGTACTGGCACAAGAACAGACCCATAGACCAATGGTACAGACTGATATCAACCCAAGCATATATGGTCAATTAATATATGATAAAGGAGCCATGGACATACAATAGGGAAATGACAGCCTCTTCAACAGCTGGTGTTGGCAGAACCGGACAGCTCTACATGCAAGAAAATGAAACTGGATTATTGTTTAACCCCATACACAAAAGTAAACTCGAAATGGACCAAAGACCTGAATGTAAGTCGTGAATAAACATGAGCAACTTCTTCCTGAACACATCTCCTCAAGCAAGGGAAACAAAAGCAAAAATGAACTCGTGGGACTACATCAAAGTAAAAAGTTTCTGTATGGCAAAGACACCATCAACAGAACAAAAAGGCATCCTACAGTGTGGGAGAATATATTTGTAAATGACATATCCAACAAGGGGTTAACATCCAAAATGCATAAAGAACTTACATGCCTCATCACCCATAAAACAAATAACCCGATTAAAAAATGGGCAGAGAATATGAAGAGACAGTTCTCCAAAGAAGAAATTCAGATGACCAACAGACACATGAAAAGATGCTCCACATCTCTAATCATCAGGGAAATGCAAATTAAAACCACAATGAGATATCACCTCACACCGGTAAGGATGCCACCATCGAAAAGACTAAGAACAACAAATGCTGGCGAGGATGTGGAGAAAGGGGAACCCTCCTACACTGCTGGTGGGAATGTAAGCTAGTTCAACCATTGTGGAAAGCAATATGAAGGTTCCTCAAAAAACTAAAAACACAAATACTATTTGACCCAGGAATCCCACTCCTTGGTATTTACCCAAAGAATACAACTTCTCAGATTCAAAAAGACATATGCACCCCTATGTTTATTGCAGCGCTTTTTACAATAGCCAAGATATGGAATCAACCTAAGTGTCCATCAGTAGATGAATGGATAAAGAAGAGGTGGTACATATACACAATGGAATACTATTCAGCCATAAGAAGGGAAACAAATCCTACCATTTTCAACAACATGGATGGAGCTGGAGGATATTATGCTCAGTGAAATAAGCCAGGTGGAGAAAGACAAGTGCCAAATGATTTCCCTCATTTGTGGAGTATAACAATGAAGCAAAACTGAAGAAAGAAAATAGTAGCAGACTCAGAGACTCCAAGAAGGAACTAGTGGTTACCAAAGAGGGGGGGTATGGGAGGGCAGGTGGGGAGAGTGGGAGAAGGGGATTGAGGGGTATTATGTTTAGTACACATGGTGTGAAGGATCACGGGGAAAACAGTGTAGCACAGAGAAGGCAAATAGTGAATCTGTGGCATCTAAGTACACTGAAGGACAGTGACTGCATTGGGGTATGGGTGGGGACTTGATAATATGGGTAAATGTAGTAACCACATTGTTTTTTCATGTGAAACCTTCATAAGAGTGTATATCAAAAATACCTTAAGAAAAAATAAAAAAAAAGAAATATCAATGGTAAACCATACTCCAAAACTTCATAAATTGCCTAACTTTGCACTCCCCTCTAGCAGATACTACTAATACTCTATCAAGTTTGTGGTCTTCCTTTTCAAGCTAAGAATAAACTCAGCTTTGTTTATCAATAGGTTACTTTGGTAAATTTTTATGGAGTCAGCATTCTAAAAGGAAGGAGGGAAGTTGAAGAAAGACAAATATTTTACTATAAACTTACTTTATTTTTGGATTTTGTGCACTGTGTGTGTATTACCTTTACAACAAAGGAATAGGAGGAAAGGAAGGAAGAAAGAAAGGATGAAAGGAAGAAACTAAGGTACTGGGTAGAAACACTTCAGGAGAGAATGTAAAACAAAAGCCCTAGATGGAGTCTTTTGTCATTTCAGTATTTAGAGGTAAAGCAGGAGCGACCAACAGAGAAAGAGCATGTGTGGTAAGACTGATTTAAAAAACAAAACCTCAGAATGCTTTAAATTACTTAGATAGAAGTGAGGTTATTTGTGGAAGAAAGGGAGAGAGGAGGGATGCAATTTATGCTTGTGGATGTGGTTTAATTCCATGAATTTTAGAATAACTGAGGTACAAGAGGCAAATAAACTTTAATGCCCTGTATTAAACACATTGTTTCTAAAATAAATGAGTCATTCCTTGGAAGGAAGGACAGATTCCAGCTGCAGCAATACAGGTCCACCCAAAAGAGAATAGAGTTATCTCGCCATTCTGGCATGCCATTTCTTCTTTAATTAAAGTCCAGCCGTCTGGACCCTATCTGGTAAGAAGGTGCTGTGCAAAAGGAGAGAAGAGCTGGAGATGCAGTTAGAGACCCAGTTCACACTGCCTTCTCCTAAGAAAAGATGTTTGATTGTATCTTCCTTCCACAGTTTCCACTGATGGGTTCAGTGGCCACTCTCCCTTCCAAATTTGATGAAAAAATTAATGTGACCATCCAAGAAACCCAAAAAAGATAAACATAAAGAAAGCCACGTGGAGAAACATTATAGGCAAAGTGCTAAAAAACAAAGACAAAGAGAAAATCATGAAATCAGCAAGAGATAAATGACCCATCACATACAAGGGAACCAAAATAAGATTAACAGCTGATTTACCAGACAGTGGGATGACACTTTTAAATTGCAGGGAGGAAAAAACTGTTATTTAAGAATTCTTTTTTTGCTTTTTTTTTGCCATTTTTTTTTAGGGGACATGTTTCAAGTCCTCAAACAGAAAAAGTGACTTCAAGAAAAGAACTGCAGGTCACTGCAGAGCTTCTGGTTGTCTGTAGGAAGGAAGATCTATAGCTTCCTCTTCAATAAAACCTGTAGCTTTCAAAGAATAATGCCCAAGATCTTAAGATCAAGAATTCTATGCTCAGCAAAACTAGAAGGCAAAATAAAGGCACTTCCCGATAACCAAAGACCTGAAAACTTTCATTGCTAGCCGACCTGCCTTTTAAGAGTAGAAAAGGAAATCCTTCAGGCTGAAAGGGAGTGAGTCAGGACAACTTGAGCCCGCATAAAAAAATAAAGGGCACCACTTATAGTAATTACATAAAATACAGTATATATGTATGTTCTTATAGCTACATTTTTTTCTAAAAACTTAATACTTTAGAGAAGTTTTAGGTTCATAGCAAAATTGAGGGAAGGCACAGAGATTTACCATATACTCTCTGCACACATGCACAGCCTCCCCCATTATCAACATCCTCCCTGAGACTAGAACATTTGTTACAATTGATGAGTCTACATTGACACATATAATCACTCAAAGTCCACAGTTTACCTTAGGGTTTACTCTTGGTGTTGTATATTATGTATATTTAGGCAAATGTAGAATGACATCTATCCACTATAGTGTCATACAGAGTATTATCATTGCCTAAAAATCTGCTATGCTTTGCCTATTCATCCCTTTTTCCCCCTCAACCCTTGATGTTACTGATTTTTTTACTGTCTCTATAGATTTATCTTTTCCAGAATGTTATATAGTTGGAATCATACTGTAGCCTTTTCACTTCTTTCACTTAGTAATATGCATTTAAATTTCTTGCATATCTTTTCATGGCTTGAGAGCTTATTTATTTTAAGGCTGAATAACAGTCTGTGGTCTGGATGGGCGATCATTTATCACCTCACCTAGTGAAAGGCATCTTGGTTGCATCCTAAGCTTTGACAATTGTGAATAAAGCTGCTATAAACATCCATGTGCATGGTTTGTATGAACATAAGCTTTCAAATCCTTTGGGTAAATACCAAGAAGCACAATTGCATGATCCTATGTTAAGAGTATGTTTAGTTTTGTAAGAAACTGCCAGACTATCTTCCAGAGTGGCTGTGCCATTTTGCATTTTTACAAGCAATGGAGGAGAGTTCCTGTTGCTCCACAGCCTCACCAGCATTATTCTGGAATTTGGCCATTCAAATAGATACGTAGTGGTATCTCTTTGTTTGAATGCACATTCCTGTGATGACATGTGATGTGGAGCGTATTTTTGTATGCTTATTTGCCATCTGTATATCTTCTTTGGTGAAGTGTCTCTTAAGGTCTTAGGCCCATTTTTCAATCAGTTTGTTTTCTTATTGTTGAGTTTTAAAAGTTCTTTGTATATTTTGGATATATCAGATGTGGCTTATGCAAATATTTTTTCCCCATCTGTGGCTTGTCTTTTCATTCTCTTGACATTGTCTTTCACAGAGCAGAAGTTTTTAACTTCGTATGGCTTATCAATTATTTCTTTTGTGGATTGTGCCTTCAGTGTTGTATCTAAAAAGTTGTCACCATATCTAAGGTCATCTAGGTTTCTTCTATGTTATTTTCTAGGAGTGTTATAGTTTTACATTTTTCATTTAGTTATGTGATCCATTTTCAGTTAATTTTTGTGATTGTTGCTGGATCTGTGTCTAGATTCATTTTTTGCATGTGGATGTTCTTTTGTTCCAGTATCATTTGTTGAAAAGTCTGTCTGTGTTCTATTTTATTGCCCTTGTTCTTTTGTCAAAGATTAGTTGGTTATATCTATATGTGGGTCTATTTCTTGTCTATTCTATTCCACTGATCTAGCTGTCTGTTGTTTTGCCAACACTGTATTGTCTTGATTGCCATAGTTTTATAATATAAGTCTTGAAATTGGGTGATGTCAGTACTCTAACTTTGTTCTTTTCTTTAAATATTGTGAATCTTGCCTCTCCAAATAAACTTAAAATCAGTTTGTTGATACTCACAAAATAATTATCTGGAATTTTGATTGGAGTTGATATATATACATCAAATTAGAGAGAAATGACCTCTTGACAATTTTGAGTCTTTCTATCCATGAACATAGAATATCTCTCCATTTATTTAGTTCTTTAATTTCATTCATCAGAGTTTTGTAGTTTTCCCTCACATAGATCTTGTACATATTTTATTATATTTATACCTAAGTGTTTCATTTTGGGGCCTGTGGAACTGCAAAAAGTATAGTTTGCCTTGCATTCTTGTAAATTGCATTGTGTTTTTAATTTCAAACTCCACTTGTTTACTGCTGGTATGAAAGAAAGCAGTCAACTTTTGTATTTGAAACTTGTACCCTGCAACCTTGCTATTGTTGCTTAAATAGTTCCAGGAGTGTGTTGATTCTTTTGTATTTTCAACACAATCATGTCATGTCACAAGTACAGATTAATTTATTCCTTCCAAATCTATATACTTTATTTCCTTTTCTTGACTTATTGCATAGCTAGGACTTCCAGGACTATGTTGAAAATGAGTGGTGAGATAGGATATCTTTATCTTGTATCTGATCTTAGTTGGGAAAGTTCTAGATTGTCACTTTAAAATATATTAGCTATAGGGTTTTTTTAAATGTTCTTTATCAAGTTGAAGTTTCCCTCTATTACTAGTTTACAGAGAGTTTTTAAAATCATGAATGGGTATTGATTTTGTCAAATACATTTTCTACATCTATTGTGATTGTGTGATTCTCTTTTTAAGCCTGTTGATGTGATGGATCACATTAATTGATTTTCAAATGTTGAAGCAGCCTTGCATACCTGAGATAAAACTCACTTGGTCATGATGTATAATTGTTTTTATACATTGTTGGATTAAATTTACTAGTGTTTTTTTTTTGAGGATTTTGCATTTATGTTCATGAGAGGTACTAGTTTTTTTTTCTCATTATGTCTTTGGTTTTGGTATTAGGGGAATGGTGGCCTCATAGAATGAGTTAGGAAGTATTCAGCCTTCTGTCCTCTGAAAGAGATTGTAAAGAACTGGTGTAATTTCTTCTGATGTTTGGTAGAATTCACTAGTGCACCTGGTGTTGACTTTATATTATTTCCTCCTCTCTGTAGAATTTATTTTAACATTTCTTGGAAGGCAGATCCACTGTAACAAACTCCCTCCTTTTTTGTTTGTCTGAGAAAGTCTTTACTTATTCTTCACTTTTGAAGGATAATTTTGTAGGGTACATAATCCTAGGAGGGTATTTTTTTTCTCTCAACACTAAATGTTTTAATCCACCTTCTTGCCTGCATGATTTTAGAGAAGATAGATATAATTCTTATCTTTGTTACTCTATAGACAAGATGCTTTTTACCTCTGACTTCTTTTGGGACATTTTTCTTTATCTTTGTAGTTTGAAAATGACACATTTGTAAGTTTTTTTTTCCATTTATCCTGTTTGGTGTTCTCTAAGTTTCCTGGATATGTGATTTGGTATCTGACATTAATTTGGGGGACATTGCCAATTATTATTGTGTCAAATATTTTTTATATTCCTGTCTCTCTTTCTTCTCCTTCTAGTATTCTTTTTACGTGTGTTACACTTTTTGTAGTTGTTCCACAGGCCTTAGATATTCTGTTCTGTTATTTTCAGCCTTTGTTCTCATTTCTTTTCAGTTTTGGAGGTTTCTATTCTTCAAGCTCAGAGATTCTTTCCTCGGCCACGTCTAGTCTACTGATAAACCCAAAAAGTTATTCTTCCTTTCTA
>JAVSCE010005476.1:0-24613 GCA_032199065.1 Smutsia gigantea
AAAGACCCCGAATAGCCAAAGCAATCCTGAGAAGTAGGAATAAAACAGGGGGAATTACGCTCCCTGACTTCAAGCTCTGCTACAAAGCCACAGTAATCAAGACAATTTGATATTGGCACAAAAACAGACCCACAGACCAGTGGAACAGAATAGAAAATCCAAACATTAACCCAAACATATACAGTCAATTAATATTTGATAAAGGAGCCTTGGGTATACAATGGGGAGATGATGGCCTCTTCAGCAGCTGGTGTTGGAAAAATGGACAGTGACATGTAAGAGAATGAAACTGGACTACTGTCTAGCCCCATACACAAAGGTAAACTCAAGGTGGATCTAAGACCTGAATGTAAGTCATGAAACCATAAAACTCTTAGAAAAAAACATAGGCAAAAATCTCTTGGACATAAACATGAGCGACTTTTTCATGAACATATCTCCCCGGGCAAGGGAAACAAAAGCAAAAATGAACAAGTGGGACTATATCAAGCTGAAAAGCTTCTGTACAGCAAAGGACACCATCAGTAGAACAAAAGACTTCCTACAGTATGGGAGAATATATTCATAAATGACATATCCGATAAGGGGTTCACATCCAAAATATATAAAGAACTCATGCACCTTAACAAACAGAAAGCTAATAGTCCAATTAAGAAATGGGCAGAGACATGAATAGACACTTCTCCAAAGAAGAAATTCAGGTGGCCAACAGGCACATGAAAAGATGCTCCACATCGCTAATCATCAGAGAAATGCAGATTAAAACCACAATGAGATATCACCTCACACCAGTGAGGATGGCCAACATCCAAAACACAAACAACAACTAATGTTGGCGAGGATGTGGAGAAAAGGGAACCCTCCTGCACTGCTGGTGGGACTGCAAATTAGTTCAACCATTGTGGAAAGCAGTATGGAGGTTCCTCAAAAAACTCAAAATAGAAATACCATTGGACCCAGGAATTCCACTCCTAGGAATTTACCCTAAGAATGCAGCAGCTCAATTTGAAAAGGACAGATGCACCCCTATGTTTATTGCAGCACTATTTACAATAGCCAAGAAATGGAAGCAACCTAAGTGTCCATCAGTAGATGAATGGATAAAGAAGAGGTGGGACATATACACAATGGAATATTATTCAACCATAAGAAGAAAACAAATCCTACCATTTGCAACAACATGGATGGAGCTAGAGGGTATTATGCTCAGTGAAATAAGCCAAGCCGAAAAAAGACAAGTATCAAATGATTTCACTCATATGTGGAGTATAAGAACAAAGAAAAAAACTGAAGGAACAAAACAGCAGCAGACTCACAGAACCCAAGAACGGACTAATAGTTACCAAAGGGAAAGGGACTGGTGAAAATGGGCGGGAAGGGAGGGATAAGAGGGAAAAGGGGGCATTACGATTAGCAGACGTAATGTTGGGGGGCACGGGGAGGGCTGTACAACTCAGAGAAGACAAGTAGTGATTCTATAGCATCTCCCTACGCTGATGGACAGTGACTGTAATGGGGTTGGTGGGGGGGACGTGATGAAGGGGTAGTTTAATAATCGTAATATTGCACATGTAATTGTAGATTAATGATAATAAAATAAATTATATTTAAAAAGAAAAAAAAGAAAAGTAGACAAAAAACACTTTTATAAATGGGACCCCAAAGGAGAAATCTGAACTTAGAGTGGTACACTAAACTCTAAAAAGAATGGACTGAGAATCAACAGGTGGGACCTCTAGTACCTGTCCAGCTATTCAGCCCGAACGTCCACATGAACTGTACCCTTAGGCATGCTGGCATCTCCTTGGTTATCTGATCTCAGCTGCAATGAATATCTGCAGTCACCAGAAGGGCGATCCAAAGGGAGTTCCTAAGGAACCCATGGACCCTTAGGCCCATAGGTGACTTTCATTAATCTCTGAGATTCTGAGCACAACTGAAAATGAATAGTGATGAAGACAACTGAAATTAAAATGTCATTACATTTTCCTTTCATCAACAATATCTGATGGTCTGAAAACCTATTCATTGATTGCAGCACTACATGGATGATGTGATTTTGTAAAGGATAAGCAAGAGAAAGATAACAGGATTAAAGACTCACATTTAGGGTATCCTACCTTTCCTGTTTGTCAGTTTGATTTCTAGAGAATAAAGATCAAGTAAGTGCTGCAACCCTGTTCAAAATACTGGAGACCTCCATTGAGATCAGAGGTTCAGTGTAGGGAATGACACTTCTGCATTTCCAGATGAGAGCAGAGAAAAACAGAACAGAGCAAAGAAGAGAGAGGGACAGGAACAGAGACAGCCAGAGGCAGAGCCAGAGCCTAAGAGAGCTCAGGAGGGAGCTGAACCTAAGACTTGTCCTTACCAACTCGTCCAGTTCCTTAGAAAGCAACAGACTTCAGCTTTACTTTAACTCAGATATATCCCAGCCAGGAATACATGTTACATGTGGAAAATGAAATGCAGTTTGAAAGCAAGAAAATATTGTAGAAATAAGAAATGGGGTAGGGAATTATAAGAGATAAGCATATTTTACAGACCTTTCTAAGTCTATAGTAAGAAATGTAATACTGATAGGAGGGTAATACTGTCACTGCATAGACAGTGGTCAATGTCTCCCCTGTAATCCCCCCCATCTTCCTTCCTTCCAGCACTCTGTCAACAGTTAGCCCTCATCCTTGTCACCCTTTCTGATCAAATTCATACAAACAACTTAACACTCTCTTGGTCTCACCTCTGCTTAGATCAAGATCTTATTCCCTCTCAAGGCAGCCATCTGGTCCAAGCCTCTCATTGGACACTTGGGAAAAGATAGTCTCAAAGCAAAGATAAGGCAGACTTGTCTAAGGTCATACAACCACCAGTGAGCAGATAAGTTAGGAATAGAGTTCAGGTCCCTGTGGAGTTGCAACTTCAGGCCAACCTGGAGACTCCTTAATTTGTTCCAACTTACCTGTATGGCCCATCTAACTGCAAAGAGTCTGGGAAGTGTAGCTAAGCTGTTATCTAAGGAGAGAAGAACCAGGTACTAGTGAATAGCTTCTATATACCACTCTGACCATTCCCAGCCATCCTTAATAGAATGTTGTAGCCATCCCCATTTGTTGGAGTGAAGGCAGCAAGGACATGAATATTACCCAAGGAATACTCATGTCCATTCTGCAGGATTTGACAATCCCAACAAAGTTAAGAGCTGATGTGCCATCTCCTTCTTTCTCCCTGTTTGTCATCCAATCAGATGTAGGAAATTCAGCAGACGATTCCCAAAGGCCCTAGTTACAGCGGAGTGTGGATCCCTGAGTCACCAGCTAGAGAACAACTACCCATGGGAGCCACAAAACTTTCATCAGGACTGTGTTATGTGCAAGAAATATACTTTTGTTGTGTTAAACCACTGAGACGGGGGGTTGTTTGTACAGCAGCTAACATTAGAAGGGCCCAGGTTGAGCTTGCTGAAGGACTGGGGGGGATCTTACCTCATCCGATGATATATTATTTTGCTAGGGCTGCCGTCACAAAGTACCACAAATTGCGGTGAGTGGCTTAAACAAATGTACTGTCTCACAGTTCTGGAGGCTAGAAGTCCAAAATGAAGGTATTGGCAGAGTTGGTTCCTTCTGAGAGCTATGAGGGAAGGATCTGTGCCAGGCCTTTCCTTGGCTTATAGATGCATCACCCCAACTGTGCGTTGGCCTTGCCATGGCATTACTGCTGTGTGCATGTCTGTCCAAATGTCTCCTTCTTCTAAGGATGCCAGTTACATTGAATTAGAGCCCCCCCCTACTCCATTATGGCCTTATTGTAACTTAACTAATTAATATGCAGCAACCTTATTTCCAAATAATGTCACTTCTGAGGTAGTAGGGGTTAAGACTTCAACATATGAATTTTACGGGGATGCAATTCAACCCCAAAAAGATGGTGTCATTGGCAAGAAGCTGACTTTGTGGGGACTTGACTTAAAAGTCCAAATCCTGTTCCTTTGTCAGGGGAAGTGCTGTTGAGTCCATGTTTAGCACAGCAAGCTTCAAAGAGTTATATCCTTGTTGTTGATCTAATAAAACCTTATTTTCTATGTATTAGATGACTTCTTTCAATCATTATTGCCCTTATGACAAGCACAGTCTCTGAGCTAAAGACTGTGCTTGAAATGTCTATTTAGAATTTGTTATGGACTATGTTGTGTGCCCCCAGATTCCTATGTTGAAGTCCTAACCTGGAAGAACTCAGAATGTGACGGTATTTGGAGACAGGGGCTTTACAGAGGTCATTAAAGTGGCCCCTAATGGAAACTAACTGGTATCCTTACAAAAAAGACATTAAGACACAGACACACAGAGCAAGACCACATGAAGATACACATATCAAGGAAAGAGCCCTCAAAAGAAATCAACCCTGCCAACACATGGATCTCAGCCTTCTGGCCTTCAGAACTGGGACACAATAAGTATCTGTTGTTTAAGCCACCCAGTCTGTGGGAGTTTGTTGTGGCAGCCTGAACAAAGCAGCACTGAGGTCCTTAAGGGGAAGAGTCCTCAGGTAGAACATGCCAGATCACAACGCGCTCCAGCACTCGAGATGGGAGCCGTCCCCAAGTAGCAGGAAGAACTGCAATCTAGGCATGGGGGCAACTAAATAAGCATCCCAAAGCTACTCAGTCCTTTACTTTAAACCACTAGTTTTTAGCCCATGATGTATGATAAGGTCTGTCCCTGTCACAGGCATGCAAGCTGGCCCCTGGGTTCCTGAGTCACCGAAGGTCAAATGTGCTGGGATGCTGAGGTGGCGCTGCTAAAGTTAGAAGGCTCAAAGTCGCCAATTAATTCTGTGCAAAAAGGAGTTTACATCAGCCTCCCCTTTGGGCCTAGCCTAATGCTCTCAAAATTCTGTGAGTCTGGGGCCTCCTCAGAAGCAGCTGCCTGCCTCGGGCCTGGAAACAGAGAAATTGCTTACAACAAAGTTACCAGCCTATTTGTTGGACAGCAACTGGCTATATTTATTCTCTGTGCTCCTCCTACCCTCTCTCACCCTGTATTAGTTTTATATTGATGTATGACAAATTACAACAAATTTAGCAGCTGTGAACAACACATATTTTTTAGCTCAGTCTCCACGGGTCAGGGGTCTGCGTGCAGCTTTGTTGGGTCGTCTGCTCAGGGCTTTGCCACGAAGGTCTCAGTCAAGCTGCTTTCTCATTTGGAGATTAGGGTCTTCTTCGAAGCCCCTATAATTGCTGGTAGAATTCATTTCCTTGTGCTGTATGACTGAGGTCCCTGATTTTGCTGGCTCTTAACTATGTGTTTCCCTCAGGTCCTAGAAGCTGAGGCAGTCAAAACATAGCTGTTTGCTTCTTCAAGACCAGCACTAGAATATCTCCAGTGAATATTATCTTAATTATCTCTGTAAAGACCCTATCACTAAGTAAAGTCACATTTGGAGGTACAGGGGTTTAGAACTTCAGCATATAAATTTAGGGGAACACAATGTAACCCATAACAACCTGTTCTTTCCATATTCCCACAGAGAGTTTTGCTGGGGCCAGAGTGTCACTTGGCCCAGAAAGCAACTCTGCATTACAGTAGAGGGATGTCTCTGTACTGCGGAGCTCCCTTTTTGTCCTTCTCATTGGATGAAAGAATAGGCTGCCTGATGCCTGACAGGATTTGAGGTGTCAACTGTTTCTAGGAATTGTTTTGGAATGCCACTGGCTCAGCGTTGGAAGATCTTGAGACCCACAGGGTATTATCAGTCTCTTGCTGGAGGGGGAACCACAGATCCCGTTAGAAGCTGACCTTGGAGATAGTCCATCCTCTGGAAGAATGGAAAAGCTGATCCCAGCTAACTGGTTGTCCAGCACCCAGAGTGAGCTCCCAGTGTCACGGGCAGACACTGCTGCTCACTGCACTACACTAGCAGGCGCTGCAAGAGAGGCTTACTTGGCCTCACTGGATTATGGGGACAAATGAAGTCATAATGAGAGTAATAATTCAAATTTCATTGTCATGCTTCCTGCAAAGTCCAACTCAACCATTTCTGGGCATCTCATATTTCTCCCTCTGGGATGACTGCCAAGTCCCTGAGCCATGTTGTCCCCTCCATAGTGCTGCTCCAGCAAGCACTGAGTGCACCACTGCTCTTGGCCACAGGAGCCCTGCACTGACTGTCACCCTTCTTCTGCAGCACCCATGCTACTGCTGTCATTGGATAAAGCGGGTAGAGCCTTGCACAGCTCTGAATGTTAGCCACATCATGTGTTGCCAATTAAGCACTGCTCTGCCGGGCACAGCAGGCCCTGACAGGGCTGTTTCGCCAAGAAAGGTTGCCTTTCCTGCTATTCTTCTGGGCAGAGAAAAGATTCATTTGTTCCCTTAGTGAGCTCTCACAACAACAGAAACAAATATTTTTTTGAGAAAGTGGAGAACAACTTTCCTCTCCCTTTCATGTTATGCTCTGTTATTGAGTCACATGTTCCTTTTTGAACCCACTGGAAAGACACTTGATATCTAGTTTGAAAGATCACATATTGGGTCAGGTATCTATGCTTAGATCAATCAGCTATGACCAATAAGGCAGGATCACACGGCCCAGAATACGTAGTCACAAGCTATGGGGTTTTGTCCTTATGTTTCAAAGCCATTTCTACAGAACTAGGAACCATTCAATTGTTGTTTTTAAATCTTGTTTTTATATATTTATTTCTTTTATTTTTATTGGGATATAGTTGATATACAGTATTATTTTGCTTTCAGTGATTTGATAATTTATATCCATTACTAAGTGCTCCCCAAGGTAAGTGTGGTTACCCCCTGCTGCCATAACAAGACAGTACAGTATTATTGGTTATATTCTCTATGTTGTACTTCTATTCCTGTGCCAAATTTATTTTATAATTTTAAGTTTGTACCTCTTTATCCCCTTCACCTCTTTTACCCATCCCCAAAGCCCTTTCCCCTATGGTAACCAACAGCCGGTTGTCAATTTTTATGGATCTATTTCTTTTTTTACCTGGTTTTTGTTTTAGATTCCATATATAAATGAAATTATATGGTATTTGTCTTTCTCTGGCTTATTTCACTTGGCATAATACCCTCCAGGTCCTTCTACATTGTCAGAAATGGCAACATTTCCTTCCTTTTTATGGCTGGTATTCCACTGTGTCTATGTACCACATCTTCTCCATCCATTCATCTATCACTAGGCACTTGGGCTCCTCCCATATCTTGACTATTGTAGATAATGCTGCCATAGAAATAGGCATGAATATATCTTTTCAAATGATTTTGTTTTCTTTCGGTAAATTCCCACAAATAGAATTGCTGGGTCATATGTTATTTCTATTTTTAATTTTTAAATCTTTGACATATGTTTTTCTATGATTGTATGAATCATGTTCTCCACTTTTTGAAAATTATACATTATCAAAAATACATGAAGTCTAGTTTAGGTTTCATACCTAACTTTTTTTTTTACATACAACATAAAATGTACTGTTTTAATCATTTTTACGTGTACAGTTCAATGGACTTAGTACATTCATGTTGTTGTGGTACCATCACCACCATCCACCTATAGAACTTTTGCATCTTTCCAAACTGAAATTCTAACCCCATTAAACACTAACTCCTCATTCCCTTCTCCCCTCACAACCTGGCAACTACCATTCTACTTTCTGTCTCTATGAATTTAACTATTTGTGTAAGTGGAATCATAAAGTATTTGTCATTTTCAAGCTTGCTTATTTCATTTAAAAGAATGTCCAGTTGGTTTCTACACTGTCCTATTCTACTGGATTCTTCTGTTAGTGAACAAACAAGGCACACTTGTCTTTACCTCAGAAATGTTTTTAAGTGCTTCAAGCTTGCCACTCCTCAAGTTACAGACTTGCCACTCTCCTCCTTTTACTTTGACTGCTTCCTTTCTAAGCAATTGTCCTATGGCTTCCACACCACTCTCCAAGTTTACCGATGATCTCCTAATCAGCTAATTTAATGACCTTCTCCCTCAAATTCATCTATCTTGATGTTTCCCTAGAACTAAACATACCATATGTATGTCAATTTATTCTACAAACACCTTGTGAGCTATGCAGGACTGGTATAATTATTCAATAGAAGATTATTATATCTCCATTTTACATGGAGAAACCTAACCTTAGGGTTTCATTTGTTCATTCACAGAATATGTATTGAGCTCCTCCTATATACTAGTCTCCTATTGGTTGCTGAAAAGAGACTGGTGAGCACCACAGACACTGTCCATCTCCTTGTGGAGCTTACAGTCTAATGAGAAAGAAATGTCATTGTGAAAATTATCCCACACATGGGAATATAATTACCAATTGTGGACAGTGTTTTAAAGAGGCTGTCTTGCCAATTGGTTTCAGCCCGGGACAAGTTCACTACAGATTCAGTGTGACCAAAGAAATGACTGTAGAACATTCTTGGAGTGAAAGGGCTTATACCCAATTTTATTTCCACAGTGGCAGGTCAATCACTAGAATCCCGTCCACTCAGAGCGAGTCTGCATGCAGCAAGCCAGTCTCTGCCTCTGGGCCTCTCTGCCCCTGCAGCTGTCTCAGTCTCTGTCCTCCACACTGTCACCATTCCAGTCTTGTCTCTGCTCTCCTGAAGCCTTACAGCTGTGCCACCGTGTCGCCCAGAACACTGGGCGTAGCTCTTTATATAGAGTCAATAGCAGCGTATTGCCCACACGTGTGTAGTGAGCTAGCCAACCAGGGCCAGGTGTGAATCCTGGCCATAGGAACCTTCACTTTATCCACAGAGATGATGTAGGGTTGCTGAGCATTCACAGGAATACCTAATTCAGATTGAGAGTGGCATACAGGAATGATGCCTCTTAAGAAGTAATACCAGGGCAAAAAGAAAAAGACAGAGACAGAGATCTAAGCAAAGGGAACAGCATGTGCTTAGTCCCCAGGGGAGAAAGATCTGGTTGTCTTCAGGGGACTGAATGAAGACCTGAGTAGCTGGAGCAAACATAGCAAACAGAAGAGAGACAGAAAGAGCTCCAGCAGGAGGCAGAATTTCATCCTACAAACAATATGAGTCCCCAGAAGACTTTTAATCAGAAGAATTAAAAAGAACAAATTTGACAGAACAAATCTGAGCATATGAGTATGAACAGTCTCTCACCCTCTTTCCCTATCATGTACCCAACTAGGACAAGTGAATTTGGAGTTTGCTGGCTAACTGGGTATTTTCTTTCCTACCCTGAGAAATTTCAGTATTTAAAGGTTAGGTTGAGGAGATGCAACCACCAAAGGGCATTCAGAAGGAACATCCAGACAGCTGAAGAGAAGCCAGGAGAATTCCGTGTTGGAAGACAAAGAGTGTGTTCCAAGAAAGGAATCCTCAACCTATTGGATGCTATTGAGAGGTCCAGTGAGAGGAGGACTTGAGAATGTCCATTGCATACAGCAATAGGGAGGTCTTCACGAACCTTAACAAAAGCATATTTCACAGAGTGGTAGGAGAGAAGCCATATGGGAATAGGTGAAGAGAGATGTTATACCACTTTTCTGAAAATGTAAAGAGTAAATGGGAGAAGAAAGGACAATAGCTGAAGTGAAGTGTGGACTAAAGGAAGATGAATTTTTAAAGTGGGAGATAGTACAGAATATTTGAATCCTGAGGAGAATGATCCAGTTGGAAAGGGATATGGTAGATTCAAGAGGTGGGAGGGCATAACCAGTCCAACAAAATTCCTTAAAATGGAAGGGAATTGGATTCAGAAACAGGTGTATTGAGTATCCTTTGATAGGCTGGGGGTTATGCCTTCTAATAAAGTACCACTCAAATAATAACATGTCTGTGAAACCCCTGAAGATTATATTACAAGGAAGATTCTGATTCAACAGGTCTGGTGTAGGGCCTCAGACTATGCATTTCTCACAAGCTCCCAGGTGAGCCAATGCAACTGGTCTACAGACCACAGTATAAACTGCAAGGGGCTAAACAATGTTTCTAAGCCTTGGCTGCAGATTAGAATCACCTGGAGCATCTTTTAAAACTGATGCTAGAAAAGATCAACAAATTAAGAGCTTTTTTTAAAAATAAAATTAACAAACATTTGGCTAGGATAACTAAGAGAAAAAGAGAGAAGGCTCAAATAAAATTATAAATGAAAGAGAAGACATTATAACTGATACTATAGAAATACAAAGGACCATAAGAGACTTCTATGAACAATTATATATAAACAAATTGGACAACATAGAAGAAATGAAAAAATTCCTGGAAACATACAACCTACCAACTTTCAATCATGAAGAAATAGAAAATCTGAACAGACCAATAGAAAGTAAAGATATTGAATCAATTATTTTTTTAAAAACCTGGTCCAAGGAAAAGATGGCAGCATGAACAGTGTGCCAGAAATCTCCTCCCAAAACCACATATATTTTGAAAATAGAACAAATACAACTGTTTCTAAAAGAGTGACCAGAAGTAACAGTACACCAGCTAGTCTATATATGGGAGAAGTCAACATCTCACTGAAAAGGGTAAAATAAAAAGCCACAACCCAGCAGGACCCGAGCACTCCCCCCACCCCAGCTCACCGACGGGAGGAAGATAATCAGAGCAGGGAGGTAGTGGAAGCACAGGACTGCTAAATACCTAGCCCTAGAAATCTACCCCCCAGGAGCACAGGCACACACTGCATGGTGCTCTGGAGATTAGAGGAGCTGAAAAGCAAAGTCTGAGATTAAGACTGCAAACAGTTTCCCACAACCAGCTGCCCTGGAACAAAAGAAAACGCAGGCACTTTAAAAGTCTTAAAGGGGCAAGGGTTTAACAGGTGGGCAAAATCGTCCTGGCACACTCGGCCCAGCAGGCTGGGAAGTTTCACTAGCTTCAGGTGCCCTATCCCCCTGGTTGGCAATGCAGCCCTGAGACCCTCACAGCAATAACCAGCCGGCTGTTCCTTCCTCTGCACCTGCACCTATGTGAAAACCAGCTGTCCCCACCATTGTTGCAGACCAGCTGGAGGGCAGCCCTGCCTGCAACAACCACACAGCTTAATGCAGAGGCTTCTCTCTGTACACGGCAAATGGGCCCAGACCTAGGGGCTTCTTCCTGCCCGCGGTTGACTGGCACCAACAGCAGAGATGGGTGTGGCAACCAGTAAGCAGGAAGGGACTTGTTCCTCCCAGCTTACACACGCACCAGTTGCCGGCGACCACTCCCATTGCTCCAGCACCATGAAAAGGCAGTAGAATCTTGGTCAATTCAAAATCCCTCAAACACCAGAAAGAGGGCTAGGTGAGACTGAAATCACCAATCTTCCTGAAAAATAATTCAAAATAAACATCATAAGCATGCTGATGGAGCTACAGAGAAATATGCAAGAGCTAAGGGATGAATTATGGAGGGAGATAACAGAAATGAAACAATGGAAGGATTTAAGAGCAGACTGGATGAGGTGGAAGAGACTTTAATGGAATAGAAATCAGAGAACAGGAATACAGAGAAGCTGAGGCAGAGAGAGATAAAAAGATCTCTAGGAATAAAAGAATATTAAGAGAAATGTGTGAGCAATCCAAATGGAACAATATTCACATTGTAAGGGTACCAGAAGAAGAAGAGAGAGAAAAAGGAATAGCAAGTGTCTTTGAAGAAATAATTGCTGAAAACATCCCCAAGCTGGGGAAGGAAACAGTCTCTCAGACCATGGAAGCCCACAGATCTCCCTACACAAGGGACCCAAGGAGGACAACACCAAGACATATAATAATTAAAATGGCAAAGATCAAAGACAAGGACAGGGTATGAAAGGAAGCTAGAGAGAGAAAAAAGATCACCTACAAAGGAAAACCCATCAGGCTATCATCAGACTTCTCAGCAGAAACCTTACAGGCAAGAAGAAAATGGCATGATATATTCAATGCAATGAAACAGAAGGGCCTCCAACCAAGAATACTGCATCCAGCAAGATTATCATTTAAATTTGAAGGAGGGATTAAACAATTCCCAGATAAGCAAAAGTTGAGGGAATTTACCTCCCACAAACCATCTCTACAGTGTATTTTAAAGGGACTGCTCTAGATGGAAGTGCTCCTAAGGCCAAACAGATGTCACCAGAGAAAATAAAACCACAGCAAAGAAAGTAGACGAACCAAATACTAACTAAATGCAAAATAAAATCAGCTACCCACAAGATAAGTCAAGGGAAACAAAAAAGAGTACAGAATAAAACATCTAACATATAAAGAGTGGAGGAGGAAGAAAAACAAGGGACAGAAATAAAGAATCATCCAACTGTGTTTATAATAGTGTAATAACTGAGTTAAGTTAGACAGTTAGATAGTAAAGAAGCTACCCTTAAAGCTTTGGTAACTACAAATCCAAAGCCTGCAATGGCAATAAATACATATCTATCGATAACCACCCTAAATGTAAATGGTCTGAATGCACCAATCAGAAGACACAGAGTCACTGAATGGATAAAAAACAAGATCCGTCTATATGATGCCAACAAGAGACTCACTACAAACCCAAAGACATACACGGACTGAAAGTGAAGGGATGGAAAAAGATATTTCATGCAACTAATAGGGAGAAAAAGGAAGGAGTTGCAGTACTTGTATCAGACAAAATAGACTTCAAAACAAAGAAAGTCACAAGAGATAAAGAAGAACATTACGTAATGATAAAGGGGTCAGTCGAACAAGAGGATATAACCATTCCAAATATCTATGCACCCAACACAGGAGCACCGACATATGTGAAACAAATACTAACAGAATTAAAGGAGTAAATAGAATGCAATGCATTCATTTTAGGAGACTTCAATACACCACTTACTCCAAAGGACAGATCAACCAGACAGAAAATAAGGACACAGAGGCGCTGAACAACACACTAGAACAAATGGACCTAACAGACATCTACAGAAGCAGCAGGATACAAATTCTTCTCAAGTGCACATGGAACATTTTCCAGAATAGACCACATACTAGGCCACAAAAAGAACCTCAGTAAATTCAAAAATATTGAAATCCTACCAACCAACTTCTCAGATCACAAAGGTATAAAACTAGAACTTAATTGTACAAAGAAAAAAAAGGCTCACAAACACATGGAGGCTAAACAACATACTCCTAAATAATGAATGGATCAATGACCAAATTAAAACAGAGATTAAAATATATGGAGACAAATGAAAACAACAGCACAATGCCCCAACTTCTGTGAGACACAGTGAAAGCAGTTTTAAGAGGAAAGTATATAGCAATCCAGGTCCATTTAAAGAAGGAAGAACAATCTCAAATGAATAGTCTAAATTCACAATTATTGAAACTGGAAAAAGAAGAGCAAAAGAGACCCAAAGTCAGCAGAAGAAGGGACATAATAAAGATAAGAGAAGAAATAAATAAAATTGAGAAGAATAAAACAATAGAAAAAAATAATGAAACCAAGAGCTGGTTCTTTGAGAAAATAAACAAAATAGATAAACCCCTAGCCAGACTTATTAAGAAAAAAAGAGAATCTACACACATAAAAGGAATCAGAATTGAGAAAGGAAAAATCATGACAGACACTACAGAAATACAAAGAATTATTAGAGAATACTATGAAAATCTATATGCTAACAAACTGGACAACCTAGAAGAAATGGACAACTTTCTAGAAAAAAACACAGCCTTCCAATACTGACCAAGGAAGAAACAGAAAATTTAAACAGACCAATTACCAGCAATGAAAATGAATTGGCAATCAAAAAACTACCCAAGAACAAAACCCACAGACCAAATGGATTCACCACTGAATTTTATCAGACATTTAGAGAAGACATAATACCCATTCTCTTTAAAGTTTTCCAAAAAATAGAAGAGGAGGGAATACTTCCAAACTCATTCTATGAAGCCAGCATCACTCTAATACCAAAACCGGGCAAAGACCTCACCAAAAAAGAAAATTACAGACCAATATCCCTGATGAACGTAGATGCAAAAATACTCAACAAAATATTAGCAAACCGAATTCAAAAATACATCAAGAGGATCATACACCATGATCAAGTGGGATTCATCTCAGGGATGCAAGGGTGGTACAACATTTGAAAATGCATCAACATCACCCACCACATCAACAAAAAGAAGGACAAAAACCACATGATCATCTCCATAGATGCTGAAAAACATTCGAAAAAATTCAACATCCGTTCATGAAAAAACTCTCAACAAAATAGGTATAGAGGGCAAGTACCTCAACATAATAAAGGCCATTTATGACAAACCCACAGCCAACATCATACTTAACAGCAAGAAGCTGAAAGCTTTTCCCCTAAGATCGGGAATAAGACAAGAATGCCCACTCTCCCCGCTTTTATTCAACATAGTACTGGAGGTCCTAGCCACGGAAATCAGACAAAGCAAAGAAACAAATGGCATGCAGATTGGTAAGGAAGAAGCCAAACTGTCACTGTTTGCAGATGACATGATATTGTACATAAAAACCCTAAAGAATCCACTCCAAAACTACTAGAACTAATATCTGAATTCAGCAAAGTTGCAGGATACAAAAGTAATACACAGAAATCTGTTGCATTCCTATACACTAACAGTGAACTAGCAGAAAGAGAAATGAGGAAAACAATTTCATTCACAATTGTATCCAAAAGAATAAAATACCTAGGAATAAACCTAACCAAGGAAGTGAAAGACCTGTATTCTGAAAACTACAAGACACTCTTGAAAGAAATTAAAGAGGACACTAATAAATGGAAATTTATCCCATGATCTTGGGTAGGAAGAATTAATATTGTCAAAATGGCCATCCCGCCTAAAGCCATCTACAGATTCAATGCATTCCCCATCGAAATGCCTACAGCATTCTTGAACGAACTGGAACAAATAGTACTAAAATTCATATGGAACCACAAAAGACCCCGAATATCCAAAGCAATCCTGAGAAGGAAGAATAAAGCAGGGGGGATCTCGCTTCCCAAATTCAAGCTCTACTACAAAGCCACAGTAATCTAGACAATGTGGTACTGGCACAAGAACAGACCTATAGACCAGTGGAACAGAATAGAGAGTTCACATATTAACCCAAGCATATATGGTTAATTAATATACAATAAAGGAGCCATGGATATACAATGGGGAAATGACTGCCTCTTCAGTAGCTGGTGTTGGCAAAACTGGACAGCTACATGTAAGAGAATGAAACTGGACTACTGTCTAGCCCCATACACAAAGGTAAACTCAAGGTGGATCAAAGACCTGAATGTAAGTCATGAAACCATTAAACTCTTAGAAGAAAACAGGCAAAACTCTCTTGGACATAAACATGAGCGACTTCTTCATGAACATATCTCCCTGGGCAAGGGAAACAAGCAAAAGTGAACAAGTGAGACTATATGAAACTAAAAAGCTTCTATACAGCAAAGGACACCATCAGTAGAATGAAAAGGCATCCTACAGTATGGGAGAATATACTCATAAATGACATATCTGATAAGGGGTTGACATCCAAAATAAAGAGCTCACGCATCTCAACAAACAAAAAGCAAATCATGCAGTTAAAAAATGGGCAGAGGATCTGAACAGACACTTCTCCAAAGAAGAAATTCAGATGGCCAATAGGTACATGAAAACATGCTCCACATCGCTAATCATCAGAGAAATGCAAATAAAAACCACAATGAGATATCACCTCACACCAGTTAGGATGGCCAACTTCCAAAAGACAAACAACAACAAATGCTGGCGAGGATGTGGAGAAAGGGGAACCCTCCTACACTGCTGGTGGAAATGTAAACTAGTTCAACAATTGTGGAAAGCAGTATGGAGGTTCCTCAAAAAGCTAAAAATAAAAATACCATTTGACCCAGGAATTCCACTCATAGGAATTTACCCTAGGAATGCAGGAGCCTAGTTTGAAAAAGACATATGCACCCCTATGTTCATTGGAGCACTATTTACAATAGCCAAGAAATGGAAACAACGTAAGTGTACATCAGTAGATGAATGAATAAAGAAGATGTGGTACATATACACAATGGAATACTATTCAGCCATAAGAAGGAAACAAATCCTGCCATTTGCAACAATATGGATGGAGCTAGAGGGTATTATGCTCAGTGAAATAAGCCAGGCAGAGAAAGACAAGTATCAAATGATTTTGCTCATCTGTGGAGTATAAGAACAAAGTAAAAACTGAAGGAACAAAACCACAGTAGACTCACAGAACCCAAGAATGGACTAACAGTTACCAAAGGGAAAGGGACTGGGGACGATGGGTGGGAAGGGAGGGATAAGGGGGAAAAGGGGTCATTACTATTAGCATGAATATTGTAGTGGGGGGGACATGAGGAAGGCAGTATAGCACAGAGAGGATAAGTAATGACTTTATAGCATCTCAGTACACTGATGGACAGTGATTGTAATGGAGTATGTGGTGGGGACTTGATAATGGGGGGAATCTAGTAACCACAGTGTTGCTCATGTGATTGTATACTAATGATACCGTAATTTAAATAAATAAATAAATAAAAACTGAAAACAAAGAGAAACCCAGGAATATGGCTTCATACATGAATTCTACCAAACACTTAGAAAAGAAATAACATCAGTTCTTCTCAAACTCTTCCAAAAAATTGAAAAAGTTGGAACACCCAAATTCATTTTATGAGACCAACTGCCTTGCCAGTGGGTTTCAGCCCAGGACAAGTTCACAATGGATTCAATGAGACCAAAGAATGACAATGAAACATTTTTGGGGTGAAAGGATTTATATCCAACTTTATTTCCACGGTGGCAGTTCAATCACTAGAATCCCATCCACTCAGAGCAAGTCTGCATGCAGCAAGCTGGTCTCTGCCTCTGGGCTCCTCTGTCTGCACAGCTGTCCTCTGGGCCTCTCTACCTGCACAGCCGGTTAGTCTCTGGCCTCGGCACTGCCACCACTCCAGCCTCTTCTCTACTCTCCTGCAGCCTTGCAGTCATGCCATCATGTCGCCCAGAGCACTGGGTGGAGCTCTTTATATAGAGTCAATAGCAATGTGTTGCCCACACATGTGCAGTGAGCTAGCTGACCAGGGCCAGGTGAGAATCCTGGCCATACAAACCTTCCCTTTATCCACCCCAACATTACCAGTCCAAATTTTATGATACCAAAGACAAACAAGGACACCACAAGAAAAGAAAATCACAGGCTTATGTCCCTGATGAACATACAAGCAAAAATCCTCAATAAAATACCAACAAACCAAATTCAACTACACATTTAAAGGATCATACATGATGATCATGTGGGATTTAGCCTTGGGATGCAAGGATGTTTCAATATACCCAAATCAAAAATGTGATATACCAAATTAACAAAATGAAGGATAAAAGTCATATGATCATCTCAATAGATGCAGAAAAGGCATTTTTCAAATTCAACATTCTTTCATGATAAAAACTCTCAACAAATTAGGTATAGAAGGTATGAACCTCAACAAAATAAAGGCCATATATGTCAAGCCCACAACTAGCATATTCAACAGTGAAAAGCTGAAAGCTTTGATTTAAGATCAGGAAAAAGGCAAGGATGCTCATTGTTGCCACTTCTATTCAACATAGTACTGGAAGTCTCAGACAGGGCAATTACACAAGAAAGAAGGCATCCATGTCAGAAATAAAAAAGTAAAATTGTCTGTTTGCAGTTGGCATGGTCTTATAGAAAACCATATTGACTCCACCAAAATACTGTTAGAACTAATAAATGAATTCAGTTTATTGGATACAAAATCAACATAAAAAGTCAGTTGTATTTCTATACACTAACAATGAACAATCTGAAAAAGAAATTAAGAAAACTCCCATTAACAATAGCATTAAAAAGGATAAAATTCTTAGGAATAAGTTTAACTTAAGGAGGTGAAAGATCTACACACTGAAAATTATAAAACATTAATGAAAGAAATCAAAGAAGACAGAAATAAATGGAAAGATATCCTGTGTTCATGGGTTGGAAGAATTAATATTCATCACAATTTCCATTCTACCCAAAGTAACCACAGATTCAATGGAATTCTTATCAAAATCCAATATCATTTTTTACAGAAATAGAAAAAACAATCCTAAAATTCATATGCAAGCATAAAAGACCCTGAATAGCCAAAACAGTCTTGAACAACAAGAACAAAGTTGGAGGATCCACACTGCCTGATTTCAAAATACAAAACCATAGAAATCATAATAGTATGGTACTGGCATAAGGACAGACATATAGACCAATGGAACAGAATAGACAGCCCAGAAATAAACCCACACAATTACAGTCAATTGATCTTTGACAAAGGTGCCAAGGAAACACAATGGGGAAAGGATAGTCTCTTCAATAAATCGTGTTGGGAAAACAGGAAAGCCACATGCAGAAGAATGAAATTGGATCCTTATCTCATACCATATACAAAAACCAACTCAAAATGTATTAGACTTAAACTGTAATACCTGAAACTGGAAAACTTCTGGAAGAAAACAGAGAAAAAGCTTTTGGGCATAGATCTGGGCAATGATTTTTTTTTTTTAGATATGACAACAAAAGCTCAGGCAACAGAAGCAAAAATAGGCAAATGAAATTGCATCAAACTAAAAAGCCTCTGCATAGGAAAGGAAACCATAGAGTAATGAAACAGCCTAGAAAATGGGAGAAAATATTTTCAAATCATATGTTTGATGAGGGATTAATACCTAAAATATATAAAGAACTCAACTCCATATCAAGAAAACAACTAGCTTGATTTAGAAATGTCTAAATATACAGTTCTCAAAATTAGACATACAAATGGCCAACAGATACATAAAAAAAGGTGCTCAACATCGCTAATCATCAGGGACATGCAAATCAAACCACCATGAGACATTACCTCAAGACAATTAGAATCACTGTCATCAAAGAGACAGAAGATAACAAGAGTTGGCAAGAATGTGGAGAAAAGGGAACTCTTTTGCTCCATTGGCAGGAATGTAAATCAGTGCAACCATTATGGAAAACAGTATGGAGGTTTCTAAAAAATTTAAAAACTACATCCCACTTCTGGGTTTTTATCCAAAGGAAATGAAAACAGGCTATTCAAAAGATATTTGCATTTCCATGTTTATTGCAGCATTATTCACAATAGGCAAGATATGGAAACAACTTGTGTCCATCAGTGGGTGAATGAATAAACAAAATGTCATATATACATGTAAGTGTGTATATATATATATATATATATATATATATTGAAATATTATTTTGCCATGCAAAAGAAGGAAATCCTGCCATTGTAATAGCATCGATGGTCCTCAAGGGCATTATGCTTAGTGAGATCAGACAGACAGAGGAAGACAAATGTTGTATAATACACTTATATGTGGAATCTAAAAAGTCAAACTTGTAGAAACGGAGAGTACAGTGGTTAGGGCATGGGGAAAATGAAATGTTAAAGGGCACAAATTTGCAACTAGAAGATGAGTATGTTCTGGAGAGCTAATGCACAGAACAATGATTATAGACATCAATACTATGTACTTCAAAATTGCTAAGAGAGTAGATCTTAAATGCTCTCATCCTATAAAAGAAATGATAATTATGTGATGTGACAGAGGTGTTAGCTAAAAATATGCTGGTAATCATATTGCAATATATAAATTTATCAAATCAACACATTGTATATGTAAGACTTACACAATGTTATATGTCAGCTATATGTCAATTCAAAAATAAATTAATTTAAAATATAAAAATAAAATCACATGTAATAAAGATTTTCATAACAGTGATACCTGCTTGTTACATTGAGAGCAGTTTTATTTAAGTAAAAAGATGTGGTAACCACTCTGTAATGCATTTAAAGAAATGTTTATAAACACATATAACAAAGATGGTCATAAAAGCGTTATGTCCAAATACCATATGATTTCACTTATATGTGGAATCTAAAAACAAAACAAATCATACAAAACAGCAATAGACTCATAGACACTGAGAAGTGATTGGTGGTTCCCATGGGGGAGGGACTGGGGTGGGGGGGATAGGTGAAATAGGCGAAGGAAATAAAGATGCACAAAACCTCAATCATAATCTAACTTAGTCATGGGGATGAAACTACAGCATAAAGATAGTCAATAGTTCTGTAACATCTTTCTGTGGTGACAGATAGTAACTACACTAGTTGGGGTGAGGATTTAATAATGCATATAACTGTTGAACGCTCTGCTGTATACTTGTACCAATATATTGTATACCAACTATACCTTGACAAAAAAAAAAAACTTTTTAAGTTGCTATGTCCAAAAAACAAAACAAAATAAAAAAAGGAAGTGAATGAAGCAGGATAGAAATATTCAAATTTATTTTTAGCAAAATATGTGCATTGGTATTTTAGAAATCAAACAATATAACGAATTAACAATGCAAAGCAATAGTCCCTTACATGGTCCCAGTCTTGCTCCCCAGAAGGACCCCTTTGAACTCTTCTGATTCCAATTTTTGTATTCTGGCAACTTGCATCAGATCTCCAGATCAACTGCTTCTACTGCTGTTTTGTACTTTGTTTTTACAGTATTTATGGACAGTTGTGGCAGGTGAGGCTTTAACTCAGTTATATCACCTCCACATACTCTCATCCCTCCCTTCCCCGTACAGTTATAGGCCATTTTGCTTTCTTTATGGGTTGCCTTTACCTAGTTATCTGAGCTTTCACTATCCAGTGATTGGCTATAATCCCTTCTAAAAATGAGTATCTAAAATTGAGCCTCTGAGGTGGGATCCAGCCATAACGAATCTTCAAACAGTATCAGCCAAAACGTATAGGTTGTGAACTACTCCAATGAGAGGTTAGAACCTTGTTTAAATGTGCTAGGCATTGTAGCTATCATCCTCCCCACACTTGCCCTGAGGGTTTAGCTCTTAGTGGTTCCCAGGGTTTACTTCTTCCAGGTTCCTAAGAGAACTACCCAACCTGGTCTGATTTAGGTATTATCTGAAATGTGTCATTACATTGTTTATTTACATTACAGTACATATCATTGAATGACCCAGGGAAAATTAAATCCATATCCAATATTCTATACTGTTGTTACCTATTGCTCACAAATATGCCCACTAATGATGTCCTCAGCTGTTAAATAATCAGGTAATTGGTGCTTAAAATGCTTTTACATTATGCAGAAATCTTTGGTGAGTTGTTAACATAGATGTTTCAGAGTAGCTTAGTAATATTTAGGGAAATGCATTGAGGTTTTTGAATGTGCTGTGAATACAGTATTATTTTCTATTTAAATAATGGAAAAACTCTGCTACTGTTTGAATATTTGCTTTCCAACATGTTCTCAGGAGTGGATTTGATTTGAATAATGAGGAATTTCTGTACTTACACTTTCATTTCTTGTTTCTTGAGTTATTGATAAAATGCCTTGACTCTCCATGTAAAATGAAGATTTAACACTCTTTCTCTTCCCTTGATTTTTCTTTCCCCCCTTCTACATACCCGTTGCTTCTGAGCTTATATTTTGTATTGTCAAGGTTGATGACATTTACATTCTGTTAAGTCTGTAGGTGCTTTATCTACAGTTGGCTCTAAGAGTTGAAAGTCAATATAAGCTATTTGTACTATTATGGCTATTAAATATTGCTTATTGTACAGCTCAGTAATGTATTATTATACTCTTTTCCTAGCACAACATTTTTGCTTTCCTGAAGGTTCTCTTTGCATACCTTGTTCCCTTTCTTTGTTTGCCTTTATCTCCTTCTTCCATGACCCATATTCTTAAGGATTCCAATAAATGTTGGAATTGCTTTTATTCCCAGATCCTCCCCTCTGAAGCCTCTGTCCTCCTACATCCATCGAGACTATCGCTCCACTGTCATCTCAGAACTTCCTTTCATTGATCTCCTCAGTTGGATTGACTTGGTTTATATCTAATTTTGTCACATGTACTCAAGGAACATACCAAGAAAAGGTACATGGGGATTTAACTTTCTAAATTCCTGATCATATGAAAATGTCTTATTCTACTCTCACATTTGATTGATAAATTTCAAGACTTAGAACTAGGTCAAAAACAATCTTCCGTCAGATTTAGAAGATGTTCTTTTGAATGTAACCCATTTTCTCCCCTCTTTGTATGCATTTAGGATCTACTCTTTATGACTGGTGTTTTAGAATCTCATGTTAATCTGCTTTGATGGTTTTAAAAATTCTCGTTTATTGTACTGGGTGCCTGATAGGTTCTTTCAAACTTAAGGTTTATATTTTCCTTCCGTTCAAAGAAATTTTCTTGTATTATTATTTTGTTAATTTCCTCCCATACATATTTTCTTTCTGTTCTTCCTCCCTGGGGTCCTGTCGGTCCTTTGGATGCAGAAAGGTTACCTTGCTCTGAAGTCATTATCAGTAAGTATAGACCTTCCATCCCATAGTTGGGAGGGCGAGGACATACTGTACACTGTGAGATAAACAAAATCCAGCATCACCTTATCTAAGTCTAGTCCCCCCTGAAGAAGTCAACCGTTAAGCCTTTTCTGTCAGCTCGTGACTCTAACAAAAACAATTCTCTCCTTTCTTTTATGATGCCAATACCTGCAGATATGCTACAATCACTTAAAAAAGGGTAATCATGTGAGAAAACTGCTTTCCACCATAAACCAAGTGTAAGCTCTGTAACCACCTTGTGGTTTTTGTTTTACTCCCCGCTCACTTTAAATCCTGTCCACTCCTTTTAGAGCCATGTCTGCCTTGCAAATCTTTTCTATAAGTAAACTTTGCTTTGCTTGCTCCTGAGGCTTCCTTTGTTGCTCAGATGCTAGACAATCACACAGGAAGGAATAATAACAATCAAGGTATAATTCTAATGTTGTGTGATTTGGAATATACTAGTTATTTAAATTTACAGTCTGTTTTCTGCCAAATTTAAATAGATAATGAAGAATTCTCAAATAGAACTTTTCCTTGAAAGACTCATGACCTATATGGACTTAAAAGGAAAAAATTTCCAAGGTTATTAAATTTACAGTTAGTTTATGGTGGGAAAACATTAATTTTCTCACATGAGCATTCACATATGTTTAGCAAGTTCCACAAGTGACATATCAGAACTCAAAGGCCTCAGCAGAAAGATAGGGGACCATTTTACTTGTACTTCATATAGAATTTGGGAAATGCTTCATCATGTCCTTATACAAGATGCTCAAAGAAGATAGAACAGCAGCTGTTACATGTTTAAAAGAGGGCTGATTGAAGAAAAGAAAGCCTTGATACTACACTTTGGAGGTAACACCACCAATATAGCAGGACTTACTGACAACCACTGCTTGCCCGCAGAGAAAGCAGTCTTTAGACTCTTTTCTAAAGTAATAAGAAAGCATGTTCTTTAAGCACCTCACAAAGCTACTAGGTATTAAGAATTATTGCGAAACCCTGTTACAGTGCAGTAGTGGCATAGGAACTAGAAATTAATCCAATGAAACAAAATAGTCCAGAAACATATCCATGTATATATGGCATCTTAGTATACGATAGAGCTGGTATCATAAATTAGTGTGTGGATGATAGATCATGTAGTAAACATTGGTAAAATTGACTCACTGCATGAAGAAATAAGAACTTGTATACCTTTCTATACCAAATATAAAAATAATCTTCAAATGAATTAAGGAACTAAAAGTGAAAAGTCAGACTATGAAGATAATAAAAGCAAACTAAGGAGAACATCTTTGAGATCTCACCACAGGGGAGTTCTTAAATAAACCTCCAAAAGCATGAATAGTAAGATGAAAAAGCAGTGGATTTAACTATGCCAAAATTAAAGACTTGTTTTCAACAGTGGTCACCATAGACAAAGTTAACAAGAGGGTGAGAAAGATACTTGCAATGCCTAAAAGCATAGCATCATTATCTAGAGTGAACAAAAAACCTCCTCCAAGCTGTAAATAAAAGACAGGAATTTCACTAGGAAAATTGGCAAAGGATACTACAGGCAACCTCATGCCTGGGATTAGACCCGGAGAGAAACTCTTACTAAGATCCAGAGTGCCAATGGCACTTCAGTTTTAAAAGGCTTACTCCGGCTGCTGCCATCAGGTGGAGCCTGCAGGCGTACCGTGTGTAAGCCCGTCACCACAAGCCTGCCCCTCAGCCATGGAAGAGATTACTGCACCCAGCTGAGCACCAGGTAATGTCTTTGGCTTGCATTCAGGAGCCACAGCCATACTGGTTACCAAATGCCCATCTTTCATCCCTGGAAACATGCTTGGACAGTTTCTCCCAAAATTAGAGGCTCCCAACTAACACTACATCAGATCGTGTCTCTGCCTCACATGAATCCTAGGACATAGACTTATTGACAGGCAGCATCAATCACCCACCTCCCTCCCTCATCCCTCTTTTCTTGCCAGGAGGCATATTGGAATGTGTGTAAGTTAAAGTCCTAGAAGATACGATTCCTTTGTCCAACTATTGCTGACTCACCTGCTCCTCCTTCCCTTCTCTCCCTTGCTGGACAGGACTCTGTTTACTGACTATCTTGCCTGCGGGTGTCAGCTGGATTCGGGAGACCAAGAAATGAGAGTGGAAGATTCTTGGGGTAAAAGGGTTTATACCTGGCTTT
>JAVSCE010005477.1:0-17253 GCA_032199065.1 Smutsia gigantea
TAACCATTATAAACATATATGCACCCAACACAGGAGCGCCAGCATATGTGAGACAAATACTAACAGAATTAAAGGAGGAAATAGACAGCAGTGCATTCATCTTAGGAGATTTCAACACACCACTCACTCCAGAGGACAGATCAACGAGACAGAAAATAAGTAAAGACAGAGAGGCACTGAACAACACACCAGAACAGATGGACCTAACAGACATCTACAGAACTCTACACCCAAAAGCAACAGGATACACATTCTTCTCAAGTGCACATGGAACATTTTCCAGAATAGACCACATACTAGGCCACAAAAAGAACCTCAGTAATTTCAAAAATATTGAAATCCTACCAACCAACTTCTCAGATCACAAAGGTATAAAACTAGAAATAAATTTTAGAAAGAAATCAAAAAGGCTCACAATACATGGAGACTTAACAACACTCTCCTAATTAATCAATGGGTTAACGACCAAATCAAAACAGAAATTAAAGAATATATGGAGACTAATGACAACAACAACACAAAGCCACAACTTCTGTGGGACGCAGCAAAGGCAGTTCTAAGAGGAAAGTATATTGCAATCCAGGCCTATTTAAAGAAGGAAGAACATTCCCAAATGAATAGTCTAAAGACACAATTACTGAAATTGGAAAAAGAAGAACAATGAGGCCCAAAGTCACCAGAAGGAGGGACATAATAAAGATTAGAGAAGAAATAAATAAAATTGAGAAGAATAAAACAATAGAAAAAATCAATAAAACCAAGAGCTGGTTCTTTGAAAAATAAACAAAATAGATAAACCCCTAGGCAGACTCATTAAGAGAAAAAGAGAATCTACACACATAAACACAATCAGAAATGGGAAAGGAAAAATCACGATGGACCCCACAGAAATACAAAGAATCATAAGAGAATATTATGAGAATCTATATGCTAACAAGCTGGAAAAACATAGAAGAAATGGACAACTTCTTAGAAAAATACAACCTTCCAAGACTGACCAAGCAAGAAACAGAAAAACTAAACAGACCAATCACCAGTGACGAAATCGAATTGGTAATCAAAAAACTACCCAAGAACAAAAACCCTGGGCCTGATGGATTCACCTCTGAATTCTACCAGACATATAGAAGAAATAACACTGATTCTCCTTAAAGTCTTCCAAAAAATAGAAGAGGAGGGAATACTTCCAAACTCATTCTATGAAGCCAGCATCACTCTAATACCAAAACCGGGCAAAGACCTCACCAAAAAAGAAAATTACAGGCCAATATCCCTGATGAACGTAGATGCAAAAATACTCAACAAAATATTAGCAAACCGAATTCAAAAATACATCAAGAGGATCACACACCATGATCAAGTGGGATTCATCCCAGGGATGCAAGGATGGTACAACATTCGAAAATCCATCAACATCATCCACCACATCAACAAAAAGAAGAACAAAAACCACATGATCATCTCCATAGATGCTGAAAAAGCATTTGACAAAATTCAGCATCCATTCCTGATTAAAACTCTCAACAAAATGGGTATAGACAGCAAGTACCTCAACATCATAAAGGCTATATATGACAAACCCACAGTTAACATCATACTTAACGGCGAGACGCTGAAAGCTTTTCATCTAAGATCGGGAACAAGACAGGGATGCCCGCTCTCTCCACTGTTATTCAACATAGTACTGGAGGTCCTAGCCACAGCAATCAGACAAAACAAAGACATACAAGGCATCCAGATTGGTAAAGAAGAAGTCAAATTGTCACTATTTGCAGATGACATGATACTGTACATAAAAAACCATAAAGATTCCATTCCAAAACTACTAGAACTAATATCTGAATTCAGCAAAGTTGCAGGATACAAAATTAACACACAGAAATCTGTTGCTTTCCTATACACTAATGATGAACTAACAGAAAGAGAAATCAGAAAAACAATTCCATTCACAATTGCATCAAAAAGAATAAAATACCTAGGAATAAACCTAACGAAGGAAGTGAAAGACCTGTACTCTGAAAACTACAAGACACTCCTAAGAGAAATTAAAGAGGACAATAACAAATGGAAATGCATCCCATGCTCTTGGCTAGGAAGAATAAATATTGTCAAAATGGCTATACTACCTAAAGCAATCTACAGATTCAATGCAATCCCTATCAAACTACCAACAGCTTTCTTCAATGAACTGGAACAAATAATTCTAAAATTCAATTGGAACCACAAAAGACCCCAAATAGCCAAATCAATCCTGAGAAGGAGGAATAAAACAGGGGGAATTACACTCCCTGACTTCAAGCTCTACTACAAAGCCACAGTAATCAAGACAATTTGGGTATAGCACAAAAACAGACCCACAGACCAGTGGAACAGAATAGAAAATCCAAACATTAACCCAAACATATACAGTCAATTAATATTTGATAAAAGTGCCTTGGATATACAATGGGGAGATGACAGCCTCTTCAGCAGCTGGTGTTGGAAAAACTGGACAGCTACATGTAAGAGAATGAAACTGGACTACTGTCTAGCCCCATACACAAAGGTAAACTCAAGGTAGATCAAAGACCTGAATGTAAGTCATGAAACCATAAAACTCTTAGAAAAACACATAGGCAAAAATCTCTTGGACATAAACCTGAGCAACTTCTTCATGAACATATCTCCCCGGGTAAGGGAAACAAAAGCAAAAATGAACAAGTGGGTCTATATCAAGCTGAAAAGCTTCTGTACAGCAAAGGACACCATCAGTAGAACGAAGAGACATCCTACAGTATGGGAGAATATATTCATAAATGACGTATCTGATAAGGGGTTGACATCCAAAATATATAAAGAACCCATGCACCTTAACAAACAGAAAGCAAATAATCCAATTAAGAAATGGGCAGAGGACATGAATAGACACTTCTCTAAAGAGGAAATTCGGATGGCCAACGGGCACATGAAAAGATGCTCCACATCGCTAATCATCAGAGAAATGCAGATTAAAACCACAATGAGATATCACCTCACACCAGTGAGGATGGACAACATCCAAAACACAAACAACAACAAATGTTGGCAAGGATGTGGAGAACAGGGAACCCTCCTACACTGCTGGTGGGACTGCAAATTAGTTCAACCATTGTGGAAAGCAGTATGGAGGTTCCTCAAAAAACTCAAAATAGAAATGCCATTTGACCCAGGAATTCCACTCCTGGGAATTTACCCTAAGAAATCAGCAGCCCAATTTGAAAAGGACAGATGCACCCTTATGTTTATTGCAGCCCTATTTACAATAGCCAAGAAATGGAAGCAACCTAAGTGTCCATCAGTAGATGAATGGATAAAGAAGAGGTGGTACATATACACAATGGAATATTATTCAACCATAAGAAGAAAACAAATTCTACCATTTGCAACAACATGGATGGAGCTAGAGGGTATTATGCTCAGTGAAATAAGCCAAGCCGAAAAAGACAATTATCAAATGATTTCACTCATATGTGGAGTATAAGAACAAAGAAAAAAACTGAAGGAACAAAACAGCAGCAGACTCACAGAACCCAAGAACGGACTAATAGTTACCAAAGGGAAAGGGACTGGGGAAAATGGGCGGGAAGGGAGGGATAAGAGGGAAAAAGGGGCATTACGATTAGCAGATGTAATGTTTGGGGGGCACGGGGAGGGCAGTACAACTCAGAGAAGACAAGTAGTGATTCTATAGCATCTCACTACGCTGATGGACAGTGACTGTAGTGGGGTTGGTGGGGGGAACCTGATGAAGGGGGTAGTTTAATAACCGTAATATTGCACATGTAATTGTAGATTAATGATAATAAAATAAATTATATTTTAAAAAAAGTTTAAGAAGTTACTGACATTAGTAAATTTGTGTTTTACAAAGGGAATGCTGGCTTGATGCAGAGACTGAAGTGGGTGGGCCTAAAGGTCTCCTACCAAGTTGTTGGCATAATCTGAACTAAAAACTTTCAGAATATGAATTATAAGGCAGTGGTAAGAATGGATGAAGAAGAGATGGGTTGAAAAGAGCAATAAACCCACAAATATGTTTGTAAATTTAGCTATTTGAAAGTATCTGAAAATGCATAAGGCATGGAATTTGTGATGACAGATATAAATATGAAATCTAGAAAAATCAGTGTATGACATTTATTGAGCGGTTATGTTTCAAAATATTTTCCTTTGGTAGATAGTGTTCCACTCAAAATGTCAGCAAGGGAAATATGAACCAAACCAAACAAAATGAAAAACAAATAAAATTCCGTCTCCCCATCCACTTTATTTTCTCCCATAAATAATGGATTCCTTCTTTTAAAAACATATTGGTGGAAGAAATTCAACACTTAATATACACCTGAGCCAGATTTTGTAAGCAGGATGTATTTTACAGTATAGATCTTTAAAATATGAAGTGTTAAGTGCCAAATAAGAAATAAAACCTTCCCCAAATGTCAGTTAGTTTTTTATTTTATCAAACAAGTAAAACATTTAATTCAATTACATAAAATATAAGATGATGGCCTGTTGAACTGCTCCGTGACTCCAGAAATTATCCATCAGTGACTAGTTTTGTTAGGGTCCTAAAATCAGACACCTCTCCCCAGGTAGTAAGCAACACATGGTTTTCTGGGCTGTGACTTGGCCCTACCATTCCCCCGTTTTGACCCCAATGTCCAACATCTACACATGCAGGGTAGGGCTGGAACCAAAGGAGAAAGAATTTGTGCCTCCAAAGTCCATGGCCCCGGCAAGTAGAGCTTTTCCCCTTTTTGTTTTCTTCAATTCCCTCCGCACCCTCTTCCTACTCCCTCATCCAGAGGAGTGCATCTGTGTATGTGGTTAGTCTTGAGTGTCCACAGTAATGGGACTCTTAGGAGCTACACTCCACACATAGGAAACCCCACAATCCTCAGTTAGTTTGGCATGGAATGGACGACTGTCTCCTCTGGTATCTAAGATTCCATCGCTTTCTATTTCTCAATTTTCCTCTGGTTCCTAACTTTGGGGACATTGTCATGTTTTTTCTTCCAAAGTCATTTACCTTTTCTCTCATCTGAGCCATCTTCAGTTTATTTGAGGAGCCCAAAATAGCACAGTACTAAAGGATCTGCGCACTAGAGTTAGGCAGACTTGAGCTCAAGCCTCAGCTTTCTGATTTCCAGCTCTGTAGTCTTAGATGAGTCTGTTCACCCTTCCGTTGTCTCAGAAACAAATTGCAAAGTCCCTCTTTTCTTGGGTGTTTTAAACTAATTTTAAATGAGTCGTTACATGCAATGTGCTTAACATATGGTCTAACCCTAAGAAAGTGCCAATCTGAATGCATTATTATTAAGTCCAAAAGTGTGTGGTTCTTTTTGTATCCAGACCTCTCTGCCTAGTTTCTTTGAAAACTAAAACCTTATGTGACAAAATACTAGACTCTTTCTTCAGGAATTTCCTGAGCTTACTTCTCTGTTTCTATTGTTAGTATTTCCTATAGACCAGCTGTACTTTCCTGAACATCTTCCATCTCCATCAGTCCATTCTGGTTTAAAAGTTTGTTTTTATTTATTTGTTTGTTTGTATAATATCTTCTCTAAAATTCCTACATTTCATTATAATTTCTCCCTAAAATACTGGCTCCTCTCAGGGAACAGTTTCATATCCCCTAATACATACAAGTCCTCCCTACCTTCTCCCCATCTGTTTTGCTATTCATTCATTTATTCAAGGTATGAGAATCACTTTTTTCTGCAGTCGAGTAGTTCAAATGCATCAAGAGGACAGACAATATATTGTAATGTGTAGAATAATTAATTTTGATGTTAAATTAGATAACATGTAAAACGCTTACCTGTAAAAGGTCACCTGGACAACAGTAAGAATCATCAAATACTAGATTACTTATTATAATATATAAAGAATATCACTGAGAAGAAGTGTATGATTCTTGAGCTATGTGTTCAGTGATGAGCAGGCTATTTCTAGGGATGGGGGGAGGCAGAAATGTTGCATTCTGTGTCAAGGAAACAACAGCACATAGAAAGGCAAACCTAGTGGAATGCAGGCTGAAACAGTATACAGTGTTTGGGAACTCGCAACATCACCAGAGAATAAAGTTAGAGAAAGAGACAGTGGATTGATGGGTCAGGCGGTAAGGTAGGCAGATGGCAGATGGCTCAAGTCTCCTCTGCTATGCCAGGGATTGCATTTGGATTTTAGAGCAGAAAGAATTACTTCCAAATTATTAAATGATTGATACTTGATATTTCAGCTTCAAGTGAACTACAGGTAGAGAATTATTAGTCTCATTTCATTGATAATGAAACTGAAGGGTCAACTATGAAAATGGTACAGTCAGGATTTGGACAAAGGTCCATTTGATTGCAAAGCTCATATTTTATTATACCACATTTTGTAAGGGATTGGACTAAGTGAGGAGTGGTGCTCTGACACATCTTAAGCAAAGGAATGATGTCAGCAAATTTGCTTTTCAAAATCATAACTTTACAACAATGTGGGAAAGTAGATTGAAGAAGGAAGAACCTAACAGCAGAAAAGCCTATTAAGATCTAAAGCTGTGATCCTTCACGAAGTGTAGGAGTCTAAACAACGATAATGGGAAATTCAAAGAAATTGCTGGATCTGAGACTTACTTAGGAAATACAGCTGACCACATCAGTATTCTCCAATTGCTCACTGACATTTTGACACATGAAACTCAACTTATGGAGCGTCCACCATCTCACCTTAATGATTGAAAGCAAGAGGAAGAGAAGAACAAAGAGTTTTTGCTACAACTGGTAATTGGTCCTATCAAAAATATTTTGAGAATGAGTGTTTTGAAGGAACATCAGGCTATAGCTCAAAACTCAACCTGTTTTTGACAATGACTTAGGAAACAATCCCAGAACTGAGGAATAAATGGAATTAGAGGCAGGTAAAATAAAAATTCTCAGAGGGGCTGTAATCAAGGGAGAGAGTTACGGTTTTGCCACAGTTTGGAGAGAGAGGAGACCAGACTGGGCTGTAGAGCGCAGATGAATGCACAGGGTGAGTGTTTGGACGCAGTTTTTATAAGTGACCTTGTGAGATTCGTTATTCAACCCACTTACCCAGGGCTCATATGCCCAGTGGGGTGACCCAGCAGCATAAATGCCCCTCCCAGTATCCTACCAATGCCTTCTTCAGAGTGCATATTTGGAGCCTTAAGAAATCCAAGACCAGGCTGGGAACAATATTCTTAATTTTTAATAGATATTTTGACCTGTTGAGAGTCTTTTTTATTAGCATTACCTGTTTTTCCTCTAAAAACAGGCTGTGTGTTATAGAGACCCTTTACAGATTGTACCGTGACCTATACAAGGGTGGCTGGCCCTTCTCACGGCATTGTGGAGAGGAAGCTCGAATGTGCCTGTGAACAAAATACGAATGGACTAGCATCCCCAGATGGTTCAAGAGGAAGCTGAATGTTCACCGAATGAACATACAAATGTTCCCCTGTGTCTGTGGTAGGAAAATTCTGATGGTAGACTTTAAAGAGGGGAGAGAAGGATAGCATCTTAGGTGGATTGGTTCAGAGGTCATAAACCCAGGCACTACCTTCAAATGCTCCTTTAATGACATCATGCTAACTGCTCCAGAAATCATGTCATACTGCTACGAAACAAGATAGCTGTTGGGTAGCAGTCCAGCAGGAAAACCTTGTTGCCCATGACCTGCCTTCAAGTGATTTTATAATGACACAGTCCTGTTCATGCTACCATCACATCACCACTGCGGGCACAGTCAGGAAAACACACTTGGCTTCTTTTCTCCGTCTGTGACAAGGATTTTTAAAAGTCCTCAAAAGGGTTCACAAAATTGTGAGGAAGAGAATGCCTGCTCATATAGTACCTGAAAATGGCTTTAATGTTCTCTGATGATTAGAGTGGGGTGGATCACCCGGCTCTTTCTAGTGGCCCTTCATCGGCCTCAGAAGCCGAGCTCCCCGTCTGGCTTCGGCTCTTCACCTCTGCCCTTGTTCTGCCTGGAAGCCAACCCCCAGCTCCCAGGAGGTGGCAGCCACTACTGGGGTCCCTTTGCAGCCATTCTCGCCAGGCCTCCCTGCCATTGCACTGTCTGGATTTGGCTTATCCCCTAATAAGAGTGACCTGTTACATTCTCAGTGCAGATTTACCAGACTTGCTGGGTCATAACCACAGTTCCCTGGTATCAGCAGTACACGAGAGTGCCAGGATGTCAGCAGTACCACTGAGGCTGCTGAAAAACATTGGACAAAAGAACATTTTTCCTAATTCACAGCTCTTATTGTGAGGTCAAATAGAGGCTATTAATTTGGCCACTTTATCCTTTATGTAACATAGGTAGTTTGGTAGTTCAGTGTGCACACACTGATGAGTTTCTGGGGAAACGTATTGCCTTAATAAGTTGGAGAAATACTTATGTAATATTTTCTATGTAACAAGCCTTTACTAGGCATTGGTAAATTTGAAGTCAGATTCTATCCTTTTTCTGGAAGAATTGCAATCTAGGAACAGAAACAAATATCCCAGAAGCTATAGAAAGAAGGCAGAATATTAAAAGTTGGTAGAAGAGAAGAATTAAAACTGCTTTTTAGAGTGTTACTTCTTCCAGAGAGCTTGCATTTCAATGGCATTACCGGTAGATCTAAGACTTGGCTGGGGCGGTGATGAAGCTGGGAGCATCAGGACCCTCCCATTAACCACAGTGCCTGGGCAGCTCCCTGAATATTCGGTCCTCAAGCAGCACGCAGCCTCTTCTAGAGGCAATCACTCCCAAACAGCTGGGAGCATAGCAGCAAATGGGAATAGCTTCAAGTTTGAGAAAACCCCAGAGGTGCAGTTGAGCTACCTGAATGGGAGAGTTTGAAGGGCTACAGAATTGTGGGCGGAGACCATTCCTGCTCAGAGGCTGGTGCCCTGACGTTCTTTGTTTAGGTGGAAGTGGAGCACACATACAGCCAGAGTTAGTTGTCACAGTCATCCTTCTCATTATCTCCACACATGCACCCTGGCCAAAATAATTATGCTGTAAAAATTTAAAGTTCGCTCCATCCCTTTGATTTCCTTTCCTTTTCTCCTTGTTTATTCCCCTTTACGCCCACAAACAACACAAAGTCAGCATACAAAAGTAATACACGGAAATCTATTGCATTCCTATACACTAACGATGAACTAATAGAAAGAGAAATCAGGAAATCAATTCCATTCACAATCGCATCAAAAAGAATAAAATACCTAGGAATAAACCTGACCAAGGAACTGAAAGACCTATGACCTGAAAACTACAAGACAGTCTTAAGAGAAATTAAAGAGGACACTAATAAATGGAAATTCATCCCATGCTCTTGGCTAGGAAGAATTAATATTGTCAAAAGGGCCATCCTGCCTAAAGCAATCTACAGATTCAATGCAATCCCTATCAAATTACCAACCGCATTCTTCAAGGAACTAGAGCAAATAGTTCTAAAATTCATATGGAACCACAAAAGACCCCAAATAGCCAAAGCAATCCTGAGAAGGAAGAATGAAGCAGGGGGGATCACACTCCCTGACTTCAAGCTCTACTACAAAGCTACCATAATCAAGACAGTTTGGTACTGACACAAGAACAGACCCATAGACCTGTGGAACAGAATAGAGAGCCCAGATACAAACCCAAGCATATATGGTCAATTAATATACGATAAAGGAGCTGTGGATATACAATGGGGAAATGACAGCCTCTTCAACAGCTGGTGTTGGCAAAACCAGACAGCTACATGTAAGAGAATGAAACTGGATTACTGTCTAACCCATACACAAAAGTAAACTCAAAATGGATCAAAGACCTCAATGTAAGTCATGAAACCATAAAACTCTTAGGCAAAAAACATAGGCAAAAATCTCTTGGACATAAACATGAGCGACTTCTTCATGAACATGTCTGCCCAGGCAAGGGAAACAAAAGCAAAAATAAACAAGTGGGACTATATCAAATTAAAAAGCTTCTGTACAGCAAGGGATACCATCAGTAGAACAAAAAGATATCCTAAAGAATGGGAGAATATATTCATAAATGACATATCCAATAAGGGGTTGATATCCAAATTATATAAAGAGCTCACACACCTCAACAAACAAAAAGCAAATAATCCAATTAAAAAATGGTAGAGGAGCTAAACAGACACTTCTCCAAAGAAGAAATTCAGATGGCCAACAGGCACATGAAAAGATGCTCCACGCCACTAGTCATCATAGAAATGCAAATAAAACCACTATGAGATTTCACCTCACACCAGTGAGAAGGGCCAACATCCAAAACACAAACAACAACAAATGTTGGCGAGGATGTGGACAAAGGGGAACCCTCCTACACTGCTGGTGGGAATGTAAATTAGTACAACCATTGTGGAAAGCAGTATGGAGGTTCCTCAAAAAACTCAAAATAGAAACACCATTTTGACCCAGGAATTCCACTCCTAGGAATTTACCCTAAGAATGCAGCAGTGCAGTTTGAAAAAGACATATGCACCCCTATGTTTATCGCAGCGCTATTTACAATAGCCAAGAAATGGAAGCAACGTAAGTGTCCATCAGTAGATGAATGGATAAAGAAGATGTGGTACATATACACAATGGAATATTATTCAGCCATAAGAAGAAAACAAATCCTACCATTTGCAACAACATGGATGGAGCTAGAGGGTATTATGCTCAGTGAAATAAGCCAGGTGGAGAAAGACAAGTACCAAATGATTTCACTCATATGTGGAGTATAAGAACAAAGAAAAAACTGAAGGAACAAAACAGCAGCAGCTTCACAGAACCCAAGAATAGACTAACAGTTACCAAAGGGAAAGGGACTGGGGAAGATGGGTGGGAAGGGAGGGATAAGGGGGAAAAAGGGCTATTAAAATTAGCAGACATAATGTAGCGGGGGTGGGGGTGGGGTTGCGGGATACGGGGAAGGCAGTATAACACAGAGAAGACAAGTAGTGATTCTATAACATCCTTCTACGCTGATGGACAGTGCAATGGGGGTATGTGGTGGGGAATTGATAATAGGGGGAGTCTAGTAACCATAATGTTGCTCATGTAATTGTATATTAATAATAGCAAAATAAAAATAAAAATTAAAAATTAAAAATAAAACAACACGAAGTCACTGCTTGCACTACCATCCTCAAGAGGTGACAGAGAAAAACAAAGCTTGTGTGTATCATGTTTCTCACCAAGACTGCTGCCTACCTAGGCCTTCAGCTTCATTTTGGATGCACAGACTAGTTTGATCTTCCTAGTTGACTGGTCCCTCTGTAGGCATTTCTAAGTTATCTGGGTATGATGGCCTAGGTTCCCCAGCCTTCCAGCTCTCCAGTTAGACCTTCCTAGTTCAGTGGCACCCCTTTTGCCTGGAATTAACTCCTGCCCAACTTTTATTTTTTAAAATCTTTCTCCTATTTAGCACCCCTATCAGCATCTGCTCTCAGGCTCTGCCAGAAGACCAGGCATAATAATACCTTCAGGTGGCCTCGCCAAGAATATTTGCATTCAAATAGGATTCAGAGCATCACACTGAAGACAATGCTCCCCAAAGCCAGATGTTCCGGGATTAGTGGAGAGAGGGAAGAGAATGGAGAGGGTGGAGGACAGTGATGAACTGACAGGGCCTTTTTTCTCTTCCCCTGTCTGAATCCCGTCTTCTGAGTGTAAGGAGTAAGCATGCTCCCCCATCAGCCCCAACAACCTCAGACAAACCTTGATATCTTGTCTTTTTAATTACACCCTTCTTAGGTTCACCCTCATGAACTGCTTACAGTTATGTAGACTAACTCTCAGTAGCTGCCCAGGTAGGGCTACTAACTACCCAAGGTACACAGTGGGTAGGTGGCAGTGCTGGAATTCAAGCTAGTTCTGTCTGTGGCCAAAGGCCAGTCTCAGCCCATCACTGCCTCCGAGGGAAATGCCCCTTTCATTGCTTTAATTCATTCCCTTTAACCAGTCTCCTGCTTTCCCAAAATGCTTCATTGACTCTAACCTTATTTTCTAAGATTACATTATACCTAGTCATTTTACTCTTACTTTAGTAGAAATAAGTTTTACATCACCCCATGGTCAAAACACTTCTTACAGTTCAAGTACAAGATGTCCTTCTGTATTCTCTTCTGCAGAATCACATTAATTCCTGTATTCCCATTCATCAAAGTTGCAGATGAACTCCCTGTTGTCACCCAATTAATCCACCAATTTTACCTTCTCCAAAGCCATGTCTTTTAAACATAGAAACAAGTAAGGCATAATTTCACCTATATAAAAAATATTCTTACTTTATAGTTGATTTAAATTTTTTTAATTTAGAATTTTAATTTTATGTGTTTTTATAATGAATTATATTACACATAACTAAACAATGACTTTACAAGCTTAAATAGTGATTTTTAAAATATTTGCTATACAGATTAATTTTAAGGGCTTATATGATATTTTAAAAATAAAATACATCTTATATATATTTAGAGACACTGAAAATCACAAAGTGTATCATAATATGTAACTGATGATGTTGCAGAGGCAAAGTGTATTTAGCCCCAGAGACCATAATTAATAAGTAAATGAATAAAAATTAGAGTAAAAAATACCACCAGCCTGACAATTTAGAAACTATAATCAATGCCTTAATATTTCTTCTCTTTTAAAAAATAACTGCACAAAGAATCTGCATTACTTAGGAGAGCTTTCAGAGCTGTAATATGAAAGTGTTAGCCCTAATAATTAGCTAAGAAGATTATCATTTTAATGGGCTATGCTTTTGAGAGAGAACTGGAAAACCAAAGCCCAGCACCCCTTGCATTTCTGTTCTCTGGGACAATAGTTTATCCCAACTTCATCCAGGCCACCATTGATAGCCCACTGTAGTGTGATTTCAAAATGTCCCAGGGAGTATAATGAGCAACTTACCAGAGAAACCTTTCCTTATGACTAACAGTTTAATGCCTTAGACATCAATTAAATCTTGCCTAGTGTACTGAATAAATAATTATGTTAGTCTAAATATGTGGTACATGATGGAAGTCCCTGTTTTATCTTCTAACAGATAATTGATGCAGAAGAGAGACAAAAGAAGGGACTCAGTCTAAAAAATAAATGCTCTGCAAAGCAATCTCATGCCTCACCTAATGCAATATGTTTCTCATGGGTCTTTTGTTACTCTGTAATATATTAAATTATCTCTCCAATTACCCTGGCAACTAAAACACAGGATCCTAATACGCTGGACGATTACACCAGCTGTCAGTAATAAATGATAGCTAAGATATTTTAATTATGAAGCACAAGGAGAATATGCAAAGTGTTCATTTTCTTAATAAGACTTGTGTCCAAAGCATAGAGAAATCCTCATACTGACACAGTTCTTTTTTTCCACTTTACATCACCAATGTAGCCCTTTTTCTCTCAGAGGCTGGTGGATAACTAGAAGAATTGCAGCAGCCTTTATATGTAACCTCCACATACCCAGTTCTTTCCTTGGGTCACTTTAGTTATAAATGTAGCAGAACATGATTATTTAAAGCTGCCTTTTTAGACAGCTTACCTCCAGAACAATAGCAACAATAACAAAGGGTCCAGCCTAATAAAAGGTCTGTGCACAGTCCATTTAAGCAATGTAAAGTGTTCCTTTATTCTGCTTATTATAGACTACCCCAGAGGTTAACCATCTTAAAAGGCTGGCGTTTAGACTGAGAACAGGAACAAAGCATTACTAGAAAGCAGAGAGAGCTTCCTCCAGCCCTAGCATCTCTGCTTTCCGTAATTCTTAAAAAATAGAGTGACTCAATGAAAAAGAATCGATACCTTTGAATGAGAGCCTTCCAGCACAGGAATATCGGTGTCCCGCCGGCTGCTGTGCAAAGTGAGTTGCTTGGGCATGTATCCCTCTCTTCTTAGCCACGGGGTCTGCTTGGTGGCTGCTGCCAACATGAGGAGCATTTACGACATGTATGTGGTGTCTGCCTGCAATAAAAGGAGACTAACCAGCTCAGCTTGGTGTGCTTGCCTGGAGGCATCAGCTCTTTAGGCCCTTGCCATCTGATTGGCTGCTTCCCAGTCTCACTGTGCTCCTCTCCCTTAACCTTCGACTGTGTTCAATATATTTTCCCTAGGGATACAGTCAGAGAATTGCCAGCTAGGGACTTACTGGCAGGTTAAATAGAACTGGTTTTAAAAAGCAGTGATGTGATTTCATATGAATATGTCTAATGTTAATTTTCCAAAGTTCTACATCATCTTCCCAGGAGAAACCTGATAAAACGGATATCATTTAACATTAGCAGTTTAACATTTCCTCTCTGAAAATATCTTGAGTTTAATGCACATGGAACACAGTGCTGAAGTGATCAGGTGGCTTCTTGCAGCACAGCATGTCTGTATAATCAACATTAAATCAAAACAGATGGGGATGACAGAATATATTAAGAGGGTTATTAAAAATGCCAGGAGATGCATTTGAATAAGGCTACTGAAGCCATCTCAAAAAAGTGTTATAAATCACTTCCAGAAAATGCTCTTAAAATAGTTATGGTTGAGTTTATATGGCTGCAATAATGAAAAAATAAAGAGCAATGACACACAAATGGTAAAGCCTTTGTTAACATAACCAGAAGAAAAGTGACAGAAAGAAATATCAAATCTTTTATTCTATGGAAACAGGCAAAATAAGAAATGAATAAAATGTATACCTTTTTCATCTCCTATCCATATTTAGATTTAATTTTATACTTTATTTTGGTCAAGGACTTCGAACAGGATAATAAAAAATACCCATCAGGATACTATTTTTTAAGTGAGAGGCTTCAAATTAATATAGTGAATTGACAACATACATTTAACCCTCTCTCCACAAAACTTCACTAAAGTGAGAGTAAAGTTTTTCTTCAAAAAACCATAAACCCCATAAGGACAAAGAAATAGGAAATATTGCAACCAAATTTAGAATGCTAGAAAGCAGATGGATAGGTGGTAAGTGAACAGGAAAAGCTGAACCCTGAACTAGCAATGGGGAAAGTCAAGAAGCGACATAACAGACCTTTGGAAGTAGAGATAAGGCGGGACTAAAAACAGCAGATGGTCTGACTGCCCGTCCTTCACCTGAGCAGAGCACTGGAGGTTTTGAATACATAAAAACAGTGTCTCGAGACTAGCATGGTTATGAATAAAGGAATGAGAATGAAAATGTGGGAATTACTGGAAAACTGGCCTTTCCTGTACTCAACTCCTATGAGACAGATAGCAAGGTATATACTTTCCAGAAAGGACACACGAAGAGTGTTCTCTGGGGACTCTGACCACCCCAAAAGAGAAAACTTAAAGTCATTAATATTGAATGCTCCCAAATAAATGGTCCGACCAGATCGCCACATCAGTAAGCTCTACACATGAGTTTTTAGTGCCCCACTCTTTCATGTGAACATATCAGACAAATACCTAATATCAAAGCAGAGACCAGAACAAATAAAAAAAAAAGAAACAGGCAAACAACAGGCAGAGAAACCAATATGGAAAAAAAATTTATTGGATGAAACAATAGGTGCAGAGTGAAAACCATTTAAATGCTATCATTAATTCTCTTGTTGAAATAAAAGATGCATAGACATGTCGTTCTCACTTTGCATGGTTCAAATATGCATTAATATCAGAATCACAGTTTAGTTTATAACACCAGTCCCCTGGTAATACAGTTCACATTTCAGTTACCACAGTATATTAACTGTGGATAATTGCATAGTATACAAGTTTTTCTGTTATCTCTTCTGCCCACAGTCATTAACAATAGATATGCATCATGATCAGTGACCAATCACATCCCTTCTTTAATAGTCTGTTGGTGTTTGATCACACACAGATAGTAAAATATGTAGTCATTGCCTTCCCTGCTCCCACTGATAAACCTATGTGACATTTTCCAGAATGGATAGTGAAAAGAGAGAATTGGCAGCAATGAAATGAAAAATGATAACACAGGAAGTGAAATTGGATATGATAAGAAAATGGTGACTGCAAAGCAAGATAGGAAGGGATGCATGAACCATACTGCAAAAGTCCAATCGATATAAAAAACAAGGCAAAGTTGCTTCAACATCTCTTAGTTTAAATTGCACTAGGAACAGAAAGATGCTTATGGTTGGACCTAGATTCCAAGGATTGGTTAAGGCATCTGGATATAATAATCCATATTTTATATGGGTGAAAGTGTTTATGATGAAAAGGATAAAATTTCTGAGAGGGAGTGATAGTGACAAAATAATCCACATTCAAGGGCTCTTGGAGATATTTCATGACACTAAAAGCACAAGAAATAATGTGGTTGTAAACTGATCCAAACTTAGGAGTATGATAATTCATTAAGACATAGAGATGCCCATTTCTTATTTTAAGTTTACTATAAGAAGGCATCAAGCATTTTTTCCAGAAAGAAAATACTTCAATTTTCAGTGTTTGTAATGTTTTTAAATCACAGCATAAGTAAATATGTTTTATCATTTTTTTATTTCCCTGCACACTTAAAACTGATCATAAGGTTTTTTAATGTTTTGAAAAGGCTATTAAAGTTCACAGAACAATTGTCATTTTTTCCATTGACTATTACGATTATTTTCCATGATTTCTGCTTGCTGGTCATTTTTACAATCCTGTACTACTGTGAAAAGTGCCGATTGCCTTATTGTACCTGAGAAACAAGAACAGGCAGCTATGGAATTTAAGAGCTCTTGGAAAACTTAACAGAAAGACTGGAAGAAAAAGTTAAGGTAATATTTTTGAAAGCTGAATAAAAAGGCAAAAAAAGAGAGGAAAAATTATGAGAAAAAGGGAGAGAATTAGAGGTATAGCCTAGGAATCCAACATGTGGATAACAGGAGTTCTAGGAAGAGGACTATGAAGAAAACAAATCAAAAGATAGTTCAAGAAAAATTCCCATGAGTTTATAGATTGGAAGAATGCCACTGAGGCACATAATTGTCTAATTATTGTGGAATTTCAGAAAATTGGGGACAAAGAAGATTCTATAAACTTTTAGAAAGAAAACCATGAATTTCATGTAAAGGATCAAGAATTAAGATGGTGTTTTTCTTAATAGCGACATTAGAAGCTGGAAACAATGGAAAATTGTCTTTCAAATTATGAGAAAAATAATTTCCAACCTAGAATTCCATATCCAGCCAAATTATCTCTAAGAGACATAATTGTCGATATGAAAGGTCTTTAAAATTCC
>JAVSCE010005478.1:0-12369 GCA_032199065.1 Smutsia gigantea
CAGATGCTGTGCACATCAAAGAACCTTCTGATGATGAATTCAGTTCCTCAGGGTCCCTGATGTTAGAGCAGGGGTGTTCTCTTGGTAAGGAACCCAGGATCACCAGGGCATCTGTTTCCTTTAACAGTATAGGAGAAGAATATTGTTCTTGATGCCTGAGGGCCTAATCATGGCCCCACCACTCACTGGGTGAGGGGCTTTGACAAAAGCCCTTGAAAATCACTGGGAGCTTCATCTTCTGTTCCTGCTTCTGGGAAACACAGCTACTAAGAATGACATATCCAGGGTGGTGGTGAAAATAAAATCAGGTAGAAGTGATGGAACCACTTTGGAAGTGATCAGAGTATGATTTGGTGAGTACAAATGACATTGCTCATCACTTGTCCCCTTGCTCACTCCGCTCCAGGAATATAGGCCTTCTCTTAACTCCTAGAATACCCCGAAGTCTTTCCCAAGCTTCCCTTCATGCTGACTCTCTATCCAGAATACCCTGCCCCTCCTCTTCTGCTCATCACCTGATGAATTCTTGGTCATATAATAAGGTCAGGTATTTCTCTAGAAAGGACTTCTTTGTCCCCAGCCCATTTTAGAATGTTTTTCTCTTCCATAAAGCCCAATTCTTCTTCATTGTACTTGTCAAAGTTAAGAATTACACATTTGTTGTGCATTTCCTTATTTACTATGTCTCCTACCAGATTATAAACTCTGTGAGGGGAGGCATCCTGTGGATTTCAGTTTCCATTCCATTCCTACTGCCTGGCACAAAATAGGAATTCAGTATTGCTTACTGAATAAAATGAGTGTTACATGAATGTTAGGTGTTGTTATCCAATTCTCTCAACATAAATAAAAAGACCAGCTTCTGTGTTTGCATCAGAGAGTTTGTGTAGTTTTGGTCAGTTAGTTGCACTGAGCTTAGTCAGTTCTGGGTGTCTAGCTAAAATCAGGTTTGGGTCCTGCAGCACTGAGGACCATCTCTGGGCTGTGACCCTGGGAGACTGCAAGCCTGTTTCTTTCACATGTGTTTATTTTATTTGAACATCTTGACCTAAACAGATGGATTGTGGACCATTTTGTAAGATGACTTTTCTTCAGATATCAAACTGACACAATGGAGAGGAAAACTCAAGTACAGGACAAGTAGCAAAGGTGGAGAGTGGACATCCCAATGTCCCTCTTTAAGCTTCACTTGCCACAGGGTTGTATGACAGGAAAGGTGGCATGATGCAGCTTGGACCAGGCCATTTTCTCCCCATTCCCCACCCCCCGACTCCGGACTCTAAGGCTGCTTTAAATACCACAGGCATTCTAACTTAAACTAAAAACCTCTCTTTGCTATTACTCTCCTTCCCTACCTTCCTCCCCACCAATCCATCATCCAAACTACTGCCAGCATGAATCTTTCTTAAGTTGAAAGGGTCCATAACCCTGCTCTACTTCAAGTCCTTCTACTTTTCCTCATCACCTACAGATAAGAATCAAACTCTTAGCATGGAATATAAGTATTACTTCACAATCTGACCCTTAAGTTTCCTGCTTCATCTCCCTTTACACTTCTCGCACCTTCACTTCCAGCCTCTCCAAACAGCTTACAAGTTCCTAAACCTACCACATTTTCTTATGCCCCTGTGCCTTTGCACACAGATCTCCTCCAAGCTTTTCTTTCTGGTGAGTCCCACTGGATCAGTTCAGTGTCATCTCCCCCATGAAGCCTCTCCTGGTCATGGTTCTTCCTCCCCACTTTTGGCCCCTCCTTCTGCTTCATCTCCACTTTCTCCCCACCAGACTGCGAGTTCTTTGAGAATAGGGATGGTGTCTTGCTCATCATTGAATCCCCATGCTTACTTAAGGGCCTTAAGGAGACCCAGGCCCAGGAGAATGCCCTCCTGTGGGATGTCAAAAGTCCAAAACCAAATATGAGTTTTGAGTTCACTTTCTGGGGTCATCCCAGCTTCTAATCCTCTTCTCCTTTTCCATGCCTTTCCACTTGACCCACATAGAAGTGAGTGGCAGAGGCAAGGGGCAGGGAAGACTTAAGGGCATTGTCTTCTTTTTTGGTTCAACTGCTATACAACTTCTCTAAGAATAAAGGGACAAGGGGAAGAGATAACATTCATATGATCCTTGTTTCTGTCAAGCAAAAATTCATGGGCCCCTGAAATAAATTAACTTTACAAATAGAAAGCCTTCTCTGCCATTACCATTGAAGTTGTTTTTAATAAATCCACATCTGGTATAATTTTTGATCTAATGATCACATATTACCTTCCTCATCTCTATTTCCCAGCCTAATGTTTCAGGCAGACCCATTTTATATAGGAACATGCCCACTTGTACTAGTGGAGGACAGAAGGGATGCCCTGTGTGGCTAGAAGAATGAACATGCTAAGAGCTCAATTCCTTTAAGAGTACTCAATGAGAACTAGGCTCTGGAACTTGGCATTTGGCCAAGTTTGACTTTTCTGGGAATCTTCAATCCATCTGCTGTTGTGCACCTGGAAATGGATGAAGTACATATCACAGAAGAAGTTAAGACCTAGAATTATTTTGGAATAGGGTTTAAATTCAATTGGTCATTCCGTCACCACACATTCATTTCATGAACATCTCCTATGTGTCAGGCATTGTACAAGAAGTCTGGGGTTCACAGATGAGTAGGGTAGGGTTCTGGCTGGAAGACACAGAGGTTCACAATGATAATAGTTGGATAAATGCTATCATAGAAGTTTTGATAAAATGCTATCGATGAACAATGGGGAGTATTCATTAATATGAAGATGGAGTTAGCAAGGAAGGCTTCACAGCAAAGGTATCACTTATGCCAAGCCCTGAAGAATAGGTAGTATTCATCAGACAAATCAGAAGGAAAGGCATTCTAGACAAAGGGATGAGCACAAGAGAAGCATGGAGGGGTGAAAAGGCATTCGGAGTTGCACAAGGATGTGTTTTTTATAGTAAGTGTGTAAGCCATTCAGTTTAGGAATTATTATCCTTTTTGAGCCGTGGAACTCCTTGAAAACCAAATAAAAGCTAATGATCTCTCTCCCCAGGGCAGTGTGTGTTCACACATGTATACACACATGCACAATTTTGTAGGCATTTTCCTTGAGTTCATGAGCCCTCTGCCCCAATGGATGCAAGGGATAAGAATGTCTGACCGAAATATATATATATAAAACAAATTAAAGAGGATTAGTGGCATTACATGCCACTAGATTCATCTTCTCCAACTGTTAGTGTTACACAAACAATAATTCAATTCAATGCCAAAATGAAATGAACCTTTGAGTATCTGCAAACAATTAGTTGATTTTCTGTCTCCAAAGCTCAAAGGAGGTTATTGGTTAATAGCCTCGACCAAAATTATTATTTTTCTACTCTTTTTGTTAGAATGGTTACAATTCCAGGGATATACATTTAGAAAGTTAGTTGAAACAAACAAGTGTGGTGATAGGCCTGAGTTGCAGGCTTTCTTTTTTAAACACTAGAGTCTAAAGCAGACTGGGGAGTGGTGTGGCTTTTCTGTGCTGTACTGTTGTCTGGGCTTAGTCTACCTTTGCAGGTAATTAATTCCCCAGCCTGCTTTTTTTTTTTTTTTTTTTTTCTAGTTGGCTCTTGTTTAGCTTCCACAGAGCCCCACCCCAAAGTGCTTTATTGTCACTCTGCTGACTATTCCTACATATGGTCAAAATCAACTCACCTTCCGGGTTGCTGACATCGGCAAAATTCACTGTTTGGCAAACTCTGCTCTTTGTTAAAGACGTGTTACTACAACGGAGTGGATCTGAGAGCTAACAAGTCTTTCTTTCCAATCTCTTCCACCCCTAGACATACTCCTAAAGAGAAGCTCTTTGTGTCTTTGGATTTACAGCCACAGGCAGGATATTAGCACTCTCAGACCTGTTGGGTACTAGAGCACTGCTAATGAGCAAACAGCCCTGCCTCAATTAGTGGTTTGTGAAATATTCCTGGATATCAAATTGCTTTTGCTGCTTGATAATCATGCAGACTCTTGGGATGCAAAGCAGTAAAGCAAAAATTGTTCCCTTGTTGAGTACTGCCTTGTTGATCTCCTAAGTTATATCTTTAGATAGAATTTAAGTGCCGTTTCCCCAGAGTTAAGGTTTCCCCAGTGATTACACATGTAATCATTGTGCTGGTGTTCATGTTTTCTTATGCAAATCTTTCCCACAGTATCTAGATTATTATCATCTTTTGAGACTGATTCTGTAAATCTTATCTAAACAAGGTTATTTCAGAAATTAAAAAATAAGCTATAGAAGAACCCCAAATGGTAAACTGCTACACTAACAATTTGTTTAGGCACAGGTGTTGATCTGGGGGTCAGGGTAGGGAACAGACTGAGACAGAGGGCGAGAGAGAATGAATTAGTGAAGCTGGGAGAATGTTTCACCAACACTGCAACTTCTGTGTTGATTCTTCCTAAATTCTTTGCTTCTTAATTGAGTAACTTTAGATGGCAGTAATGTTAACCACAGCAACTGAAAAGAAAAGCTTCAGTAGAGTTTGGGAAGACAAAAGTAATAAAGGGAAAGGAATTCAAGATCTGTTATTGGTTATTTGAATATACATTTATTGTGACAAGAATGCTGTTATAAATCTTCATTAAGCAAAGACTATCTTTCTTATCTAGAAATTGTTAAAGTGAAGATTCCAAATTGGAAAGATACATCTTTTGTAAAAATCTGCCACCATTCCTTTGAAAATAAGCATCTATTGTTAAATTTCTACTAACATAAATGGTCACAGCACATTCCACTAGATATAATCCAAACTTTATAGTGTTTGACTTCCCAGTGGGCTGTCCCTCTGCAGCACAACCTCCCTTGCCTCTGCCTCCTGATCCTTTGTAAGGAACTCTATATATGGGGGAGGGAAGAAAACAATAGGATGAGAGCATCAGCTACAGTTATTTTTCAAGTTCTGTAGAGAAGTTTTTACTGCTTGATAGTGAGAAGCTCTGAGAGCGACTTTAGTTGACACTCATAACTCTTTCAACTCCACCTAGATAGGTAATCTATAGATAATGCAGAAAAAAGGTTGGGGGAGGGGTACTTTTTCAATATTTTATTGTATTTTCTTAAATATCCCTTCTGGAATTTTCAGAAACAAAACATAAAAAAATTATATATTTTATTACAAATGGTAAACTTAGAGTGCTCCAAATCTCTTATTTACAAACAACACTGGGCAGGACACCCAAACAAACGAACATGAAATAACTTACAAAGGCATGAAGCTGTTTATTGACAGTAATCAGCTTTCATCAAATTAAAAAATATATATATGTACATACACAGTTAAGGAAGGCAGGCCAGAAAGAGTTCATCTGCAGGCTCAGCCTCGCTCTCACAAACCGTCCTCCCGCCTCCCCTCCCCCAACCCCCCCTTTGTGTTCTTAAGGAGTACTACAGAAGCAATCTACAGTCTCTATTGCAGTTTGTAACCCCTCCCTCTCCCGCCCCCAACCCCCATTTAATACTGAATGAGATCGAATGTTAGGTCCATGCAGTTCTTGGTCAATGTTAAAGAAAAGTCTAACGTTGTTCGCGCGGGGACAACCCGTCCGCAAAACGGGGCAGCCCGCAGGCTGCCGCTCCCTGGCTCCACGCCAAGGGAGGGCGCGCCAAGTCCTTCCCACTCGTGCACACTGGGGGCGCCGTCAGGACGCAACCCAGTCCAACTTGGATACCCTTGGCTTTAGTCCTCGGACACTTCTTTTCTCTCTCGCTTGCTACTTGGCAAATTCTCAAGTCTGTCTCTCTGTGTAATTTCTTTTCTCCATTGCCCCTCAGCCCCTGACAGTCTCTCCTCAAAATGTTTGCAACTGCTGCGTTAGCATGAGTTGGCACCCACTGTTAACGTGGTTCATGACTTTCTGTTTAAGCTGTGCCACCTGTTCCCTGAGCATGTTGGCCGTGGACGCCAGCTCCGAGTTCTGCGCTTTCAAGGTTTTCACTTTTTCCTCCAGCCGGGCGATCCTCTCCAGCTTTCTTTTCCGGCACTTGGAAGCAGCGATGCGGTTCCTCATGCGCTTCCTCTCCGCCTTAATCCGCTCCTGGGACTCCATGTCGATGGGAGACAGGGGCGGCGTTTCTCCAGGCATCTCGGGCACGGTCTGCGGTTCCTCCTTCAGGGCCTGCAGCCGCGGGTGCTGCACCGGGATCTGCTGGGGCAGGTGGTGTGGCGGCTGCGGTGCCTGCTGCTGCTGGGGCTGCGCGGGAAAGGCCAGGCCCGCCGCGCTGTAGGAGGGCGCCCCGCCGCCGCTACCCAGAGCGCCCGGGTTGAAGTTGCTGAGGTTGGCGTAGACCGGCGGCTCGCTGTGCAGGCTGGCGCTGAAGCCATTGCTGCCGCTGCCGCCCGCCACCGAGGCCACCGCGGGAGCCACCATGCCTGCCCCGCTGACGGGCTGTGCAGCCGACGTGACGCTGGGCAATGTGTTCTGGCTGTGCAGTTCGGCCAGGGCGCGCACAAAGCCCTCGGCGAAGCCCTCCTGCTCGTCGGTCACGTTCTTGGGGCACAGGAACTGGGTGGGGGTCGGCGTGGTGGTGATGTGACCGTTGCTGGACTGGATTATCAGGCGCTCCAACTCGGGCGAAGCCAGCTTGAGCAGCCCCACGTCGGGTGAAGTGAGGAGGTCCGAGTTCTTGGCCCGGAGGTGGGGCTTCAGGCTGCCCACCGGGTCGGCCAGGTTCAGGGTCATGCTCTGTTTCAGGATCTTGGGGTTGCTGTAGCCGTAGGCGCCGCTCTCGGACTGGAGGAACGAGGCGTTGAGGGCATCGTCGTAGAAGGTCGTTTCCATCTTTGCAGTCATAGAACAGTCCGTCACTTCGCGTAGGATTAGTTTGGGGTGAGCGCAGAAGTTTCGGGGCCGCAACAGCGCGCTGGCAAGCGGGGGACACCCGCGCCTCCCTGGACCCTTGGGAAGGAAAGTTGCTCTAAGAGCAAGCGCACCCGCGGGCTGTCCTCCCCACTGCGCCCTCCTCAACCAGCTCGGTCCAGGGAACGCAGGGTTAAGATGCCGCCTGCACTCTTACTTGTTCGCTCCCGCGCTCAGCCCGGCTTTGAAAAGTCGCGGTCACTCACTGAGCGCTCTTCGGGCGCAGCGGTTCCTCGCAGTCTGCGGACCAACTCGCTTCCCGGCGACAGTGGCTCTCCCAGAGGCGGCAGTCAGCGCGGACCCCGCAGTGACGGGCCAGCGGCGGCTCTCCGCCGCCCGCACTTCGACGACTGTCCCCTCCTCCGATCGAGGGGGAGGGGGCGCCGAGCAGCCGCGGCTCGCGCTCGCCCAAGTTCAGCAACCGGTGCGAGTAAAACTGAGCGCAGTCTCTCCTCTCTCCGCCGCCTTTTCTTCTTTACCGCCGCCGCGGTAGCTTCAGGCGAAGGAAAGACTTGCAGAAGTTCGCTCCGGGACCTGGGAACCACTTGTCCCCTGCCCTCCCGGCCAGGAAAGTTCCTTGCTGCGGCAGCCGCTCTGCGCACTTCCCCGGGCCGGCAGTCGCCGCTCTCCCGCTGTCAGCAGCGCCGGGGTAGCGGGGCTCTCCTCCTGGGTGCTGCCGGCGAAGGGGTTCTCCCGGTGCTCCCCCAGACACCAACCTGGAAGCCACAGGCGCTAGCTCTGGGCAATTGGTGAGAAAATGGGAAAGAAAATAAGACTTGCAGTTCGGACTCAACTGCCTGGCTCCCTGAGTCCGAGTACCTCCACTACCGGGTCGCCGCTTCGGCCACACTCAGTGCAACTCTGAGCCCTTACCCAGCCGGAGCTCAACACTTATCTGCTACCAGTCAACCCCTAAAAATAGCCCATGATGTCACCCCAAGGCCTTCCCATTGGCTCGCGTCGCTCTCAGGGGGGCGGGCCCGCCCGTCGCCATGGAGACCCCACCCTAGAAGATTCTTCTCTGGACCCGCGGAGGCTCACGGGATGAGGTAATGCTCCGCTGCCCTCCTACAGTTGGGCCCTTCTTTCTCCTCCTCTCCCCCACCCCCTCCGCGCGACTCGCGCCCCTCTCTTTCGCCTCCCCTCCCCGGCGCGTCTTTCCCGGCCCGCCCGGTGCATTGTGGGCTGACGTCTTGGGGTTTGACTGTCTAGTTACGGGGGCTGTCGGGAGCGGATACACATTTTCTCAAGTGCACATGGAACATTTTCAAGAATAAATCATATACTAGGCCACAAAAAGAACCTCAGTAAATTCAAAAAGATTGAAATTGTACCAAACAGCTTCTCAGATCACAAAGGTATGAAATGAGAAATAAATTACCAAAGAAAATGAAAAAGCCCACAAACACAGGGAGGCTTAATAACATGCTCCTAAATAATCAACAGATGAATGAACAAATAAAAACAGAGATCAAGCAATATATGGACACAAAAGAAAATGATTGAACACCACAAAATCTGTGGGGCGCAGCGAAGGCCGTGCTAAGAGGGAAATATATTGCAATACAGGCCTACCTCAGGAAAGAAAAACAATCCCAAATGAACAGTATAAACTCACAATTAATGAAACTAGAAAAGGAAGAACAAATGAGGCCAAAGTCAGTAGAAGGAGGGACCTAATAAAGATTAAAGCATAAATAAATAAAATCGAGAAGAATAAAACAATAGAAAGAATCAACGAAGGCAGGAGCTAGTTCTTGAAGAAAACAAAGAAAATGAATAAACCCCTAGCCAGACTTATCAAGAAAAAAAGAGAGTCTACACACATAAACAGAATCAGAAATGAGAAAGGAAAAATCATTACAGATACCACAGAAATACAAAGAATTATGAGAGAATACTATGAAAAATTATATGGTAACAAAATGGATAACCTAGAAGAAATGGACAACTTTGTAGAAAAATACAACCTTCCAAGGCTGACCCAGGAAGAAACAGAAAATCTGCATAGACCAATTACCAGCAAAGAAATTTAACTGGTAATCAAAAAACTACCTAAGAACAAAATGCCTGTACCAGATGGTTTCACTGCTGAATTTTATCAAACATTTAGTGAAGACTTAATACCCATCCTCCTTAAAGTTTTGCAAAAAGTAGAAGAGGAGGGAATACTTCCAAACTCATTCTACCAGACCAACATCACTCTAATACCAAAACCAGGCAAAGACACCACAAAAAAAGAAAATTACATACCAATATCCCTGATGAACATAGATGCAAAAATACTCAGCAAAACATTAGCAAACCAAATTCAAAAATACATCAAAAAGATCATCCATCGTGATCAAATGGGATTCATCCCAGAGATGTCAGGATGGTACAACATTCGAAAATCCATCAACATCTTCCACTACATCAAAAAAAAAAGGACAAAAACCACATGATCCTCTCCATAGATGCTGAAAAAGCATTTGACAAAATTCAACATCCATTCCTGATAAAAACTCTCAACAAAATGGGTATACAGGGCAACTACCTCAACATAATAAAGGCCATATATGACAAACCCACAGCAAACATTATACTTAACAGTCAGAAGCTGAAAGCGTATCCTATAAGATTGGGAACAAGACAAGGATGCCCGCTCTCCCCACTTTTATTCAACATCGTTCTGGAGGTCCTAGCCATGCCAATCAGACACCAAGAAATAAAAGTCATCCAGATTGGTAAGGAAGATGTCAAACTGTCCCTGTTAGCAGATGACATGAGAGTGTACATAAAAAACCCTAAAGAATCCACTCCAAAACTACTAGATCTAATATTGAATTCAGCAAAGCTGCAGGATACAAAATTAATACACAGAAGTCTGTTGCATTCCTATATACTAATGGTGAACTAGCAGAAAATCAGGAAAACAATTCCATTCACAATCGTATCAAAAAGAATAAAATACCTAGGAATAAACCTAACCAAGGAAGTGAAAGATCTATACCCTGAAAACTACAAGACCCTCATGAGAGAAATTAAAGAAGATACCAATAAATGGAAACACATCCCATGCTCATGGATAGGAAGAATTAATATTGTCAAAATGGCCATCCTGCCTAAAGTAATCTACAGATTCAATGCAATCCCTATCAAAATACCAACAGCACTCTTCAATGAACTGGAACAAATAGTTCTAAAATTCATATGGAATAACAGAAGTCCCCAAATAGCCAAAGCTACCCTAAGAAGGAAGAATAAAGCAGGGGGGATTACGCTCCCTGACTTCAAGCTCTACTACAAAGCCACAGTAATCAAGACAATTTGGTACTGGCACAAGAACAGACTCATAGACCAGTGGAACAGAATAGAGAGACCAGATATAAACCCAAGCATATATATGGTCTATTAATATATGATAAAGGAGCCATGGATATACAATGGGGAAATGAAAGCCTCTTCAACAGCTGGTGTTGGCAAAACTGGATAGCTATATGTAAGAGAATGAAACTGGATTACTGTCTAACCCCATGCACAAAAGCAAACTCAAAATGGATCAAAGACCTGAATGTAAGTCATAAAACCATAAAACTCTTAGAAAAAAATACAGGCAAAATCTCTTGGACATAAACATGATCAACTTCTTCATGAATATGTCTCCCCAGGCAAGGGAAACAAAAGCAAAAATGAACAAGTGGGACTATATCAAACTAAAAAGCTTCTGTACAGCAAAGGACACCATCAGTAGAACAAAAAGACATCCCACAGTATGGGAGAATATATTCATAAAAGACATATCTGATAAGGGGTTGACATCCAAAATATATAAAGAGCTCATGCACCTCAACAAACAAAAAACAAATAAGCCAATTAAAAAATGGGCAGAGGAGCTGAACAGACATTTCTCCAAAGAAGAAATTCAAATGGCCAATAGGCTAATGAAAAGATGCTCCACATCGCTAATCATCAGAGAAATGCAGATTAAAACCACAATGAGATATCACCTCACATCAGTGAGGATGGCCAACATCCAAAAGACAAACAACAACAAATGTTGGCAAGGATGTGGAGAAAGGGGAACCCTCCTATACTGCTGGTGGGAATGTAAACTAGTTCAACCATTGTGGAAAGCAGTATGTTCCTCAAAAAACTCAAAATAGAAATACCATTTAACCCAGGAATTCTACTCCTAGGAATTTACCCTAAGAATGCAGCAGCCCAGTTTGAAAAAGTCAGATGCACCCCTATGTTTATAGCAGCACTATTTACAATAGCCAAGAAATGGAAGCAACCTAAGTGTCCATCAGTAGATGAATGGATAAAGAAGATGTGGTACATATACACAATGGAATATTATTCAGCCATAAGAAGAAAACCAATCCTACCATTTGCAACAACATGGATGGAGCTAGAGGGTATTATGCTCAGTGAAATAAGCCAGGTGGAGAAAGAAAAGTATCAAATGATTTCACTCATCTGTGGAGTATAAGAACAAAGTAAAAACTGAAGGAACAAAACAGCAGCAGACTCACAGAACCCAAGAATGGACTAATAGTTACCAAAGGGAAAGGGACGGGGGAGGATGGGTGGGAAGGGAGAGATAAGGGGGGAAAGGGGGCATTATGATTAGCACACATAATGCAGTGGTGGGGAACACGGGAAAGGCAGTATTTATAGAGAAGACAAGGAATGATTCTATAGCATCTTACTATGCTGATGGACAGTGACTGTAGTAGGGTATGTGGGGGGGACTTGATAATAGGGGGTCTAGTAACCATAATGTTGTTCAAGTGATTGTAAATTAATGATACCAAAAAAAAAGAATTATAGTTTTAGAAGTTCCCATTATTTAGCGCATAATGCTAAATAGTTACATCTTATATATTGATCATGTAAAGAATTAGGCAGCTGACTCATTAGATCCCTTTCCTATCTCTCATCTCAGGAATAATTATTCCTTAGTTCCAGCAGAAGGGGTCCTCTTTTCATCACGTCAGTCACTCACAACAAAAAAGTGACCATGGGTAGGAATTTTTAATATTGTACTTAAGGGTCTATTTCACTAATTATTTCTAGAAAGACTTAAGAGTTTCAACCCTTATTGAAAATAGACATTTTTGCATTTGAATCAAAGAAATTAATAGGTGGCCAACTTAACTATAATGCATAAATGTGATTCCTCCTCTGTGTTGGCAGTGGTTTGGTTAGCTCTTAGCATAGTCTGCCCAGGACTGGAATCAGGAGAGAGTGGAGCTATCTTTACCCTAGCCATGGATATGTAGGGGCACCAAAACAATGACTATATACACACAAATTCTTGCATAGTATAGTTATTCAATTAGTGATTATGGAAAAGGGTCCAAAAATAAAAAGGAAGAAGGCAGGGAAGAAAAATACAGCAGCTTTATTAGATAACCTTTTCCCTGAAAAAAAAAATCAAATTTTACCTCTGCTTAAAGATATTGAGCTGAACATATTAAACC
>JAVSCE010005479.1:0-25123 GCA_032199065.1 Smutsia gigantea
AGCAACTTTATTTAGATATAATTTATATATCATAAACTTTGTCCATTTGAAGTGTGGAATTCAATGATTTTTAATGAATTTACTGAGTTCTACAACCATCACCATAATCCCATATAAGAATATTTTTATCACCCCAGTAAGATCCCCCATGCCCATTAACTAATCTATTTTCTGTCCCACTTTATTGACTATTCTTCACATTTCATATAAATGGAATCATATAATTGGTCTTTTGTGCCTGGCTTATTTAATTTAGAATAATATTTTCAAGGTTCATCCATGGATGGATCAGTACTTCTATTATTTTTAGTGTTGAATAATATTCCATTATATGGATATACCACTTTTTATTCACCCATTTATCAATTGATAAATACAAGTTCTTTCCATTTTTTTTTACTATTGTAAATAATTCTAAAAACATTCACATGCAAGTCTTTGGGTGGAAATATGTTTGCATTTCTCTCAAGGAATACCTAAGAATGGAATTGTTAAGTCATATGGTAAATTGTGTTTGGCTTTCTAAGAAACTATCAAGTTGTTTTCCGAAGCATCTATACCATTTCAAATTAATTTTTGTCAGCGATATTTGAGGGTTCCCATTTTCCACATCCTTGTCAATACTTTTTATTGTCTGTCTCTCTTATTATAGACATTCTGGTCATGATAAGTCTTTTACTTTGTTCATTAAATTAAGGTGATGAAATGGTTGGCCTGTCAGGCTGTTTGGACAATACATTGTATAATATATGAATAAAATGAAAGAAGAAATTTTTGGCATATTATAGATGATTTGATGTAAATATTGTAAATATCCTGATATTATGTGACTGACTGGTGTGCTGTAGCCCATATAATTTGGGTTCTAAGAAACATGTTGGATTAACATTTTCCTGTGTTGATTATTTCTCATAAAAGACCTTAAAATGTCAATTCAAGAAATATCTGTGAGTGAAAATTCACTGGCCATTGATTTGGATTTGGTCATACCAGATTTCCAAGACCTAACGACTAAGGAATCCTTTGGACAGGAAACTAAATATATTTCTTTGAAGTTAGTGTCATCTTTTTCTCAGGACAATGATCCAATCTTGAATGAAGGCAAATCAGATACTTGATGTAACACTATAATGGACAGGTATACAATCTCTTTCTTATCTAACTTAGGGGGTCCTGCACTTGTTTTGAAGAATATGTATATTTTAAAAATTTTTTTCATAGTCTTGAAATTACTTTAGATATATCTGAAGAAAAGTTGGAATATATCAACAATAGTCATAGAGTCTTTGAGGAGTACCTCTGCCCAGTCTTTCCCTTTCCTTTCTGAGAAGCCCAGGAACATTATTTAGAATAGTGATGGGAGCTTGGGAACTGTAGTCTATAGGACCCATAAATCTTGCTGAAAGGTAGCATATGCTTATGGTTGCATAGTTGAGTATTGTATTTATTCTCATCTAAACTGATGTATGGTTTGTGTTTCTGAGGAAGTCTGGATATTGATTTTCAGATGTGTGTTCTAGGGTTAGAAAATTACCTGTTAGCGCAAATGGTAATATGGTGAGAAATAACTAAGGAAACATTTCCCTTGCATCTCCACTCCCAAATATTATCACAGTTTCTCATATACCAATGATTCACTCTTCGTTGGTCTCTCCGTGGTCTTCTGAAAATGAGAGCCAAATATCAATAGTGTAAAATTGACCCTCCATCTTGTGTCTGAAATTAGCTTTTTAAATAGGGTGAAACCTCCTGTTTGGCACAGAACTATAGGAAAAAAAATAAAAAGATGTCTTCATTTCCTGAAACTAGGATGTTGTGTGTACTTCAGCAGAAATATTACTAAGCTGGAGTCACAAAGGCACTATTGTCAGCAAATCTCTATCCATGAAAACCTTGAGTGGCTTGTGGAGGAGGGGTGTCTGCCTAAGTTTCACCTTCATCAGCAGTACTTACATTTGTCCCTTTACACGCTTTATCATTTTATCTTTATACTCTTTCCTGCTATTGATCCTCTTTTATTGCCCAGCTTCAAGGAGAAAAAGGTCAGATCTGGGCCTTAATAGATCTTTTCACATAAATAGCTTCCTGAGAAACACACCCAAAATGGGCCCTGTGAATTTTCTCAGCCTGATCAAACTTGACTGTAGAACATACCCTTTGACCTGTACCAAAGGGACCTAATATAGACAATGAAATAATCTTCATCCTTCAGGTCACTGGAGTGTCTCAGAATCTTAAGTGGTCATAGCAACTCTATCAGCTGATTATTATTCTGGTTTGCTTTAACACTAATGCCTGAGTTGGACACCAAAGCCGAGTTCAAGTTCTGCTAGATTGAGAATTCTATGGGGAAGACCAAGGCACTCTGTGTTAGAGGGCTACAAGAATCTAGTTGCATCTGGGCCTCCTGAAATCAGATTAAATGTTAATAGTTGACACTAATAACTACAAATGTTCCTCAGAGTATCTGATTTTTTCTAATGAATGACACCATTAAGTGAAGTCAATAGCTGTGCCATAGGGTAGAGTCAAAATATGCAAGATTTTTGCTCATTGACAACTGATTTATGTCCTCCTACCCCCAAGTCTGAGGATCTCATATGCTGAGAAAGCCTGGGAGGAATACAGTTATTTCAAAGCCTAAATTGCATGTGTGTAGAATCTCATAGACAGGAGGACCCTAGAGGTCATTTGAATTTGCCAGCTACATGCTGCAGTACCTTGCACTTTACTCTGTTGTGACTGGGGATTGTGAAGGGATTTATTGTGTTTACCTGGCACCACATGAGAAAAAAGGTATCCTTTGGGCTGAGAGCTTTCTTGGGTTGAAGAATACTTCCTACTCAATATTCCTAGGATCTAATCTAGACTAATCTAGACTAATGTGTTTTTTTCTTCCATCCTTTCCTGGGCCTTTTCAAGTTACAAACTCTGGTATGATACTTAGAAGAGGGCTACTCTGGCTGAATTATAACCAGTAAATTATCTACTGAAATCTTATGAATAACAATAGGCTTTATTGCCTGGAAGTAAAATATCTATAATTGGAAATTACCATATGGTTTGTGGTTTCTTGGTTGAAGACCTGCCATAATCTGTGATATTTATTATGGGGTATTTTCTCAAAGACTGACTCTGGTATTAGAATCAGGGTTGTGTGTCTCATGGCAGTTAGATTACCATTTTTTCCATCCTGCTTGGAAGCAGAGTTTACTGATTCCACACTCCTCCATTTGTCATTTAAAGGATGAGAAGCACATGCAATGTATTGAAGCTAAACTGGGGAAGCAAAAGTCATTGCTATTTAGGAAGAAAGTGACTTATGACCCTGATATGTCAGTAAAGTAAGCCTAGCAATTCATTATTTTAGACTTTACTGTTTATGTAGGTTATTCAACAACGAAAAAAAGAGAATGATATATGACAACTGACACTGAGGATATTAGACCTTGGGATTTAAGAATATTAGAATTCTTCTATTAGCTTTATCACCAATTTAGTGTATATGGTATTTATGTTTTGGTTTTCTGAACTGGAAAATGGAGAAGCTGTTATAGCCTCTCTTCCCCATAGTAATACCACAATTTATTTATTATGTGTTGTTTTTACTTGTTCTAATAACTTAAAAATAGTCAATATGAAGGTAATCATTATGTAGAATTTAATAATTCATTATGATGCTTTAATGACAGTTTTTCATGTACCCAAAGTTCTTCATCTTGTTACATTGCCTTTCAATACTGTGCAAAATCACTTTTTCCCATAATAACTAAAGGTTTAAATTTTAAGTTACTGTCTTTAAAGAAACTTGTTTATAATTTCTTCTATTTTTCTTCTCAGACAGTTTTGAACTTCCTACTTTAATGACAAGTGAAATTGAAACTTTACTCGATATTGATGTTATGGCAGGAATAGATGTAAGTTCTATTTCTCTTCTCTTCTATATTGCTTTTTATATACTAGCCAGCTGTAAGGGCTTGTATTGTCATGGTAATCTGTTATTAGCAAAAAAACTTTTCAGCTAAGTGAAAGAACCATGATGGCTTAGAGCATGTCATCTACATCTCCCCACTATCCTACTTCTGCTTGTCTTCTCTGCCTTAATATTTACTGATTACAGAAAAGTTGAATCTCAAGCAGTAAAAAAAATTTCAATGCTTTATAACTTCGGTCCTCATAAAAGATGTATCAGAGACCAGCTTAGTGAAGTAGTAAATAGCCATAATTATAACTGGAAATTGTAAGAGGACCAAAAAGAGCAGAAGAACATCTGCTTTTTAAAATTGTCTTTATTAAGATTTTCCTCAACTTCCTGTGAATAGCAAGGAAACTTAATAATTCCTGGCAGACAATTGTCTTTAATACTGTTTTTATGGACTTATTTCTTTTAGCTTAAAAAGAAGCTATTTGAAGACGAAAAATAAGTAAAACCCTTTTACTTTCCCATAATTGTTTTCTCCAGCTAGGGACGATTTCTGGATGGAAACATTTTTTTGTCATTGGCCAATGAGTAATGCAACTAGACCCTGATATGAATTGGTTCTTACTATACTATATAGCCAAGATGACCTTAAAGGAGTGTTGTTCTATTTCTGTCAGGCAGACAAGACATGTTTGATGGGTCTCATCATTCATGTTCAATCCAATATTTACGACATTCGCTTTTGTCTTGGCAGATAAATATTAGTCAATATTAGATCAAGATAAATGACAACTGAGCCTACATCATAGAGCTGGTTCTTGCTACACCATCAATGGGGTTGCTTCCCCCTGTATAAACAGCAGCTAGTAAACTACAATTCTTAAAATACTTTTATTGGATTCTGGGAAGACAGCGGCATGAGCAGGGTGGAGGAAATCTCCAAAAACCATATATATTTATGAAAATACAACAAATACAACTATTCCTAAAAGAGAGACCAGAAGATACCATACAACAGCCAGGCTAGAGCTGCACCTGCAGGGACTCAGCCCCTCACGAAGTGAGTAGGATGCGGGGCCGTGACCCGGTGGGAGGAAAGGATTCGGAGCAGGGAGGGAGTGGAGGCATGGGCCTGCCAAATAACCAGCCCTGGTGATCTGTGCTGGGAGCGCTGACACACCTCATGCAGTGTATTGGAGATTGGAGAGACAGAGGGGCAGGATCTGAGAGGGACAGCGCAGCCGGGCCCTCTCAGCCGGCTCCCCGGGACAAAAAAAAAAGTGAGCCCTTTTTTTAAAAGTCTTAAAGAGACAAGGGCCAAAGAGCGGAACAAAATTGTCCCAGTGCAATCAGCCCAGCAGGCTGGGAGTCCTGGGGAATTTTGGACCCCTTAGCTGGCAGCCAGACAAAGGAGCCGCGTTTAGACTTCCCACAGAGATCAGCCTCCCATTCATTCCCCACCACTGGCCAGCGCCACAAAGTGCATGGTGGAATGGAACAGTGGAGCAACAGCGCCACCTACAGCATCCTCACAGAAACTACTCCCGGCAGATTTTTATTTTTCTGTTTAAACCTCTTAAAGAGCCCAGCTGATACATGTGGGCCCTAACAGTGACCACTTCTATTGCCATGAAAAGACAGAAATATGGTACAAACAAAGCTTAGCCAGACAACCCCAGAGAGGGAGCCTGATGGGATGGACATGCACAATCCTCCTGAAAAAGAATTAGGAATGAAAGTCATAACCATACTGATGGATCTACAGAGAAATATGCAAGAGCTAAGGGAGGAAGTGAGGGAAGTGAGGAAAGACAATGCAGAAATGAGACAAGCGATTGAGGGGCTTAGCAGCAGACTGGACGAGATGCAAGAGACAGTTAATGGAATAGAATCATAGAACAGGAATACGGAGAAGCTGAGTCAGAGAGAGATAAAAGGATCTCTAGGAATGAAAGAATATTAAGAGAACTGTGTGACCAATCCAAAAGGAACAATATTCGCATTATAGGAGTACCGGAAAAAGAAGAGAGAGAAAAAGGGATATAATGTGTCTGAAGAAATAATTGGTGAGAACATCCCCAAGGTGGGGAAGGAAATAGTCACTCAGACTATGGAAGCACACAGATCTCCCAACATAAGGGACCCAAGAAAGACAACACCAAGACACATAATAATTAAGATGGCAAAGATCAAAGATAAGGACAGAGTATTAAAGGCAGCTAGAGAGAAAAAAAAGACCACCTACAAAGGAAAATACATCAGACTATCATCAGACTTCGCAACAGAAACTTTACAGGCCATAAGAGAATGACATGATATATTTAACGTAGTGAAACAGAAGGGCCTCGAACCAAGAATATTGTATCTAGCATGATTATCATTTAAATTTGAGGGAGGGAATAAACAATTCCAAGACAAGCGAAAACGGAGGGAATTTGCCTCCCATAAACCACCTCTACAGGATATCTTAAAGGGACTGCTCTAGATGGAAGAACTCTTAAGGGTAAAAAGATGTTACCAGAGAAAATAAAATCATAGCAAAGAAAGCAGACCATCCAAATACTAACTAAAGGCAAAGAATAAATCACCAAGTATATGAAGAATGGAGGAGGAAGAAAAAGAAGGGAGATAAATAAAGAATAATCAGACTGTGTTTACAATAACTTAACAAGAAAGTTAAGTTAGACTCTCAGATAGTAAAGAAGCTACCACTGAATCCTTGGTAACCACTAATCGAAAGCCAGCAATGGCAATAAGTACATATCTACCTAAAATCACCCTAAATGTAAAAGGACTGAATGCACCAATCAAAAGACACAGAGTTACTGAATGGATAAAAAAGCAAGACCCATCTATATGCTTCCCACAAGAGACTCACTTTAAACACAAAGATATACATAGACTAAAAGTGAAGGGATGGAAAAAGATATTTCATGCAAACAACAAGGAGAAAAAAGCAGGTGTTGTAGTACTTGTATCAGACAAAATAGACTTCAAAACAAGAAAGTAGCAAGAGATAAAGAAGGACATTACATAATGATAAAGGGGTCAGTCCAACAAGAAGATATAACCATTATAAATATATATGTACCCAACACAGGAGCGCCAGCATATGTGAACAAATACTAACAGAATTAAAGGAGGAAATAGACAGCAATGCATTCATTTAGGAGACTTCAACACACCACTCACTCCAAAGGACAGATCAACCAGACAGAAAATAAGTAAAGACACAGAGGCACTGGACAACACACTAGAACAGATGGACCTAACAGACATCTACACAACTCTACACCCAAAAGAAACAGGATACACATCCTTCTCAAGTGCATATGGAACATTTTCCAGAAAAGACCACATACTAGGCCACAAAAAGAACCTCAGTAAATTAAAAAATATTGAAATTCTACCAACCAACTTCTCAGATCAAAAAGGTAAAAAACTAGAAATAAATTGCAGAAAGAAAACAAAACAGCTGGCAAATACATGGAGACTTAACAACATTCTCCTAATTAATCAATGGGTCAATGACCAAATTAAAACAGAGATCAAAGAATATACGGAGACTAATGACAATAATAAAACAAAGCCACAAATTCTGTGGGATGCAGCAAAGGCAGTTCCAAGAGGAAAATATATTGCAATCCAGGCCTACTTAAAGAAGGAAGAACATTCCCAAATGAATAGTCTAAAGACATAATTACTAAAATTGGAAAAAGAAGAACAAATGAGGCCCAAAGTCATCAGAAGGAGGGACATAATAAATATCAGAGAAGAAATAAATAAAATGGAGAAGAATAAAACTATAGAAAAAAATCAATGAAACCAAGAGCTGGTTCTTTGAAAAAATAAACAGAATAGATAAACACCTAGCCAGACTTATTAAGATAAAAAGAGAATCTACACACATAAACAGAATCAGAAATGAGAAAGGAAAAACCACGATGGAACCCACAGAAATACAAAGAATTATAAGAGAATACTATGGGAACTGACATGCTATCAAGCTGGAAAACCTAGAAGAAATTGACAACTTCTTAGAAAAATACAACCTTCCACAACTGACCAAGCAAGAAACAGAAAAACTAAACAGACCAATCACCAGCAATGAAATTAAATTGGTAATCAAAAAACTACCCAAGAACAAAACCCCTGGACCAGGTGGATTCACCTCTGAATTCTACCAGACATATAGAGAAGAAATAATACCCATTCTCCTTAAAGTTTTCCAAAAAATAGAAGAGGAGGGAATACTCCCAAACTCATTCTATGAAGCCAGCATCACTCTAATACCAAAACCGGGCAAAGACCTCACCAAAAAAGAAAATTACAGACCAATATGCCTGATGATGTAGATGTAAAAATACTCAACAAAATATTAGCAAACCGAATTCAAAAATACATCAAGACGATCATACACCATGATCAAGTGGGATTCATCTCAGGGATGCAGGATGGTTCAACATTCGAAAATCTATTCACATCACCCACCACATCAAAAACAGAAGAACAAACACCACATAATCATCTCCGTAGATGCTGAAAAAGCATTTGACAAAATTCAACATCCATTCATGATAAAAACTCTCAAAAAAATGGGTGCAGAGGGCAAGTACCTCAACATCATAAAGGCCATATATGACAAACCCACAGCTAACATCATACTTAACAGCGAGAAGCTGAAAGCTTTTCATGTAAGATCGGGAACAAGACAGGGATGCCCACTGTCTCCACTGTTATTCAACATAGTACTGGACGCCCTAGCCACGGCAATCAGACAAAATAAAGAAATACAAGGCATCCAGATTGGTATAGAAGAAGTCCAATTGTCACTATTTGCAGATTAAATGATATTGTACATAAGAAACCCTAAAGACTCCTCTCCAAAACTATTAGAGCTCTTATCTGAATTCAGCAAAGTTGCAGGATATAAAATTAACACACAGAAATCGGTTGCTTTCCTAGACAGTAACGATGAGCTAAGAGAAACAGAAATCAGGAAAACAATTCCATTCACAATTGCATCAAAAAGAATAAAATACCTAGGAATAAACCTAACCAAGGAAGCGAAAGACCTATACCCTGAAAACTACAAGACGCTCCTAAGAGAAATTAAAGAGGACACTAACAAATGGAAATTCATCCCATGCTCTTGGCTGGGAAGAATAAATATTGCCAAAATGGCTATACTACCTAAAGCAATCTACAGATTCAATGCAATCCCTGTCAAAATACCAAAAGCTTTCTTCAATGAACTCAAACAAATAATTCTAAAATTCATATGGAACCACAAAAGACCCTGAATAGCCAAAGAAATCCTGAGAAGGAGGAATAAAACAGGGGGAATTATGGTCCCTGACTTCAAGGTCTACTACAAAGCCGCAGTAATCAAGACAATTTGGTATTGGCACAAAAACAGAACCACCGACCAGTGGAACAGAATAGAAAATCCAGACATTAACCCAAACATATACAGTCAATTAATATTTGATAAAGGAGCCTTGGATTACAATGGGGAGATGACAGCCTCTTCAGCAGCTGGTGTTGGCAAAACTGGACAGCTACATGTAAGAGAATGAAACTGGACTATTGTCTAACCCCATAGACAAAAGTAAACTCAGAATGGATCAAAGACCTGAATGTAAGTCATGAAACCATAAAACTCTTAGAAAAGAATATAGGCAATAATCTCTTGGACATAAACGTGAGCGACTTCTTCATGAACATATCTCCCCGGGCAAGGGATACAAAAGCAAAAATGAACAAGTAGGACCATATCAAGCTGAAAAGCTTCTGTACAGCAAAGGACACCATCAGTAGGATAAAAAGACATCCTACAGTATGGGAGAATATATTCATAAATGACATATCTGATAAGGGGTTGACATCCAAAATATATAAAGAACTCATGCACCTCAACAAACAAAAAGCAAATAATCCAATCAAGAAATGGGCAGAGGACATGAATAGACACTTCTCCAAAGAAGAAATTCAGATGGCCTACAGGCACATGAAAAGATGCTCCACATCGCTAATCATCAGAGAAATTCAGATTAAAACCACAATGAGATATCACCTCACACAAGTAAGATTAGCCAACATCCAAAACACAAACAACAGCAAATGTTGGCGAGGATGTGGAGAAAAGGGAACCCTCCTACACTGCTGGTGGGAATGCAAATTAGTTCAACCATTGTGGAAAGCAGTGTGGAGATTCCTCAGAAAACTCAAAATAGAAATACAATTTGGCCCAGGAATTCCACTCCTAGGAATTTACCCTAAGAATGCAGCAGCCCAGTTTGAAAAAGACAGATGCACCCCTATGTTTATTGCAGCGCGATTTACAATAGCCAAGAAATGGAAGCAACCTAAGTGTCCATCCGTAGATGAATGGATAAAGGAGATGTGGTACATATACACAATGGAATATTATTCAACCGTAAGAAGAAAACGAATCCTACCATTTGTGGCAACATGGATGGAGTTAGAGGGTATTATGCTCAGTGAAATAAGCCAAGCAGAAAAAGACAAGTATCAAATGATTTCACTCATATGTGGAGCATAAGAGCAAAGAAAAAAACTGAAAGAACAAAACAGCAGCAGACTCACAGAACCCAAGAATGGACTAATAGTTACCAAAGGGAAAGGGAATGGGGAGGATGGGCAGGAAGGGAGGGACAAGGGGGAAAAAGGGGCATTCCGATTAGCAGACATAATGTTGGGGGTCGCACAGAGGGCTGTACAACTCAGAGAAGACAAGTAGTGATTCTATAGCATCTCAATACACTGATGGACAGTGACTGTAATGGGGTTGGTGAGGGGACCTTATGAAGTGGGTAGTTTAATAACCGTAATATTGCACATGTAATTGTGGATTTGTGATACCAAAATAAACTAAAAAAAATACTTTTATTGAAGTATATTTCATATACAATATTATACTGGTTTCAATTATAAAACATAGTGTTTTGACAGTTACATACATTATTAAATCCTTAACCCAACTAGTATAGTTACTGTCAACAGAGAAAGATGTTACAGAACTATTGACTATACTGTCTATGCTGTGCTTTCATGCCCATGACTAATTTATATTATGATTGAGTTTTGCACCTCTTTATCCCCTTCACCTTTTCACCCACCCACTCCAAACCCCTCATCCATGGTAACCATCAGTCACTTCTCAATGTCTGTGAGTCTACTGCTATTTTGTTCATTTTGTTTTGTTTGAGAAAACTAGAATCTTAAAATATAAAGTAAATTAAAATATTCTTCCCTCAATTTTGTTAATCTCTGAAGAGATAGTCTTTCTTCCCAAAATATTTAACTTAATCTCTAAGAATGATTGGCGTATAAAGATGCCATGATTTCTCTTTCTAACTAGAGCCTAATAGAACATGGAGAAGCAGAGATAAGTCTACTTGAAGCCAGTGGGAAAAAGTTATGAAAGCATACTTGTAGAGGGATCAAGACTTTTGTTCTAGTCCTAGCCCCACCACCCGCAAAAGACTCTGGGCAAGTTATTTAACCTCTATGAATATAAGTTTACTCTTGTACAAACTAAGTATAATAATAACTGCTTTTATTGCTTCATAAGTTCTTGTGAATATCAAATGAAATAATATCAATATGTTAAAGTGCCTTGAAAAGAGCCTTCAGAAATTTAATTTTCAATATAAATGTTATTTTTGTATACCAGTGGCCATAAACTTGAAAGAATATTTTATGAGCTCTCTGATTTTAAGATAAAAATCATGAAAAAGTTACTAAATGGATTTGCTGCAATGAATTTGTTTTTCATGATACCCAAAGAAGTTCTTTCTTAGAAACTACCTCCTTTGTTGCTTACTGAGCCTAGTCCTCCACAGTCTGCCTTAGATTTTGTGGAAAATGCATCCTGCAGAGATCTATATCCTTGTTGTCACCACTATTCTGAAATCAATTGATGTTGATGTAACTACATGAAAGATCTTTATTCTCCAGTAGAAGCATCAAGAAGATTGAATTAGTAGATATACTAGGGGAGGATGATATTAGCTTCTAAGACCAGAGATAAGAGTACATCATTCATGGTGGAGATCTCTCTCCAGTGGCCAGTTTGGAGAGTGTGACTCAGAAGAATTAGAAAATAACCCTAATTCTGTGCTATGATACATTTAGAAGTGTAAGATTTGTGATTTATATTTTGCCTTATCCCCTCTTCTCCCACATTATGTATAAAGCATTGTCTGTCTACAGACAAGTAGGTGGTACAATACATGAAAAGACTCCTCCATTCCCTGTTTGATGAAGTGCCAATTAGTGACTTTGGAGAACTATTTCAAAATTCTAATGATCTCCTTGTGGGTGTTCTGAAAAACCCATGGAATATCTTACCAGATTTTTGTGCCATGATTATATAGCCCTGAATGTTTCTTCTCCACCAGAATATGCTACAAATTCTATTGAAATATTTGAACTCCAGTTATCTGCAGAAACCAGTGGAGAATGCAAACTATTACCTTTGCTGCTTCTCAAACCTATTGCCAGTTTTATTGAATAGTCGACTATAATTGAGCCTTCTACTTGGATTTATTTAGAGTTACCCCACAATCAGTTACCTTCTGGAAAATAAATAGGGAATCCCATGACCTTTGGCTGTCTAATGTATTTCTTAAGCAGTGTAATTTTAAAATGTAGCTAAATTTTTTATATATTGGTACTTAAGCAACACTTAATATCTAGCATAAAATTCAGACCACAGATAAAAGATGGGGAATACAATAAAAAAATTTAAGTTCTAAACATTCTAATACCTTACTAATGTTTAGAACAGAAATTTGTGTTAAATGCCACATATTACGGCAGTTTTCTAAATAATTAGCAAATCCATGTAGCTTGGTTCTACTAACAGCATATGAGTTATATCATTCCAGGGTTTCCTGGGACAGTTAGAATCTGTTTTTGAAAGCAGGATTTTTTGTTAATATTTAAAAGGTAGAGCTAATAGTTTTCCTAAATTTTTCAGATATTTATTTTACAGTTTTAATAATTAAAACTAGTTTTATTATATATACAATTTTATTTCAGAAATTTAATTCTCAATATAAATGTTATTTTTGCATACCAGTGGCCATCTGTTGCTCCAGTCAAAAGATTCTCCTTACTCAACGGCTTGAATCCCAGCTAAAACCTTGTGCAATATCTCCAAGAGTCACATGCTAGCCAAGCATTCCTCTAAAACATAAGGAAGTTGGGGAACAAGTGACATGTTAGAAAGGGAAATGATACCTTAATGGCAAACTATTTCTCAACTATATCTCTCATTTCCACAACTAGTGTCTCTAGTTGCCCCAAGTACATGCTGACATATGTGTAATTCCTTTAGAATTAATTATGCTTCAGAAACATTGTGGTGTTTTTCATCAACCTGGAACAGTTTTCATATGGAACTTTTCCTACATCAACATTCATATTTGCCCAACCAGTGGGCACCACCACACTTAGAATCTAGATCATCTAGTTGATAAATGGAACATATAAAACATGTCAACATGGATATGAAAACTTCAAGTTAAAGTTTTATGAGATCAGTTTGTTCCACTTTCTTACTCTTTTACTCTCATCTATTATACTCCCCTACCTGTTTACTTATTTTATGACTCTTTTATTTTGCAAAGTTCTTCATGTACTCTTATTGCCTCTCCAATGAAATAAATTTCAAGGAAAAGGAAGGATTTTGTCATTGTTTTAAGTCAACCTATCTCAGAAATAGCATGTTCATTTAATTTAAATATAATGGTTTACACAATCTTTAAAATTCTTCAGAAAGACCAGACTTCATTTTACTCAAGACTGGGCTACTGATGTGTTGGAGTGAATCTAGCATTCTTCATAAATTGAAATACTTGCATTGCACTATAATATTGCTCCACATGTTACACAAAGTTAATAAAGAACTTAGCATCGATTTCATAATGTTCTTTTCTTTGCGGTAGACTGGGCCTTATAACAAAAAGGGATATAGCTTCTAGATGTGTGCATGTAGGTATGAAACATTATGTAAAATTTTCATATATATGAATTTGTGTTTGAACCATTTATTTTCTGCTTCAAATAAACCTCTGACTGAGTGTCCTGTGATTGTGTGGTTCTGTGTAAGGTAAAAACATCATGGTCATACATATCAAAAATAAGCATGAGAAAAAGTGAGCTGGATTGATAGGCACTTCTATGTTAGACAGGAACCCAGCACTCATGGAGCTTAGTCTGTTGGGAGAGTCAGATTAATCACACAAATATGGAATTGTCTTAACTACAAAAAGGAAAAGTGGAAAAGGAGATTTATTTATGTGTTTATTTTTCGTTCCTCCTAACTAGACTCTAAGCTCCAAGAATAGGTATTTTATATTGTTTCATCCTGTATTCCCAGTCCCAAGAACACAGTACCCTTTCAGGATATGTTTGTTGAGTGACTAAATGGATAAACAATTAGATGAGCTCTGTGTTGAGTAAAGGCTGCTCTTTCATAGTACTTGGACAGAACTACAAGATCTTGAGACAAAGAATTGCCTCCACTTCCAGCAATTTTTCTAAAGGGAATGCTCAGTCTGGATCATTTCATTTAAAATCAAGAAATATGGCTGGAGAGGCTGTTTGAAATAAAACAAGAGTCCATCCCACCTTTTGGGGAGAGCCCGAACCTATCCTATTTCATTGTGAAAGACATCTCCATACTGGGTAAGGAAGTACCTTTGTTTTTGTTATAGAAATGCTATTACCCATTTCACGTTCTTTCCTTTTTTTGGCCTTCCAGTATTCATTTATTTCCTTAAATATTTGTTTATATTTCCTCCCACAATGCTGTGGTGGCCTGTGAAGTTGAGGGCTCAATCTGAATACTCCCGATTATAGTATGTTTCCTATTCTAATGGTTTTTATCTTAACATGGTAAGTACAGTTATTGTTTGTTGTATGACATATATATTCCAACAACGTTGACTAGGAGATGAACTGATTAAAATAAAATTTTAAATAACATTGGTTTGCATTAAAGAAATAAATCACAAAAAGAAATTACAGAGTAGGAAACTTACCAAAGAATTAATATGGGTGTGTCCCTTTACATACAGGATAGTATTACATAATAGTAATATGAGGGACTATTGGGTTGGGAGGGCATTTGGCACCTATTGTCTAATTCCAAGATCTCCCCTTACCCTTTATTCTATTTATGCACTTTCACAAATCGTAAGACTTCCTCCCATGACTGGTGAGCCCCCAGTTCTACATTTTGATCACATGTTCATCAAGGGTAGTACTTAGTTTGATTCCCCAGGATAGTATTCCTTATGTGTGTCCATACCAAAAATGAGAAAGAAAGAAGAAATGGTAATCCCTGGATCTTTCTAGTTATATCTAGCATCACAGTAACTCAAATAACATTTGGATTTACACAATGATTGAAGCAGTGTTCCTCAAATTTGGCTGCATATTGGAATAGGCTGGGGAGATTTACAAAATACTGATGTCTGGGACACACCTAAATAGTCCTAAAATTTTAATTTGTCTGAGGAAATATCTGGGCATTGAAACTTCTCAAAGTCTTCCAGATGAGTCTAAAGTATAATGAAGACTTAGAAACAGTGCTTTATAAATGATTAATTTGACACAGTTCATCTGAGTTTATAATAGATAATAGAGACTTTCTGGACATAAAGCTGAGTACCTACCCTGTAATTGGAATGAAGCCAACCCTGAAACTCCTTCCACCAGCAGCAGCATGGATATGTGGCCCAAGATAGTATGAGAAGTATATGTTTCTTCTTAGTACCTGAAAGATATAAAATGTTTATCAAGACTTTGGAAAAGTTAAATGCTCTTGAAAATTTATTTTTTGACACTTCAGTGGTGTATAACTTTCACCTTTAGAAATTACAGCAATTAAAGGGAGACAAACATATGGAAGTATCATTAACTGCAGGGCTCTGAGCTATTCCCCTGCAATGGCTTCCAAAGTGGAGATGGACAACAGCTGTGTTTGAGTTGTTATGTGGCCATATATATTGAAGAAAGAAGCATCAACTGTTGGACACTTTGTATCCCTCACATGACACAACACCCATACAGTTCCATTGAACCAGCCTTGCTGCAGGTAGCTGGGCTTTTATATCTGTTCTTAAATCATCTTCAGTAGTGCCAGCCAGAAACAGCCTTACAGAGAAGCATAGTAAAAATTTAGTACCACAACTTTTCATCTAGGTGACAGTGACCAAGCCAATCATGGAAGTGCAGGTGGTAGTGACCTCTGCAACTCTGTGCATTCTGGTGACTCCTTTTAAGTCTGTCTTGGTTGTTTCTTTCACTTGCTTTCTGTTCCCCAACTTCACCCATTACTACATGATCTAGTTTGCTCCATTCTCTATGGGAGTGGAGGCTGCTTTCACAATTAGGTCATCAAGGGCAGGGCATTTCTCCATCTCAGTCAGCACACCCTCTGAGAGTCCTTTAATTTCCCAACTTCCCAGTCATGGGATTGATTACAACAGCTTATGAGAATAGTCATTAAGAAGAAAATCTAGTAAGGACTCTCAAAAAGTCAAAAGACCATGACCTGTGAAGCAAGGCTAATGAACTTGGGATTATATATTACAGAGAAGAAAAAGTTGGGAGAAGGAGTATTAAGTGAAGGAGGCTTCCTTGCTAACAGTCATGAAAGCTCTGCTAAACAGCATCTATTTTCTGCTAACACTTTAACGAGCTTAGGTTGCTACAGGAAAGATATCATATATTGGGATTTAAGAGAGATATTAAAGGTGATATTACAGCATGAAATTAAAGGTGATCTCTCCTGTTTCCACTCCTGAACTGTTATTTAGTATATATAACATGACACATTATATGCAGCTTAAAAGCCTAATTAGTTATTTTGCATCTATATCCTACTCTGGATTCTGGATTTCCAAAAAGCAGGAATATTTTGTACTAATTTTTTTTTCATTTCTGGTACCAGTGTCAGACACATAGTAGACATTCAGCAGCTGAATGAGTGAGTACGTGAACCAAAGAACAAACCATAGCAGTGAGTAGTTCTGGAAATTAGAAATACTTTTTGAGAAAAATTATATTCTTATTCCATAGAATATATGGCTCTAAGCATTAAGAGCAGATTTGATACCTTTTTGAGCTCTAGAAAAGAAGAGAATGAACTACAAGACCCTATAATGTTCATTCATTCACTCATTCAGCAAAAATTTAGTGAGCTCCCAATAGGTTCCCAGCACTTTTCTACAGCACTTGTGACATATCAGTAAACATAACATACAAAATCCTTCTCTCATGGAGCTCACATTCTATCTATCAGACACCAAAAATTAAAAGGAAGTCATATTTGTGTTCCCCAACTTCTACCTGCCCTCTTCTAGAATATACACGATATTTAGTCCTGGTTTAAGGACTTGGAAAATTAAGTCAGATGAGGAAGAATTGGTGAAGAGTTTTGAGGACTGAAAAAAGATGGTCAATGTAGAATGTTTGGTGCAAATTTAAATATAAATTTGAGATAGCTAGGTCCATCAGAAGAAGCTTTTAATAGTCCAGCTATGAGTTACACAGAATCTCAACAAGAAATTTGACTATACAGATAAAGAGGAGAGAGCAGTACATGGGAGCACGTGAAAGAGGGGTGAAAAGATGAAGAGTACCTAGTACCTCTAAGATAAGAGATAAGCTAGGGCAAAGTATAAATATACGAGTAGAATTAAGTTTAGAACATTTATATTGGTCATGTTCATGAGGGTATGTTATTTGTGCCCATTTCACCATCCCTGCTCCAGCTGGCCTTTGTCAGTTTTTGCCATTTCTGCTTTGCTCCCAAACCAGTGAGATAAAATAATTCTGTTTGCTCAAGGGTTCTCAACCTCTGTGGTCAGTAAAAGCCCATGACATAGCAGGACACATAGCTACTCTTGGTTCAGTCCGGAAATCTCCCAGAAGAGAACATAGGGAGTTCCACTTCCACTTTCCAGGCCCTAAAGCAAAGAAACAGTCTGGGTGTGTGAAAGGTGATGCTGTGCAAGGGCCTAAGGGGATGCACCAGGGAAAGTTTCACTCTCCACTTGAATTAATCTGGCAGTGTTGCACAATATGGAAGAGCACAAACTTGGATAGAGTCACACAGAATAGGGTAAGATTCCTGGTTCCACTATGTGCTGCCCCTGAGCATGTTATATAACTTCAGAGCTTCTGCCTTGTCTACAGAGTGAAAATGACAACTGACAGAGTTGGTATAATGCATGTAAAAATATTTCAGTTTCCAATATATTTCTGTTTGCTATAGGGAGGTTTTAGGCAATTTATGCTTCTTGCTTGCTACTCTGACAAAGTCATCAAACCATTATCTGAATGTGGATTTTTTAACTGTTTTTGTTGCATTTTTATTTGGATTTTTAATGGTTTTACCATTTTTTTCTGATTTCAGAAACAATACATGGAAATTATTAAAAATTAGAATGACACCAAACAGAATAACTGATGTTTATTGAATGCTTACATGCATTTTCCATTTTATCTTCAAGACAACCTTATTAAATGTGTACAAATTTTAGCCCTCTGTTACATATGAGAAAACTGAGCTTAGAGAAATGAAGTAACATATAAGGTCCCATGCCTTGGTAAGTAGCAGGTCTACAATTAAAACTCAATCCTCTTCCTTTGTAGAAAGTGAAAGTTTTCCATAAATCCACTCCATAGATTACAGTTTGTCACTGTCCTGCAAAGAATTGTCCTTTGCCTATATTAACCTATTTTTTAAATGGACACATACATTCTCTTTTAAAATGTGCTTTCTTCAATTATGAATTATCTGTGAACATCTTTTTGTACCTGTACATGTAGATTTACCCCATTTTTAATAGCTTCATAGCATTCTTTATTGTATTGATGAACCATAATTTATTTAAACAATTCTAAATTATAGTTCTTATTGATGAACATATTCACTTCTACATATTGATGGACATTCAAGTTGCTTCTAGTTTTTCCCTATTATAATCAATGGGAAAATAAACATCTTAATTTGTATTTCTTTGTACACTTGTCTAAATGTTTCTGTAGAATAACATCTACAGAATGAGATGTGAGATTTAGCATATTCCCACGACTTTACCAGAAAAATGCACTACTTCTTGTGCAAGCTATCTTCTAACAATTGCTCATTTTTTCATTTGTTTATTTAAATTATTTTTATTATTTATGTGTAGATGCCCTAATATACAATGGATATTTTATAATATTTTCAAATGCTTTAGTTTTTTCTGATTATTAAAATTATGCATTTTAATTATAGAAAAGTTGGAAAGTAATGAAAAATAACAAGTACAAAGATTTTATTTTAGGCCTACAAATTAAAAATAAGTATTAATATTTGATGCTTACTTTCTATATATATAATTATAAAAAGAAATTATTAAATAAAATAAATGATAATTGGGAAAAATTGAAAAATACAGAAAACTTAGAAAAAAATAAACAGTATATGAATGTCCATCATATTTTTAACCAACTTGGGATTATGGCTTATGTACAATTTCATATTCTGCTTTATTTCTTAACATTGTATTGTAAACTTTTCTCTAGACCATTAAAAATTCTTCCAAAACTCTAATGAAATTTTAATAGCTTTATTGATAATTTGCAGACCACAGTGTTCACTTATTTAAAATGTGCAATTCAATGCTTTTTAGTATATTCACAGAATAATGCAGCCGCCACCACAATCAATTTTAGAATATTTCATAACCCTCCATAGAAACCCTGTACCAATTAACCGTCATTCCCTCCATCACCCAGCCACAGGCAACAACTAATCTGTTTTCTAACTCTATAAATCTGTCTATTTTTTAATGAGCCTTTGATGCTGGATTATTTGTTTCTACCTACCAGTATGGACACAGATACTTTTTTGAAATCCTCCAGATGGTATGTGCTGAGGGAATGTAAGCTTATGTAACTAGAAATTTTATTATATGGTGTGCAATTGCATAGCTTTGGGCATACCCCAGGTCAAATCCTGTCCTGAGGCAAAACAGATGCACACATCTAGGGGCTGAAGTCTAGCATGTTTGTCAAGGCTAAAGATGCTGAAGAGGAAGTTACCTGCCCACTCAGAAATGATTCTGCTTTACTCTGAACCCTGGGCTTTAAGTAACCCCATCATTTGCCCCATTTTTTCCTACAGAAGACATATCACATATTCAAATCCCATTTCAAATGCCTCCACTTCCTCTTCAAAGCTTTCCCCTACCCTTGGGGATTTAAACCTTCATTCCTCTATGGTCTTATAGTACTTTAAACTAGTTATAGCGTCTTTCACATTCAATTTGGTTAAATTTAAAAGGCACTAAGTACCTGGCACATATAAGGCCCTTAGCTGGGCCCAGAATTGCAGAGATGAAACTCATAGTGCAAGGCTCAGTATTGGATAGTAGTAGTCAGAACGTGGACTCTAGCTACAGACTGCATAGGTTCAATTCACAGCTCAGCTTCAAATTAGCCATGGATCTTCAGGAAAGTTATCTACATTCCTGGATCCTTACCCTTGTGATCTTCAAAATGTGAATAAAATTAATACCTTCCTTATAGCCTTGTTATAAGGTTTAAATAAAGAAAATCCTTGTAAAGAACCTAACACAAGCCTGACACAAGTCTCTAGTCAAACCTTTTGGTGAAATGAAATAGAATTAAACTGAAAGTCCATTCAGGAGGGATCTAAATAAAAGGTTGGCAGGCACAGTCTGCCAGGGACCTTCCCAGGTGTTGGGATGTCATTGTCAATTGCTCAACTCTCCAAGTCAGTGGGTAGAGTAGGTGGTAGTAGGAAACTCATAAAGTTTGGACACGGTGTATATATCACATCTACCCACTCAGTTACAACTGTCTCACTTCCTTTTTCTCTGTCACCTTAAACTCAAGAAATTTTTTTTTTTAGTTTTCATTCAAAAAATGATCTTGTGGCATACACTTGTTTCATTTTTTTGTTCATTTCCAATTTTCTTTTGTGCATGAATGTAACCAATGGATCTGGTCTTGATTTTCAAGTACATTCTTGGTTGTTCCAGTAGACTGATCAATTATATTGGCTTTATAATTTGGAAGAACTGAGGCAGAATAAGGACAAAAGAGTTTCACTCTGCCAAGTCTAAAAGGAGACTCTCCCAAATACATTTCTGAGGGTGACTGAGAAGTACCTGCATAAATAGCATGAGTGGCAGTGTGGTGTAGCTAAAAGTAGTGTGAGTTCTAGTCTGCTTCTGACACTGACATTCACTGTGTAACCTTGAACAAATTCCTTTTTCTCTCTAAGCTTCAGGTTTTTTCCCATCTGTACAACTGAGGCAAAATAGCATCCATGATTATTTCAAAGGGTTCTCTAAGCTGTGACTTTCTGTGATTCTAAGTATGGGTCTGGAATTATTGACAAAGGAGGGAGTCTAATGTCCTATAGGCACTCTTGGTTCTCCATTTTTGGCTTGCTGCCTTTTTCTTTATTTTCTCCTCTTTAGGGATATGACAGGCTCCCATAGCTTCACCTTCACTTCTCTCTAAATGATTGTCAAAGATTTCCCACTAGCCATAACCTATTTCCTGAGCCCCAGTCCATCCATATTCTCTCTAGGCGGACATCTCAGTGCAGGAGTCCCATCACTTCTATTTCCATGTGTCTGGTCCCAAATTATCCTCTGCTAAAGATGGCCTCTCCCTTCAACATTTCTTGAGTTCTATTTGTGGCCTTATTGTTGCCCAGCACATGCACATCTACCACATGAGCTATATCTGTTCTTTCCATTTAGCCATGATTCACTCTGACACATAGCCAAGTCCTAGCCACTCCTATTTACCTAATCTCTGACATATCCCTCTAGTCCAATTTTACTACCACCATCTTACATGTACTCATTAGTTGCAAAAACATCCAGACTAATCACACTGCTTCTACCCTTGCCTCTCTAGAGTCTACCACAGGGAAGCCAGGTAAATCCTTTTAAACCACAAATCAGATCATGCTATCCCCATGTTCATATCCCTCCAGTCATTCCTTATATCAGAGTAAAAGCTAAAATGCTTTAAATGACCTACAAGATTCTACGTGATATTCTCCCCATTCCCATCACATCCTCTACCAATTCTCCCCTTCATTCACTCTGCTCCAACTATATCTACTTGAACATGTCAGGCATGCTCCCTCCTCAAAGTCTTTCCACTTGCAGTCCTCCATTCTTAGAATTATCTATCCCTAGATATCTGCAAAGTCTGCTCCCTCATTTAATTCAAGTCTCTTCAAATGACATTTCTTCAGAGAGTACATACCACTTATTACTCTGTGTTATTTTTCATGTCAGTTCCATAACAAATTATCACAGATTAAGTAGCTTAAAACAAAATAAGTTTATTATCTCACAATTCTAGAAGTCAGATGTCTGCCACTGCTCTTATTGAACTCATATCAAGATATCAACAGGACTACATTCCCTTCTGGAGGCTCTAGGGGATAATCTATTTCCTTGCCATTATCAGCTTCTAGAGGCTACCCATGTTCCTTGGCTCATAGCTCTCTTCCTCCATCTTCAAAGCCAAAACGGTTGTACCTCTCTGTGTGTTCTTTTCTGTAGTTACATTTTCCTCTATGACTCTTCTGCCCCCTTCTTCCCCTTTTAGGGACCCCTGTGATTAAACTGACACTGCCTGGATAATATAAAATAATTTCTCTGTCAAAGTCAGTTGATTAGTAACCTTAATTTCTACAGATTTGATTCTCCATTGCTATGTAAACTAACACATTCCCAGATTCTGGAAATTAGCATGTGGAACTTATTGGGGTCCAGTATTCTACCAACCACACTCCCTGTCCCATAGTGCTGCCTTATTTAAACTTTATGTACTCATCACCACCTGACATATTATACACAATACATGTATTTTCCAGTTAATCATACATATAATCAAAGCAATCAAATAGTTCTATGACGCTTAACTTCTGTGGTGATTTCCCCTCCTTCAGACACAGTAATTTTCAGTGTTTTTAACTGACACTTTTGGGTTTTGACTCCATAACTCCAATAACATGCTTATATTGCTACTCCTTTTCTATCTCCCATAGAAGATAGTTATCTAGCTCTCATTTGCTCCCCTACTTCCATTCACTCCAATCCTGCACATACTTACTCATGCATATTTCCTGTTTTCCCACTCTCCCAATAAATTCATAGATTATTTTGGTGTTGAGAGCAAGATTCACTGTTTATGTTGGTATTCTTAATAGCCGAACCATATCATATGTAATTTTACTTTGTCTTTCCATACTGTTTCCTTGCTTGTTTGTTTAATATCCATTGCCACTAGACAGTAAGAGCCATGTCTGTTTAGTTCACTACTATATCCCCAGTATCTAGAAGAGCTTCAGAAACACTGAAGGTACATAATATTCATTTGTTCAGTACCTATTATGTGCCCAGTCTCATGCCTGGGCTCTTATACCAGAACCTTGTAAATCCAGACATAACAGGGCCTTTAACAATAAGTTAGGCCTGTGATTTTCAAACTATTTAAGCCATAGGTCTCTTTCAGTCAAGTGACATGTTAGAATCTGGATAGATCTAGCAGATAATATCATAGTTGTTCTGATTAACATGGGTTTAGAATGTTGAAGTGAGTAGTATATGGGTAAATGCTTAAAAAGCATCTCTCTGAAGGAAAAAAAAAAGGCCATGGCTAATGGCATTTGCTGACTTTCGTGGTGAGAATATTCCAACCATAGCTGATTTCAAGTTATCAACATGATGTCACTGAGCAAGGATTTGGGAAGAAATATACACAATCAGCTCTTGGGACTTAAGTTGACTCTAGCAACCCATTGGTGAAATAGCCCCCTAGGCCATCTTCGCCTCATTGTCTCCTGATTCCCCCTACAATGACACCCCTACAGGACCCCCAGGGATCCCCAGGACATAGTTTAAGAATACATGGCTGACTATGACATCTTTAAGGTACAGATAGGAGGCCTGAGATCCAGAGAAGGGATAGGACCAAATCCTTCTAATGTCCATTCTAAAGCTCTTTCCATTGTGTTATGCTGCCAATAGTTTTATTCGTCTCCCATTCCTCTGCCTCCAATTTTCCCACCCTATTCCACTGGTATTCTACCAACATATTTGGCCCTAAAATACTTTTCAACAGCAACAGCAGGCCTCGGTTGTACTCTAAAACCTTCTGTGGATCCCATAAAAGCCTATAATGTCAAATTTAAGCATCTTTGCTTGATTTTCAAAACCCTCCACACACTGGCAAATCTTTTTCTCTCCGTGCCTTTCTACATATACACCAAGCTGAAGTCTAATGATTTTTTCCCTCTTTATCAGAATTCTTGCCCTGGCGGTTTCTGGGCTGTTGTTCTCTCTCCCTACATCATACCTGGAACTCCTTCCCTATCCTATCCTCTTTGCCTAGCCAATATTAATCAAATCTCAGGTCCTAGCCCACACTCCAGCTGCTCTGGGAAGCTCTTAAACCAATGAAGTCCATGGTGTTTGCTACTATCTCTGTACTCCCATTGTACAAATGAGTTTCTGTCATTCCCCTGTCCCTTAATATGTGACACCTGTTATTGTTCGTTTGCTTTTAAACACATCTGACTATATTTTTATGTATCTTTGGGCTAATGGTTATGTGTGTGAATATGTGTGTTTATAGGAGTGTTTATATGCTTATATGCAGGTATTGTCTGCTCATGTTCTGCTTGAGTGTATGGATCTGTGTTTCAATGTTTATGTGTCCTTGTGCATGTCTGTGTATATTTGTGTCTGTGTGAATCATTTGTGTGTCTACATGTTGTTTCTCTGCATGTATATTGTGTGTGTTGTGTGCCAATGTGCTAATATTTTATGCCTCTGGCCATTTTTTACGCATTTGCATATTTCCATATGTTTTTGAGTGTCCATATGTATCTGTGCTTCTACATTTCTATGCAGTATTTGTGGGTTTATATCTATGCATGTTCTCAAGCAAGACCTTGTGGATTTCATCTTTGCACCACTGTTTCCCTCCAGCTCAGCCAAGCCTATATGTGCACATGCACATAATGGTCTAGACAAATGTTTGCTCACTGATTAATTATTCTAATCTGCCCTTTCAACCTTTTTCTAAGAAAGTGGGCTACAAAGTTGGAAG
>JAVSCE010005480.1:0-208488 GCA_032199065.1 Smutsia gigantea
ATAATTGATTTTACCGTTTCTTATATTGACATTAACCACTAAACAGGTTTTATAGTTCATTAGGAAAAATATTAGATTCAGAATCCAAAGATCTGAATTTCCAGTTCTGCCATTGAGGACTTATGTGACGTGGACAAGTCATTCATCCACTTCAAGATTCAGTTTCCTTGCTTTAGACATAGAAATGTCTTTACAATTTTTTAAAGAGAATTAAATACCGTCAGTGCTCAGTATATATCAGTGCTTTGGAAACCATAAAGTAGTACAATTGATGTAAATTATTATTATTTGAAAAATGCAAGGTATGTAAAGTAGCAAAAATGCTTCAATAAAGGCATTTAAAATATTTTAATAAAATAAAATTCCAAACTGTATGTCTTGTTTTTGGCATATATATATACACAAATACATATACACACACACATATATATAACATATGATTTGCCATATATGTATATATATATATATATATATATATATGGCTAACAAATAACAAATAGTTGCTATCTATAGTTGTCTACAGATATCTTTTTTCAAGATTTTTAAGGAAAAAATGGATAGTACTATATGGATAGTACTTAGTTTGCATTTTTCTAAATGTCACTTTCACCAAAATAATACTGAACTATCTAATCCTTCACTTGTCTTCTAGGAAAGTACCCTGAACAATGTTACCTGCACTCGGACATATGAGAGAGTACAAACCAACTCTGTCTCAGATTCTCAAGCACTCCCAAACTGTGATCCAAACTGCTGAGGTTGTGTAAATAAAACTACAAAGTAAAATATTATGACTGCTAATATGAAAGAGCCTTTGCACAAGGGCCAACAGTTGTGGCTGCCCTGTTCTATATGCCTCAGTCACACAGCACCTTGGCATCGGGAGCCTGAGGAACCACGATGGCCGATCTCGTTCAACTCCAAGCTGCTGTGATACAGATACTCAGAAAGGCACTTTATGTCGACTTTTTTCTCATTAGGCAAAGTGCGTCAGTCCTTTCAATTCAACGTGATCTGCCCTACATTGAGAAAATAATATTAATTCAAAAAAATCTTTTTACAGGTGCTGGTGACACATCAGTAAACAAAACACAAGAATCCCTGCGCTGTTCGAGTTTATGATTAAATTGCATAGGCAGCTGTTCAGGATGATTTATATTCCAGATTTAACTTCTTATAGCTTTGTATTAAGAAGGAATCTTGTTCTAAATGCTCAAAATAGATAATTTGACATCTAAATTATTGTCACCCTCTCTATGAATAGACCTCTATAAAGAAAAACTGTTATAAACTTTAGTGCTAATTTCACTGAGCATTTTCTAACATAACCGTTCATCTTGTTGGCCTCTCAAATTTTTCAGTTTCTTGTCCACCCGGATAATTGTCTGAAATCCGTAGTGCGCAGTAATTTAAATTCAACAGTAGGAGGGCCATTAGAAGTACTGACTCAAGCATTTCATGTTCCCATCTTGTAAGAACTGGTGTATAAGGAACTATTTCCTATCGTGATTATTAATAAGAATTCATATTTAAGTCAAACATATCATTAACAAAGAACTTTTATTGGGTCATAGTTGCTTTGCAGTCCTTTTTTTTGAAAACCTTTTGACCCTCTTTACCCAGTGAGAGAAATGGGTGAAGGGGGCAAAAGATGAAGTATTAATTTTTAACAAAGTACGTGGGACATAGTGTGCCTCACATACCTGAGCTGTATGTGAAAGAATAATGCACAGATTTGGAAGTGGAGCAATAACTGACAATACCTGTTTTTACAGGGAACACTATAACCACTATCTCCATCACTGAAAGCCAACACAGAGGAGAATGTTCTGTTTTATTAGCACAAAACCTCATGCAATTTAGGCCAGGGAGGGATTTTAGAAATCATCGACTGATCACTTTATCTTGGTAGATGGGGAAACAGGCCCACTTTGGTATCACCCTGATGGTTTCACCCTGATGAAGAACTGGAACCAGAACCCGTGTTTCCTAATCGTTCACCTCACAACCATAACAAAGGGAATTAAGGTGGAAACAGGTTGCCAGCGTATAATTCTGAACCAAGTATACAACCACATTAAACGAATGAACAAGTGAGCTTCCCTTTATCTTAAAATGTGTGGCAGGACGCCACAGCTTGGTCCAGGCGATGAGGCGGAGTTTGACCGTTTGGACTTGTGGCCTGTCGCTGCTTGCTTGCCTGGATTTAAATATGGAGGTCTGCGTCCTCTGGTAGAGGTGAGAGAAGTGCTTGCTCGATTCTTGTTCTACTGAAATGGAGACAATGGAAGGCAGAGAAAAACATCGTCAGCGGCTCGGACTGCACAGACGAGCCCAGGCGGAGGCTGAGGAGCGGCCTCGTGAGGCCTGAGCTGCTGTGGACACCCGCTGCTGTGCCGCGGGCCCAGGTGAGAGCCCGCAGCCCTGACGGCGAGTGGCCCGTCCCCGTCTCCCCACTGGTAGGAAACCCGGCACTGATCTGATGCCCCAGGGCCAGTGGCCACGCGAGCTCCACATACAGGCTCTTGGCTTAAGTACTAGGGCTTCTTGTCTGCTGTGGTTACGGGGAAACCGGCGGGCAGTAGGAGCCCGTGCGGGAGGCTGTGCCTTGCAGGGGTAGGTGTCCCATACCGGCGTACCACCAGACACCCCGGGACTCCTAGGGACACCTGGGCTGGGAGCAGGGGCCGTCTTTGCAAGGGCTAGAGTTCTGCAGGAGCACGTACATGCATCGCATTTGGGTATTGGTGTTAATATGATTATTTTGTCAACAATGTGATGACATCTAGATAATCTGGGGTACTCAAAACAACAACAAAAAACCATGAACGTACAGCAGCAAGCAAAGGTTTTCAGGGTTGGTGAGCAGCATGCCTTCCTTCTCACCCCCTTTACCCGGCTGAGAACCATTAAAGTAGAAAGTCACCGATTCCGACCGATGGACGCAGAGTATCCCTCAGGTGTGGTTGGGCAACCGAACTAAAACCAAAGCCAACAGGACACACGCTGCTTTACCGCGCTGTTGTGATTCAGGGTCCCCGCACACCCCCGGCGTCCAGGCACTGCCGAGAGCCGGTGACCTGAGGGGAGCTAAGCCGCGTTCGCTGCCCGACTGACTCAGAAGAGTGGTCTGTTGGAGAAGTGCCACATTGGAACGCTAAAGAATTCAGGGAATTTTTGAAAGATTAATAAATGTTTACACCTGGAGAGAAAGATCTAATCCCACTTTCTTGGTGAGTAATAGCTTTGGCCGGGAAGGAAGAAAACTGGCCCAAGGGTGGCAGAGCGTCCAGGGGAGGAAGGCAGACGGGGGACAGCCGCACCGACAGCTCTAGCGGCGTAGAGGTTTTCCTAAAAGGTACCTGCAGTTCTTCTTGAGCTGGGAATGTTTGGGGTTTTAAAAACAGCATTCTTTGATTCAGATTTGGCAAAAATATTACTAGAATATTAATCAGAAAACTACCCACTATAGAAAAGGAGGATATTTTTGGTTTTACTTAAACAGTAGCATTAACAATGTTGTATATTTTCTACCTAGCAAATAAATTTGGGGAAAGAATATTCCATTTGAATAATTCAGTTGGCAATAATAGAGATGAAACATAAAATAACAATAACAGACCATTTTTTCAGTAGTTACTGTCAGACGATGTGTTTAGCACTTTCTATGCATACCTCATCTTCTGTCCTGTAAAGTATTTACAAAAGTATAAACTAAGGCTCAGAGAGATATTTTACCTAAAGCCCCTCAGCTGATCAATACCAGGGCCACAGTTCAAAAAGTAGGTCTCAGATTCCAAGCTTATGCTCTTTAACCATGGTGCCAGAATACCTCTCCAGAAGTCAAGATAGAAGTTTCTTTTAGATTATTTCTGTTACAGCAAATATGATAAATAAATGCATACTTAAAACCATTAACCTGTAAAGCCTGAGAAACCTGCCCTACCCGAACACTCATGCCCTCAAGTGGTTAGAAAGATTACATTTTGGAGATGAAGATTTAAGAAGCAGAAAACAGCCAAACCATGACTAATCTATTGCTTGGATGAGACAGATTTGTCAGGAAACTTTTTTTTTTTTAATTTAGAGGGCTGGAATCACCTCTAAAGGCAGTGCCAGAGCATACATATCCTCAGTTTCATGAACAGAGAGGGGGTTGAAAGACTCTCAAGGTGACTCAGATTGTTGGCCAGGGAAGTCATTAGCCCAGCTTGGATGAGGAGCTCGCCTGTAGTCTAGCCACTGTGGAAGGAGGATGGATTCACAGGGGAGGACACCAGTTCAAACCACATGTTCACAGTGTGGACTAAGGGGTGGAAAGCAAGTTGGGGAGGAGGAGGGATGGAGGAAGTGCCTGAGAAGAGAATGGTTGCTGGGCAGACAAGCCAATGGATGTCCTCCTTTCCCAAAGTGTGCATGCCTCTTTTCTTCTGTTACTCATATGGTTTTATATCTTACATTTAAAATTTTAATCCATCTGTAATTTATTTGTCTAAGTATAAAGCACACATCTAATGTTTCATGTTTTCCAAAATTTATCCAAATGCACAACAGCTCCCAACACATATATGATGAATTGCAGAAATAAGACCTGTGGCAACAATGCATATTTTCTTCCTTATTTGGATTATATTTTATATTTATATATTTATATTATTTACTAATCATTCCCTTTTCGTATGTTTCTCCTATTTTTTTTCAAATTAAACAAGAAACTTTTAAAAGAAAAAATATTTCTAATAGTACAGGTGGTACTATTTTATTTAAACAAACTTGCTTCTGTGTGCAAAGCTTGAATATGAGAGGATGTAAGGATTGGAGCTTCCACAATCATCCTGCCGCTGAAAGGGGAGAGCCTGGAGTCGCTGGGGGGCCACGAGAAGACATCAGATATGCTGATGTCTTGATCTTAGAATTCACAGCCTCCAGAACTATGAGAAATAAATTTCTGTTGTTTATAAGCCACCCAGTCTATGCTAGTTTATTATAACAATGTGAACAGATTGATAACTACCAATGGTTTTTGTTTTTAGATTCTACATATAAGACATATTTAAAAGGAATCAAGGAAGTTCTTGCTCAATGCACTTAACAAAAGTAATAACATCTGAGACCAGAGGAGTTAGACTAATAGGAGGTTTAGTAGGTTTTAGCTTAGCATTTATAGTTGAGAATTGTGTTTAAGAATTAAAATTTAGAATGCTGTTATGCATTATGACTCTGGGAAATTTTCATATCCAAGCAGTGTGGTGATGCCATGGAAGTATGCTTTTAGCACTAGGTAGGACTCTGAGAATCACAAGATAAAATTCTCATTTAAGAGACTAAAGAACAGAGGTACCTTGAAAGGCAGGTGGTCAGGTCTTTTGGTTGCTCCAGTTCTGAGTGACCACTGGTATACTGTGTCCATTTGTTCTTAGCAATTGCTGTAAATCAGAGGCAATCCTGTAGATGAAATCAAAGGAAAACTGGAGTCACAATTCTAGACCTACTTTGACCAGAGTTGATGAGATATGACAGTTAATTAAATGAATATACTGAATCCAGTCCAGCACCAGATGCACACATAACTTCTGCTGACAGAGAGACTCATTTAAGCCTTATGGCAAAGAATTATGCCTTCCCTAGTTTGTGATGTTAACACTTCTTTGCCTACCCTGCAAAACTTACTGACTTAATTTTGGTTAGGAGCAGTTTTCAAACATTGTTTTTTCAGTCAATGGACCCTTTTGCCAAATAAATTGTGTGCAGGGCCAATGTGTAAAACAGATGAATGCACAATTCTTCTGTTTGTGCAGGAGGTCTTGGAACCTCATGCACGATTTTCCCTGCCTTTCCCATGCTCAAGAGAGGCTCCAGAGGACACCTTTCATTCATTTGTTGTCTGCTGATAGCTAATTTTGTGAGACCCTGAGGGGTTGGGACCCAGACCTTTTGAGACGGAGGCCCTGGACGGCTGCTGGTCTCCTGGTGTGGTGTCATGAGATTGGCTCTGAAAGGGCTGGAAAACTGAACAGAAGCCAACTGCAGCTATGGGAACCTAGTGTTGCTTATAGTCTGAAGATATATTACAGGTGCCAGGCTGATAGGAACAAAAAATACAACGTTCGTGTAAAATATGAAAGCAGTTAGGGAATGAGACAAGCATATAAGCAGATCAATTAGAAAATTGTGATACTAGCCCAGGCATGCGATGGCAGTGACTTGCACTGGGGATGGCAGTGGAGATGGCAAGAAGTAGTACGATTTTGGATGTATTTCTAGGTTAGAGTTAACTGAATTTACTGATGCATTGGGTTTGAGGGAAGGAGAGAGTTAAGGATGATTTAAAATGTTCTGGTCTTTGATATTGGAAAGATGCATGCAATTAAGTGATTTTATTATCTAAACTATGTCCAAAACAATTGTCTGATTTTATAAGTTAAGTGAAAACTAAACAGAGCAAGACAGAACCAGCTAAAGTGGTCCCCAAAAGTGGCTAACTCATTTATTTCAAAAACATGAGCGATTTCCCTTTCTGGTCATCATGGAGTAGCAGGGACCAGATTTACCTCCCAGCTGAAACAGCAAAAGACATTATACGAACTGATGGTTTACAATCCAAAGGACTTCAGGGAGAAAGAACAGCGATTCCTGAGAGAAAGAAAACAAGTGGGGTGAACTCAGTCGTTTGCCTACTCTGTGTGTACGCGGGGGGTGCCAGCTCAGCAGGGTGCCCTCTCCACAGAAGTCTGAGTCCCAGCTTCTTAGGAAGCTTCCGCCAAGCTTTAAATTCTAAAATTCCAACTCTTTCCCTTTGCTCCCACAGCCATAGGGGGAGTAGCAGATTCCTGCTGTTTATTATCTCTGTGTAACTCTTTTGTACTCTAATACCAGCTTCAACAATTCCTTATATTAAAATCTCTCTGCCGTGTGGTTTCCACTTGTTCTGACTATTTTAGAATGCCTACTATGTGTCAAACGATGTGCTAGGTCACCTAAGCCTTAGAGAAGTTGAATAATTTTCCCCAGGATTGTGGAGATGCTAATGGCACATCCAGGATCCCAGTCTATTTCATTATAAAAGCTTTGCCCTCAGTCACTAAGTAACACTGCAGCTGGATAAAGGGCTTTGAAAGACAAGTAAGGCTTTCACCATTACTCCTGAGATTACAGCTAAAGGCAGGACTAGCTCTAGCCATCACTATCTCTATTTATGTGTTACTTTTTATTTTAAAATATATCAAAGGCTAGAGAAGGGATGGGAAAGTAATTTGATATCAAGAATTCTATAAATATTATTGCCATGTCTATAATAAAGCATTGGGACTTTCTGTTTGTTTTTTGGTTGTGGTTTTTGCACAAGTTTATCAAATGTGGAACATAGGAGCTCTTACGTGCAAACTGTAACATCTTGTGTTTGGCAATCTTTATTTTCTTTATTCCCTGTAGGAAAATCCAAAATGTGTTTCAAAATAGTAAAGTCCTGGCAGACTTCAACTTGTAAACATTGGCTGACTTAGAACAGGTCAGGGTAGCATAATTTTGAATCTAGATTTACAGCTTCTTTCTTCCCTTTCTAATACTTCCCTTATTTATTTATTGTTTGTTTCCTAGAGATTTACCATTTCCTCTACAGATATAGATTTATAGAAAGTTACCATGGTGTGGCACTGATGGATATCAACCTCTCTTCTCAATTCTCTATTCCCAGTGCCCACCTTCATTCCCACTATTTAATAAGGACTGACAAAAGAAAAAGCTGTTCCCTTTTCACATTAGAACTTCAAATACATGTTCTTAAAAGTAATAATTACATAAAAATGGAGGGTATGCATTGTTTAAATAAGCTTGTATTCACAATGTACTGCATGTACAGATGAGATAAAAAGAAATTTGGGGACTTTGGTTCTAGCCATGATGTGGTGAAAAAGATTGTGCTTACCCTCACACCATAAATGGCTAGAATATTGGACAAAGTATAAGAAGCAACTATTTTAAATGCTGGAGTACAGGAAATATAGGGCCATGGTGTTTTACAGAAGGGAAACACTTGAGGTGAGCCTCTACCATTGTCCCATTTTTCTGACACTTCTTCACTGGATGTGCAGGGAGGCAGATCCCAAGAAGAGCAGTGGTTTCACTGAGTTGAGACAGAGATTGCAAGGTAGGAAGTTTGAGACAGCTGGAAGAGGTGGGACAGTGTTCTGAACAGGAAGGATCTACAGAAAAAAGAGCTCTAGAAATCTGTGCTCCCCTTTATTCTTGGCAAAATCCTTTGCTCCACATGCATAGAGAAAAACTTCAGAAGCAAGGGACAGAATAAACAGAGGACTGTAAACTGAACAATTCACAGAGGTCATACTCATAAACCAGGGCTTGGAGTTTAAGCTCCCACCAGCCAGTGGCAATCCTCAGAACTCAGCTGGGTCAGAGTCATTCTGCAGAAAACTCAGAAGGATCCTATCTTGGTACTAGGGCTAAACTATTCCTAGAGTAAAGGCAAGCCTTGGAAAAATGAAGCTGATCTGCCAGTAACTTAAATTCCTATAAAAACAAAGAACAATATGCTTTAAAGGACGACAAAATTTAGGCACTCAACAATGTTACCTTCATAATGCCATGCATCCAATCAGAAATTATTAAATATGACAAGAAACAGGAAAATGGAACCTATAACCAAGAAAAAAATCTGTCAATAAACAGATGAAAAAATGACAGAGATGATGGAATTAGCAGACATGGATTTACAGATCACTCCAAACATATAAATATGCTAAAATGCTCAAGGATTTAATGAAAATTGAGCATAATGAGGATATAAATGGAAGAGAAAACTTCTAGAAATGAAAAATTCAATATCTGAAATGAACATTTGCTGGATATGACTAAAAACAGATTAGAAACTGCAGAAGAAATGATTAGTGAACTTGAAGACATAGCAGTAGACTCTCATGAGGCTGGAGCACAGACAGAAATGAAGACTGGAAACTGCTTTTAGCTAGAGAGAGCTCCCTTGTCCACATTTACAAACCTCCCAGGTGGCAGGGACATCCATAACACAATTACTGTTTGATAAGTAATGTTATCATTCCAAGATGTGGTCACAGCTATGAGCCTTCAGAAGCCTATAATCCAGGCACTTGGGTGGGATGTGTGCCTCAGTTCTGAAAGGGGGATAAGAAACTACACTTCAGCATCCATTACACTGTTTTATTTGAATAATCTTAGAATTGAGTGTGGAGTGTTAGAAAAAAATAACAACACTAATTTATGAAAATATTTTCTATGAAAACCTATTTATAAAGAAAATTTACAATGATCTTTTATTTTTATTTTCAATACATAGTCCTCCTTTAAATTTTTACTATATATTTTTAAAGTTTGTAAAATGAGTTTACATATAACCGTAAGTTATTTAACAACAAAGCTTTTTTCTTGATAAATAAGCTCTAAGAGGATAGAGATTTTTGTAGTTACTTTTTTTTGCCTTATTGTTGTATCTCAAGTATCTAGAAAAATGCTGAGTATACCTAGAAATGCTAAGTAAATGCTGAATGAATAAATCAATGAATGAACTACACTCTATTACACATGAAATAGTATTTCCTATTGTTTCCTTCAAGGTGGTGCTGTGTACAATATAAAGGGTCACTTAGGCAATGCCATTTTTTTCTAATATAGCCTTGATATCTGATCAATTTCCTTTCATTATATGTCATTTTTTTTTGACCTTTCCATTTTTCAGAACCCCCGATATTTTAGAGTTATGTTCTTTACTGGAAAAGGCTTACAGAATTGTCAGGGGTGTTGGCTTTCTTGCCTTTTCCTCCTACTGTTCTCTCTCCTTAATTGTAAAAGCAAACCTTCATTTGAATGCTTCTTGAAAGACAGTATATATACTGCTTCATTTCCACCTACTATGTGTATCATTTGTTATGAAAGGATTAATCTGACAGACTTGGTTACATTTAAGATTAAATTTTCCATTTTTCTGTCTCTTGTATTTTTAAAAATAATTTATGTTGGTATCATTAATCTACAATTACATGTGCAATATTATGGTTATTAAACTACCCCCTACATCAGGTCCCCCCCCCACCAACCCCATTACAGTCACTGTCCATCAGCGTAGTGAGATGCTATAGAATCACTACTTGTCTTCTCTGAGTTGTTCAGCCCTCCCTTGCCCCCCCAACATTACATCTGCTAATCGTAATGCCCCTTTTTCCCTCTTATCCCTCCCTTCCCACCCATCTTCCTTAGTCCCTTTCCCTTTGGTAACTATTAGTCCGTTCTTGGGTTCTGTGAGTCTGCTGCTGTTTTGTTCCTTCAGTTTTTTTCTTTGTTCTTATATTCCACATATGAATGAAATCATTTGATACTTGTCTTTTTTGGCTTGGCTTATTTCACTGAGCATAATACCCTCTAGCTCCATCCATGTTGTTGCAAACGGTAGGATTTGTTTTCTTCTTATGGCTGAATAATATTCCATTGCGTATATGTACCACTTCTTCTTTATCCATTCATCTACTGATGGACACTTAGGTTGCTTCCATTTCTTGGCTATTGTAAATAGTGCTGCGATAAACATAGGGGTACATCTGTCTTTTTCAAACTGGGCTGCTGTAGTCGTAGGGTAAATTCCTAGGAGTGGAATTCCTGGGTCAAATGGTATTTCTATTTTGAGTTTTTTGAGGAACCAGAATGGTTGAACTAATTTGCATTCCCACCAGCAGTGTAGGAGGGTTCCCTTTTCTCCACATCCTCGCCAACATTTGTTGTTTGTGTTTTGGATGTTGGCCATCCTCACTGGTGTGAGGTGATATCGCATTGTGGTTTTAATCTGCATTTCTCTGATGATTAGCGATGTGGAGCATCTTTTCATGTGCCTGTTGGCCATCTGAATTTCTTCTTTGGACAAGTGTCATTTCATGTCCTCTGCCCATTTCTTAATTGGATTATTTGCTTTTTGTTTGTTAAAGTGCGTGAGCTCTTTATATATTTTGGATGTCAACCCCTTATCAGATACGTCATTTATGAATATATTCTCCCATACTGTAGGATCTCTTTTTGTTCTACTGATGGTGTCCTTTGCTGTACAGACGCTTTTCAGCCTGATATAGTCCCACTTGTTCATTTTTGCTTTTGCTTCCCTTGCCTGGGGAGATATGTTTATGAAGAAGCCGCTCGTGTTTATGTCTAATAGATTTTTGCCTATGTTTTTTTCTAAGAGTTTTATGGTTTCACGATTTACATTCAGGTCTTTGATCCACCTTGAGTTTACCTTTGTGTATGGGGTTAGACAGTAATCCAGTTTCATTCTCTTACATGTAGCTGTCCAGTTTTTCCAACACCAGCTGCTGAAGAGGCTGTCATCTCCCTAATGTATATCCAAGGCTCCCTAATCAAATATTAATTGACTGTATGTGTTTGGGTTTATGTTTGGATTTTCTATTCTATTCCACTGATCTGTGGGTCTGTTTTTGTGCCAGTACCAAGTTGTCTTGATTACTGTGGCTTTGTAGTAGAGCTTGAAGTCAGGGAGCGTAATTCCCCCTGTTTTATTGCTTTGGCTTTTCGGGGTCTTTTGTGGTTCCATATGAATTTTAGAATTATTTGTTCCAGTTCATTGAAGAAAGCTGTTGGTAGTTTGATAGGGATTGCATTGAATCTGTAGATTGCTTTAGGTAGTATAGCCATTTTGACAATATTTATTCTTCCTAGCCAAGAGCATGGGATGCATTTCCATTTGTTAGTGTCCTCTTTAATTTCTCTTAGGGTGTCTTGTAGTTTTCAGAGTACAGGTCTTTCACTTCCTTCATTAGGTTTATTCCTAGGTGTTTTATTCTTTTTGATGCAATTGTGAATGGAATTGTTTTTCTGATTTCTCTTTCTGGTAGTTCATCGTTAGTGTATAGGAAAGCAACAGATTTGTGTGTGTTAATTTTGTAACCTGCAACTTTGCTGAATTCAGATATTAGTTCTAGTAGTTTTGGAGTGGAGTCTTTAGGGTTTTTTATGTACAGTATCATGTCATCTGCAAATAGTGACAATTTGACTTCTTCTTTACCAATCTGGATGCCTTGTATGTCTTTGTTTTGTCTGATTGCCATGGCTAGGACCTCCAGTACTATGTTGAATAACAGTGGAGAGAGTGGGCATCCCTGTCTTGTTCCTGATCTTAGATGAAAATCTTTCAGCTTCTCGCTGTTAAGTATGATGTTAGCTGTGGGTTTGTCATATATAGCCTTTATGATGTTGAGGTACTGGCCCTCTATACCCATTTTGTTGAGAGTTTTAATCAGGAATGGATGCTGAATTTTGTCAAATGCTTTTTCAGCATATATGGAGATAATCATGTGGTTTTTGTTCTTCTTTTTGTTGATGTGGTGAATGATGTTGATGGATTTTCGAATGCTGTACCATCCTTGCATCCCTGGGATGAATCCCACTTGATCATGGTGTATGATCCTCTTGATGTATTTTTGAATTCGGTTTGCTAATATTTTGTTAAGTATTTTTGCATCTATGTTTATCAGGGATATTGGTCTGTAGTTTTCTTTTTTGGTGCATTCTTTGCCCGGTTTTGGTATTAGAGTGATGTTGGCTTCATAGAATGAGTTTGGAAGTATTCCCTCCTCTTTATTTTTTTGGAAAACTTTAAGGAGAATGGGTGTTATTTCTTCTCTATATGTCTGGTAGAATTCAGAGGTGAATCCATCAGGTCCGGGGGTTTTGTTCTTGGGTAGTTTTTTGATTACCGATTCAATTTTGTTGCTGGTGATTGGTCTGTTTAGTTTTTTTGTTTCTTGCTTGGTCAGTCTTGGAAGGTTGTATTTTTCTAAGGAGTTGTCCATTTCTTCTAGGTTTTCCAGCTTGTTAGCATATTTAATTTCTCATAATATTCTCTTTTAATTCTTTGTATTTCTGTGGGGTCCGTCCTGATTTTTCCTTTCTCATTTCTGATTCTGTTTATGTGTGTAGATTCTCTTTTTCTCTTAATGAGTCTGGCTAGGGGTTTATCTATTTTGTTAATTTTTTCAGAGAACCAGTACTTGGTTTTATTGATCTTTTCTATTGTTTTATTCTTCTCAATTTTATTTATTTCTTCTCTGATCTTTATTATGTCCCTCCCTCTGGTGACTTTGGGGCTCATTTGTTCTTCTTTTTCCAATTTCAGTAATTGTGTCTTTAGACTATTCATTTGGGAATGTTCTTCCTTCTTTAAATAGGCCTGGATTGCAATATACTTTCCTCTTAGATCTGCCTTTGCTGCGTCCCACAGATGTTGTGGCTTTGTGTTGTTGTTGTCATTAGTCTCCATATATTCTTTGATTTCTGTTTTGGTTTGGTCATTAACCCAGTGATTAATTAGGAGAATGTTGTTAAGTCTCCATGTATTTGTGAGCCTTTTTGATTTCTTTCTAAAATTTATTTCTAGTTTTATACCTTTGTTATCTGAGAAGTTGGTTGGCAGGATTTCAATATTTTTGAATTTACTGAGGTTCTTTTTGTGGCCTAGTATGTGGTCTATTCTGGAAAATGTTCCCTGTGCACTTCAGAAGAATGTGTATCCTGCTGCTTTTGGGTGTAGAGTTCTGTAGGTGTCTGTTAGGTCCATCTGTTCTAGTGTATTGTTCAGTGCCTCTGTGTCTTTACTTATTTTCTCTCTGGTTGATCTGTCCTTTGGAGTGAGTGGTGTGTTGAAGTGTTCTAAAATGAATGCATTGCTGTCTATTTCCTCCTTTAATTCTGTTAGTATTTGTTTCACATATGCTGGCGCTCCTGTGTTGGGTGCATATATATTTATAATGGTTATATCTTCTTGTTAGACTGACCCCTTTATCATTATGTAATGTCCTTCTTTATCTCTTGCTACTTTCTTCGTTTTGAAGTCTATTTTGTCTGATACAAGTACTGCAACACCTGCTTTTTTCTCTTTGTTGTTTGTATGAAATATCTTTTTCCATCCCTTCACTTTTAGTCTGTGTATGTTTTTGGGTTTAAAGTGAGTCTCTTGAGGGCAGCATTTAGATGAGTCTGGTTTTTTTTATCCATTCAGTGACTCTATGTCTTTTGACTGGTGCTTTCAGTCCATTTACATTTAGGGTGATTATGGATAGGTATGTACTTATTGGCATTGCAGGCTTCAGATTCCTGGTTACCAAAGGTTCAATGTTAACTTCCCTACTATCTAAAAGTCTAACAACTCACTTAGTATGCTATTAGAAACACAATCTAAAGGTTCTTTTTTTGTTTGTTTGTTTCCTCCTTTTTCTTTCTACTCCATTCTTTATATATTAGATATCATATTCTGTACTGTTTGTCTATCCCTTGATTGACTTTGGGGATAGTTAATATAATTTTCCATTTGCTTAGTAATTACCTGTTCTTTTTCTTTACTGTGGTTTTATTACCTCTAGTGACAGCTATTAAACTGTAGGAACACTTCCATCTATAGCAGTCCCTCCAATATACACTGTAGAGAAGGTTTGTGGGAGGCAAATTCTCTCAGCTTTTGCTTATATGGTAATTGTTTAATCCCTCCTTCAAATTTAAATGATAATCTTGCCGGATAAAGTAACCTTGGTTCAAGGCCCTTCTGCTTCATTGCATTAAACACATCATGCCACTCCCTTCTGGCCTGTAAGGTTTCTGCTGAGAAGTCTGATGATAGCCTGATGGGTTTTCCTTTGTATGTGATCTTATTTCTCTCTCTGGCTGCTTTTAATAGTCTCTCCTTATCCTTGATCTTTGCCGTTTTAATTACTATATGTCTTGCTGTTGTCTTCCTTGGTTCCCTTGCGTTTGGAGATCTGCGCACCTCCATGGCCTGAGAGACTATCTCATTCCCCAGATTGGGGAAGTTTTCAGCAATCACCTCCTCAAAGACACTTTGTATCCCTTTTTCTCTCTCTTCGTCTTCTGGTACCCCTATAATGCTAATAGTGTTCTGTTTGGATTGGTAACACAGTTCTCTCAATATTCTTTTATTTTTAGAGATCCTTTTTTCTCTCAGTGCCTCAGCTTCTTTGTATTCCTCTTCTCTAGTTCCTATTTCATTTATTGTCTCCTCCACCATATCAATCTGCTTTTAATACCATCCATTGTGTTCTTCAATGATTGGATCTCTGACTGGAATTCATTCCTGAGTTCTTGAATATCTTTGCGTACTTCCATGAGCATGTTAATGATTTTTATTTTGAACTCCCTTTCAGGGAGAGTCATAAGGTCCATATCATTTAAATCTTTCTCAGGAGTTGTATTAATAATTTTACTCTGGACCAGGTTCCTTTGGCATTTCATATTTGTGTATGGCGCCCTCTAGTGCCCAGAAGCTCTACTCTCTAGAGCTGCTCAGCCCCTGAAGCAATGCGGGGATTGTACGGGAGTGGTATTGGGGCCTCTGGGGAGGAAAGGGCTGTTTCCTGGTTCCTGGCTGCTATACCTGTCTCCACTGCCTGAACCAGTGGCTGAGCACAAAGGTATAAGCCTCTGTGCTTTGGGTTTTTAGTTGCTGTAGACAGATCTTCCCTCTGGCTGGCCTAACACCAGGGAAGGATTTCCCGGTTTGCAAGCCTGGTGGGGCTGGCCAGAAGAAAGGCGCACTAGTCTGCCTGTCACAGAATGGGTTCTTGGAGCTGTGTAGGCAGCCAGGGAGCTGGAGCACCTGAAGATCATGGAAGCTCCCAACCTGCTGGGCAGAGTGCACCTGGACAATTTTGTCTGCCTGTCCTTTCTCCTGAGTAGTAAGCTCTGTGCAATCCTTGACCCTTTAGCAGCTCTCTTGCTAAGGGCTTCTTTGTTAGGAAGTCTCTGAGACTGCCAGCCTTTCTTTTGTCCCCAAGCAGCTGGGTATGGATCCCTGCTTTCACAAGCAGCTGGAATCTTAGTCTCTCCAGGAATTCTGCCTGTCTTAGCTTTCGAACCCCCTAATTACAAGAGTATCATGCAAGCACCATGAAATGTAGGTTTGTGCTCCCAGAGCAGATCTCCAGAGTTAGGTATTCAGCAGTCCCACATCTCCACTCCCTTCCTGCTCCGTTCCTGTTCCTCCTGCCGGTGAGCTGGGGTGGGGGAAGGGCTTGGATCCCACAGGACCACAGCTTCAGTACATTATCCTTTTCTGTGAGGGCTGCTCTTGTCTCCAGGTGTATGAAGTTTGTTGCTGTCCTCTTTCCCATTGCTCTTTCAAGAGTAGTTGTAGTAGCTTTATTTTCATATTATATGAGGTTTTAGGAGGAAGCCTCCGTCTCACCGCTCACACCGCCATCTTTAATCCAATCTGTCTCTTGTATTTTCTAGATGTTTATTGTTCAGTAATTTTCCCAGTTCAAATTTTAAACTGGCTAGTCTTTTAAAAAAAAATTGCTTTGAGATATAATTGACATAGAATAAAATGACACATATTTTACAACTTGATGTATTTGATATATGCATACACCTGTGAAACAATTGCTGCAGTCAAGACAATGAGCATAACTCTCAAGTTTACTCATTTATCTTAGTGATTCCTCTCCAGTCCTCCCTCTCCCTCTCATCTCTCCTTTCCTCGCCCACTATCTGAAGGCAACTACTGATCTGCTTTCTATCATTATAGATTAGTTTTTCTTCTAGAGTTTTAACTAAATGGAATCATGCACTATTCACTCTTTTTCTTCTGACTTCTTTCTTATAATTATGTGTATAATCATTCATTTCTTGTTATTGCTATGTAGTATTTCACTGTATGTATATACCACAGTTTATTTTTCTATTCACTTATTGATGAACTTTGGGGTTCTTTTAAGTTTCTGGCTGTTAGAAATAAGTCTGCTACAAACATTTGTGCATAGACTTTTGCATGGATATTTTCTTTTGGGTAAATATCTGATGCAGTGCCTGGATCATATGGTAAATGTATGCTTAAAATTTAAATATACTGTCAAACTGTCTTTCCAAATGGATGTACTATTTAAGATTCATACCAGCCATTTGTGAGATTTTTAGTTTCTGCACATCTTTGCCAACACTCAGTATGGCCAGCCTTTTAAATTTAGCTATTCTAGTATGTGTATAGTGGTGACTGTTTTCTTTTTATCATCAATTTCTTATGGTTAGATACATTTTCAGTTTTTCATGAGTCCTATAAAGTTTTATATATACTGACTTTAATTATTAGACATAGAGGAGAAAATGCACGAATGAGAAAAATACATCTTTTAAGAAATAGAAGTATGGTTAGTTATTCTTCAAAGATTGACTCTAGTTATAAGATCCATGTGCTATTAGCCTTGAATATTGGAGAAACTAGGTAGTTCTTAGAATAATCTGAGAGGTATCATGAAATGTGTTCTCCACTCCCCTTCTGCCTCTGTGCTATTATCTCCTTCTATTAGGAGTCCTCATATGACACCATTTTTCTCCCATTGGCTCTTCAAAGTTTTCTGTCTTCAAGAGCTCCCTTTTTAGAACCAAGTGTTGCTGGGGAACTAACAGTGGTTAATTCTGAGAGAGGTAAGATTTTAATAATTTTTCAGAAATATTCCTGTTTTTTGCTCTACTAACCTACAATTGCCATAAGCATTTATATCCTATTTCTTAGAGCAGTCTTCTGCCTATGTACTTTATTGTTGAATTTGATTCATACACCTAGACCTTTGCAATGTTTCTCTAGTTAGGTATCTTGTTTTCCTCTTGACCTCTTTCTTAATGCAATTAACTTTTTAAATACAGGGCTTTGTTAATTAGGACATAGACTAGAACTCTTGCAAAATAGAAATATTTATAAATTTCTTATTATCTAGATTAGTGTTTCCCAACTCTAGGGTGCCTATTAAAATCATAACCTATGCACTGGGTGAGGGCAAGGATTAGGGTCTAGGCACCTGCATTTTCAAAAGAGTTTGCAATCCAGATAGGTATAAATAACAATGATGAAATAAATACTTTTATTGGTTAGGGATTGTGAATTTTTTGTTGCTTGCACAGAATTTTAGCATTGGAAGACTACTTGGGAATTTTCTACTCCTTCTCAAATTTCTTTAATCCAGGGAAGGCATCTCAATTTCCCAAATTCTCCAAGTGAAGAGGGGAGAAGTATGGCTAAAACCTCTTGATTCCCAGTGCTACTTACAATATATCACATTCTTCTTGTAATTTTAATTTAATTTTGAGGTCAATTTCATTACTATTATATCAATGTATTTTGGCAAAAAATTTTAAATATTTTTATTTTATTATTTTTTACTCTTTTTGGGATATAAATAGTGCTGTTAAGTAACAAGGAGAGCCAATTAAGTTTATTTCCCCTGGGGAAGAAACTGAACTAAAGGTCACATATTTGTATTCCTTTCTGGAATAACTAAACATATAAGAAAATATCATAATTGCCAAAGTCATCCTCATCACCATCATCATTGTCAATTCTTAGTTCAGCCACTAAATTCAATTAATCAACCTCAATCCTTGAAAATTTTGATAGAGCTCTAAAACCTGTGAGAAGTATGATTGCTAGTCAAATATCACAAGAACATCAGACAAGCTAGTTGAGTCAGAGGGCATTGGAAAACAATTTTAGTGCCCTAAATACAATTTCCCAGTCCAGGCCATTACATAAAAGTTAGCAGATGGATTTGAGATTTTCTACTAAGTTGGAAGGACTAACCCTGAAACAGTAGCAGATAATATTATCCCAGACTTCTTTTGATTAAAAACTGCCAAAACCTAATATGGAGGGGGTTTTAGTAGCAGGTAAAAATCTGACAAGTGAAGGTTCAGAATGGAAAAGACCTATTTCACCTCAAACAAATATGGTCTTTGCTTCATTAATTCAGGGCCAACTTATCTATTAGGCACAGTAGCACAGAGCACATGGCCCACAGTATTTTCAGAGACCCATGAAAATCTTTTAATTTCTTTTAAAATTATAGGAAAAAAAACCTTTTAAGGTCATAAAAGTGTTTAAATTTTATTCTCATATCAGATTAAAAAAATAACATTGTTAGGGCCCACAGAAATATATTAAATTTTGCCTAAAACAGAAAAGATAACTAAATACTTAAGGTTATATGAAAATGATTCTTGATATTATTATAGTGGGAGGGAACTATGAAGGCAAAAAGTATGAGGGCCCATGAAGGTGCTAATGCTGCCCTGAACCACGTCACTGACCTTCAATGTATTTGTTATTGCTATAGATTCATCCATCACTAAATTTTTGGTTCCAATACTTTTATAGGATAGTGAATTCTAGTCAACTCCCTAGGAGAACAATGCTTGCTGGATGTAAAATCTATTGCTTTTTAGTTATTTGCTAAATTGTGGCCACTGGAGTATTTCTCATGTCACTTGCCCTCTTTGTTCTGTAATCTCCACACTTTCCTGCTTTCCTTTCTTACAGAGCACCCTTTAGAGCACTCAAGGATGGTCAAGAAAACCTATTATGGGATCCTATTATAATAAATTGCAGTTGCAAATTTCATTTATATTCAGCCATTCAAGCAACTATAGAGAAGAATACAGTTAGGTTTAATGGTGGGCCACTGAAAAGCAATGATGTTTTAGGGAGATTTATGAAATTTGTTTCTACCTGCCACAGTTATTTACCTTGAATGAAGAGTAGAGCAACGCATGGAGAGAACTACTGGAGAATTACCATGGCTCATTCTGAAAATGCTGGTGCTCAAATCTGGGCTCCCCCTTGACATCACTAATCTCCAGTAAATTTCTCTATGCAAATGCCTATTCAGGAAATTCATTTTCTCTTTCCAATTTCAAACCTGAATGTCACAAAGTTCAAAAGTTTGAGTTAAAAATAAGAATAGTAGGTAAATTTAAAAAAGAAAGAGACCTTAAAAAAGTTGACAATTAGATAATATTGCAGCATGGTCTTGTACCAACTTTAAGACAAGGGGCTAATTGTTTACTGCAATCCTGCACTAAGAATATATGTATTGATACTTTGGATATAATTTAGCAGATAGCCCTGATTTAAACAGAGGTGATGTTGTGGGAGGAAGTTAAATAATACCTGCTTCAGTGTCAAAAATACAACTTAATGTGTTCCCATCTATCTTTAGGGCACCTTGCAAAGAGCCGCATCCCTTTTTTAATGCTCCACATTATCTTTCAAGCATGTTAATTTCCCCTGTAAGCCACAGACTAATTATTTCAAATTAGCATTTTTTTGTAGTTTAATTAAATCTTCTTGGTTTTAGGAAATACTGTATTCTCTTTCTGAATTGAAGGAGCTCTCTAGTCTAGAGACCTGGACACTGGAGAATTAACTGCATTTAACTAGTGAAAGCCAAATTTCTATGAGTTCAAATCTAGTAGACTCATCTTGAAGTCTGTACATAGCAGACTTTTTAAAGGATCTATTTCATGATTATTCAACATGCATATTAAACTGATTGTAAATGTATTTTAAAATGATATTTACATAGTGTTGGTCAACATCATTGTCACCGATAAGTCATAACACATACCAAAGAAAGTTTGTCACCATAAAGCAATGTCTTCCTTGGGCCAAATCTGTGCTGGGACCACAAATGTGTCAAGAGTTCAGAGAAGAAAAGGGTATACATCCAAGACAGGAGCAATTGGTAACAGTTTCACAGAGGGTATGGATTATAGATGAGAGAAGGGGTTGGAGAAGGGAATTTGGGGGAAGGTGACAATGTAACCACAGGGAAGCAGGAATGAATCATCAGTAATGACTGATGAAAAAAAATAAATCTTTGAATGGTGAATTTACAACATGAAGAACAGACAGAGATAATTAGATCTCGCTTTAGGGGAGGTAAAGTCTTATTATCCCATTTTGCAGACAGAATATCATCTGAGGCCACCAGAATATCTGGAATGGTTAAAAGAGGTGACTAAGTCCTCAGCCCAGGAATCTTTTCTTCAAACTTTCAAGAGATTTTTAAACATATAGATTTCTGGGCTCAAACCCTAGGGAGTTTGACTCAGGGATCAATGGAAATCAGCCTGGGATTTCCATTTTTTGAAACTCTCAGATGGTTCCCAAATGTGGGAATCTCATTTGGGAGAAGGTGCTTTGATATAATAGGTAATATGGGAACATTTTGTGCCATATTCTTATTTCAAGACTAATCCTGATAAATTTTCATCAACTTAGGGTACAAGAACAAGTATTTGGTTTATCCCATCACTGGTATTCTTTATCCATTTTCCTAGTTTTCAAAAATTCCTTCACAGCCAGAAAATGGAGGCCTGCCATCACTGCCCAGGAATTTGAAAAGATTTACATATATAGGGTCCAGTCTACTCAATATAACTCTCATGATAAAGGTTCCAGGGAAGACCTGGGAATGCAGAAGAGAGCAAAATAGTGAGTCAAAACCCTGGGGTTGAGTCTTGGCTTGCCACTGACGGCTTAATGGTGCTTGCTTAAGTATTTGACCCACATTTTAGATAATCATCTATACAATGGAACCAGTAAGACTTACACTGATTACGCCACCAGATTATGGAAAGAACAGAAGGAGAATATGTGAAAATTCTCTAAAACTATAAAGACCGACACAAATTAAAAAAAAAATATATTAAGGATTCTATTCAGCAAACTGTATTTAATTACTAAATAAATCAAATTGCTTACATTTCTGGTTCTCCTTTTATCCCCATCCTAATTCACCTCTCTTCATTTTTCTTTTATTAGCATTAATTCATCAGCCTTCTAACTGGTCTAGTTAGTCACTCCGTAAACTAAATCACTCTGTATGCAACTAGAATTACCTCATTGAAATTTGAAACTGATTTTGCAACTAACTCCTCTTCTGGAAAGATATGATGACTTTCTTGTTGCTGACAAATGCCTTTTCGTGACCTACAGCTCCAGATCCACACCCTGTAGATCACTCCTTCCTGGCCAACTCCCGACAACTCATGCACCCATCTCCACCCTCCCACCCACTTTTTTTTGCTACTAAAACATGTGCTTTTTTTTTTAAATTACCACATGCATATGCCTATTTACACTCCTTAGAAAGCCCTTCCCCTCTTCGTCTGTCTGGCAAACTTGTATTATCCTATAATACTCAGCTCAAGTGACACTTTCTCAGTAAAAATCTTTCTTGACACTCTGGATAGATTTGATTTTCCCTAATAATTAGGGACTAAATACTCCTAGGTTGCACTGGGATTTTCTTTTGAAGTCTTTTCTGGAATTTTCAGGCCAAATGGGTGAACAGCCCTATTATTGGTCAGTTTACGATTCAAAATAAATTCTCCTCTTGATCTCCCCAGAAGTAGAAAGGATAGATAGTTCAGGTGTGTTCTGGGGTTGTGTGGCTTAAGCAATAGGAACTGTAAGAAGGCTCACATTTCACTGTAAGCAAACACTCACCTGCTTTTATACTTGCACATTCTTAGAAGGTCTCTTGCAGGAAGCTTGCCTATTGTTCAACCATGGTACTGTAAAGCAAAAGTTGTCGGATGTTACTGCTACTCTCTTGAAAAATTTTCCAAAAGCATCTTTTCATCATTTAGAAATCAGTAAAATCTCCCTCAAATGTATTCAACAGAGTTTCTTAAGGAACAAAGAGCTTTAATAGGCAATCCCATGGGGGGGTTCATTAAAATCAGGAAAAAATAAGTAGTGGAGCCAGATGTTCTTGCTCTGTTTGGCATAATGCCATAATGTTCTGTTTCTGGAGGACTTTCTCTCCCCTTCAACTCCTTAATCTCATTTTGAGTCACATAAACTCCCCCTACTGTAGTCATTAGACTTAGATTTTGATATGGTGGACAAGACCCAGGAATCCATTTTATCGTTTTGTTTCATTTTGATTACTTATAATTGTTAATTATTATTTAATTTATTCAAAGTCCTCCCACCCCAAACAAGTCCATTATTGGACTAGATCCTTTTTAAGTCTCAACAAATGTCACACACCCAGGCAGAGGAGCAAGAGGAAAAATGATGATCCTTGCTTTCCCGGCATCACATGGTTAGTGGGAGTTGTCCTGCATTTCTAAGGCAAATGAGAGGGCAGGTGGAAAAGGGATCTGATGCAAGTGATTAGATCAAAGGTAACTCTTCCATGCCAGGTGGCTTTCTGCATAAGGCTCACCTTGTCAAGCATCAAGTGAAGAAGTGCTCTGGTTTTCTGTAGTGATCCTTCTCAGGGCCATCTCTTAATAGTAGTAGGTTGTGGGTAGGACTTTCTTTTTTCATCTTAGCCTCTTTGTTTTTCAAAATCTATTCATGGTAATTCAATTCAATAAAATGGCAACTCAGCAGTCCCTTTGTAGTTACACCAGACAAGATTTGTAGCTAATTATCTCAATTACTGAAGCAGTAGAAGGGTAATTTACCAGGAGGGCAATATTGGGCAATAGTTACTAAATCTGATTAGTGTCCAACCCCCAGAAGGGCTCTTGCTACCTCAGGACTCCCCACTCAACCCTAGGCCTTCGGGTCTCTGGTGAGATGAGGCCTCAAAGACTATTTTAAAAAATTCCCCAAGCTGGTTAGATACTAGTTAAGTTTAAGAACCACTTGTCTAGTGGTCTCTCACAGGGATTCTCAGAGTCAGCATCTCCCGAGAGGATTATAAAAAGTACAGATTTGATGTCCAATTCCAAGAGATTCTGGGATGGGTCTAGAAATAGGCATTTTTAACAAGCCTCCAAAGTGCTTCTGAAACGGGGGGCCAGTGTACCTCACTTTAAGAAACAGGGTTTGGCAAAAAAGGAGCAGAAGAGCAATGACTGTGACACATTTGAGAGTTGACAGACCAGGCTTGTTCCAAATGCCTTCCGAAAGCGTCGGAGCTGGGCAGCTGCTTATGCCCTCCCTCCCGATCGATTTTAACTGCTCCTCATTGCTTTTCTTGCCTTTGGGGTGTCCCTGACTTGCCTGCCTCCCTTTCCCCAGTTGGATTCCAGCTCCAGCTTCTACAGGGCTGCTAGGATGACTTTCGTTAAAGGCAAATTGTGTTTCTCTGTGACTTAAAAATCTCCTCACTAATTTACCCCTGCCAAATGCAGACTCCTCTGCACAGGCTCAGGTACTGTTTGTCATGTAGCCCCTTTGTACGTTTCCACCGTCACCTTCCATCCTGAGTCGCAGAGTATGAAGAAGCGCCGCTGCCTGCAGCCTCCCCTCCGTGACTGTTTGATGGACTCCGACTTTCAACCTTCAGCTAAAACATGGCTCATCCTGTGAAGGCTTCTGTGACCTTTTTACTTGAATCGTGATTTCCCCCGAGTCTTACACATACCTGTAACAAAGCACTTGTTACTCTGAATTATATTTATTTTAAAGTCTAGTCTCCTCAGCAGACATAACCATGTTTAGTCTCATTATCATTAATATTAGTAAAAGTAAAAGTAATAGTAGCTATTATATATTAACTAATTTACAAGTTTGTGCTCTATGCTTTATATGAATTATCTCAGTTAAGCTTTTTAAAACCTGAATAAATGGGTACTACCTGTAGAAAACAGCAAGCTAGTGTTAGAACCCGGCTTCCTCTGATTAGAGAGTAGACACTTTATATTCAGCAGGCAGTTAATAAATATTTGTTGAATGAATAAATCATCGATGTATAAATGAATAAATGTGCCAACTTTTCAGAAAGGTTGCTAATCAGTAAGTTGTGGCTGTTGCTGAGAACAAAGTGACTCTCAGTGTTTCCTGGACAGTATTTCTATTTGTGGAAAGAGCAAAAACGAGGCATTAGAAGTGGCTTTTATTCTCTCAAAATTGCTTCTTTAGCAAGCCTCAGAAGGAAATCTAGAAGACAGACGTTACTAATCAAATAGGTGTGTGAAGAAATGCACACCAAAAAACCCTTAAAAGCCTGGTCGAGTGAGGGAGGGTGGGAACCATGCATAGTCATTAGGACCTGTTTAGGTCCTGGAGGGCCAGTGCAACGCACCCTGTGGCTGAGGCCACGGCATCCTTTGTGGAGTGTCAGCTTTGCTGTCCCCAGGAAGCACAGGTTGTCTTCACCTGGGGAGAGCACCAGCATGCCCTCTGATCTCGAAGCCCAGGCTCCAGAGCACCGGTGTTGATTCTGTTTATTGGGCTTCCTTCTTGTTTCTGGGATCTGGGGCCTACTTTGTAGACTAGTCCCAGTGATGAAATCACTATCTTACCCCAGAGGCTGAGACTTGTTTTATGTTAGCCTCCTGATCGACTCCAAGTAATGCCCATCACTGGGATCCCGCTGCCTGTGGGAGAGCCCCACCTGACCGTGCCTGCTTGTCTTGACCTCCGAATGTGCTGTCTGCTGCAGTGAAAATGCCACAGCTTTAGAGACACCTGGTCCAGTGGATGGTGGGCTACCATCGTGCACCAGTGTCCACCTAGTGTTTGCAGGCGCTAGACTAGCAGGTAAGCTGAACAGGCCCATGATAAGGACCACATCCTTAATCCGTCTGGAGTTATTTATGATTCGTTTTTATTTATGATTTACTGTCTTAAGTGTCACAGAGGCTGGGCAGATAAGAGACAACCATTGAGAAAATCTAAGGAGATATTTAAATGTGTCCAGTACAGATGGAGAATATTATAACTAGGATGTTATACATTGGACTATAATTTAGGGAAAATAAAATTTCAATGTGGAAGAGAGCACACGTAAAACAAAGTGAACTCTGTTTTGTTGCTGGTTGAGCTGGTATCTGTGTGACTCTGAACAAGCCACCTAACATCAGAGACCTATTTCCCATCCATAAAATAAGAGAATTCATTAGAGGTCAGAGACAGCAGCATTGTTCTGTGACTTTTTAAATTATTTTCTTGCCATTGTAAAATTGCAGTGATTGAAGAAATCTATGAGGACAATTAAGAATAGTATATTTTTTATGTTCCATGAGGAATAAAAGAACATTTTTGGCAAAATTAACTTAAAAACATCCAAAAGCAGAGCCTATATATTACATTTTATGCCTTCTCCTATGTACTTAGACTTTTTTCATTTGCATTTCCAAATCATGTTATTAAGTAAGTATCAAGTAATTAAAAGGAATAATGTGCTTTTAAGAAAATTTCTTCACTAAGCGTTTGTGTTCCAGATATTTTTGTAGCTATGAAATAGGTTTCACTCTTGACTACAATTCTGCAATTTTTAAATAGAGTGTTATTTTGAATAAAGACAGTCCACATGTATAGAATAAAAAACATGGATATAGGAACTGAGAATGTGTCACTAGCTTGATTTAAAATAACCCATGTTCTGTAGTTCTGAGGAACTCAGAAGTATGTCAAAGGACACGGGGAAAAAAGCCATTTAGAAATAAATGAGGACAATGATTTGGGAGGAAGCAAAATGACATTTGCAGAATTTGGCAAGCTAAGTAGGAGAAAGAGCAAGCGCTGGAATAGCTGCTTCCAAGTTTTAGGGCAATCAGGAATCAAAACCCTGGTGAAACTCAGATGAAGGAAAATTTCACTTTGGCGTTCTTGAGAATGCTTAAGCTCGTAGTTTTGCCTGCTAATATTGAAAGGGTGTTGATTCCTTCCTTTGGCTAACCAGGGAAGACAAGGAAACACATTTATACAATCCAGACACAAAGCAAGAAGGAAGACAAAAACAAGGACTCCAATTTAAATGTTTTCCCTGAACTAGAGCTCCTTTCTTGAGGCTTTAAGAAATAAATAATTAGAGAAATTCTAAGGAACATAAGTATATTCCAGGGAGTATCTTGGAACAGCACATATATTAAAAATATAAACTTCAATGATTGTTTGATAAAGCACAAGGCTCAATGCATAAATGAATTCACAATTTCCACAAAATTTCTGTCAAAATATTAAATGATTCCTCCAGGGGGGAGAAAAAGGAGATCAAGAAAATGCTTGAAAAAAAATAAACTCATGTCAAAGTAATTCATGATTCTTTGCACACATACAAAGTGGTTATTCCACTCAGAAGTAATCAGGGTTGATTTGAATTGTATTAAGTGAAACAGTTGCTACCTGGAGTTTTCCATTTACCGATATCTGAACTAGAAGCAATTTCTAATAGGGATATTCAAAGGAGTTTTTCAGCATTTGTATTGGTTGATATGCCTTTGAAGAATGACTTTTGCCTTTATGTAGACAAAACAATTATTCTTGGTAGAATCCTTGCTTTGCGCAGTTCTAATGATCAGGAGGTAGCCTCCTGGTGTGTGAAACCATGGGAACGTTATGAAAAGGGCAGTCGGTCCCAAAGGTGCACATTTATGCATGGACTTCAGAATGTGAGGAAACACAATCCACAGTTTCCTGAATTTTAAATTAGATTTTATGCTAGATTTTTCTATTTCCACATTAAAAGAACTCATATTATTTAAATGCATTTTTGACTATCATTTTTATTGCAGAATTGCATTTAATTTGATTAGGCTACACAGTTCCTGACTGATAAACCTATTCCTGCAACATAGTCTTTAATATGTGTAAGGCAATCTGGAATGTTTACTACACACTAAAGAAAATAAGCTTTCTGAGAGATTTGGAATCACAGTAAGTCTTTTTATCCCAGAAAAATGCAGCATTTCAAGCCTTTTTTCTATACTTTACTAAAAAAGAAAATCACTTCCTCTGGGAATTAAAAGTGCAAATTCTCAGCCACCCAGGAGGCACCAAAACTATACTTTGCAAGGTCTTGACTGGTCTTGAGAGAGTAGTTATTACCAAAGTAGAGTCACTGTATTTCTCCTGACTCATTATTTGAAAAACATATGAAAATATGTGATTGAAGGTTGTCTATAGCACCTCTCTCTGACTGCAATTTGAAAAGGTCTGATCATCTCCCCTAAGCCTGCTCAAGAGAAATTGCTTTAAGCTCTTCACTCATACAGTTTTTTTTTAGCCGATGACCGTGTGCATTAATGTTTGTTCATAATGTTTCTTATTTTCTCATTCAATCCATTTGCCTTTTCTAAGCCAGGCCCTTGATGATCTTGGTTAGACAGTCGGATGTTCATTCTGTCAGCAAATATGTGTTGGGTGACTATTGTCTACTGTGGTTCAGGCCCTTTGTAGTGTTTTGCCTCTGAGTTCTAGCATGCAAATTCGTGTGCCTTTGTCTCCTTACCTTGTGCCCCTGTTGACTATTTCAAATGACAAGCCCCACTGAAAGCTAACCCCATTTTAAGCCAGTTCCACTGAGAGGAAATAGGTGATGTCATTCACTATTGTTTGGAGCTTAAAGAGCATAATGTCTTTGGAAAGATGATTCAGTGCTGTGTATCGACATTTAAAATGTGTACACCAATTGGCCCTTCAACTGTACCTCTAGCATTTATTTTATAGAAGTATTAAATAAAAAGACAAAGATAAATACGTACACGAATGTTTACTAAATTTTTTTTAACAACAAACAGTGGAGGTATTGGTTAAAATATGGCACATGTATAAATGGAATACTTGGCAGAATTTTTAAAAAATGAAATTTAATTATATTTATTGACATGAAAAGATGACCATATAACTAAGTGGACATGAAAATAACGGAAGAGTATGTATATACAAAGTCTTGACATATCCAATGTCTTTAATAAAAATTCACATTCATATTCCATGTTCACATGCACATAGAAAAATGACCAAAAGGATATTCATAGAATCATTGAAAGTGATGATCTGGACAGTAGAACAATTATTTTGTCCTCTGTACCCATGTTGCTTGAATTTTTTGTGTCAAGCACATATTAATTTTTAAAGAACACTAAACATATTTCCATTTGGGGAGGAAATTTTCCACAGTGAAAGGAAAAGAGTATTAACATGGTATCATCTCTTCAGAATAAAAATGTCTTGTTCTGAATTGGATATCATGAAAACCTACTGTTAATTTCATGGATTTCTATGGTCTCAAGGCTAAACTTTCACTCCAGAATCATTGCTGGAGTGAGCTCAGTACTGAAACCAAAGATGACTGTCACTAAGGCTATTCTACATTTGAGAAAAATTTCTAATTCTTCCCAGCCCAGGATCATATTCCCAAGTGTGTAGCTTGTCTTCTGATACTATATTATTATTATTATTATTAATTACTACTACTACTGCCACTACCATTACTAGCTGCCACATGCTGAGTGGGGGATATGCTAGGCAACCTGAAAAATACTTGATATCAAGACTGCTAATTTAAACAATACCAAAATATAGCTCTCCAATTTTATAGATGAGAAAGTTGAGTGTCATAGAAATGAATTAGATTTGTCGAAGGTCACAAGCTAGTGAACAGTGGAACAGAATTTCAACATGTCTTAACTCCAGAGCTCTTGGACCTATCTGGTATCGTAACACTGTTTGTAAGGCAACCACGAAAATGTTACAAGTATGTTGGTATTCTTGGATAAAATTTTTAAAATAATGACAAAATTTTAAGGCATGATGGTATCTTTATAGTGTAAAATTATTATTAAGAATCTTGGAGCAGGGGTCATAATACATGGATAATGAGAATCTTAGCCAGCCACTGAACAAGGGCAGGAATGCACATTTCACCCAGTGAGAGAGGATTTTCGTCAAGAGGGAAGTTAACACCTGGATGGCAAATACAGTTGACAGATGCTTGATATTTGTGCTTTCTTACTCAACCAGAGTTCACAGGGGTAAGTCCCACAGCAAAAGTGCCTCCCAGAAAGAATACTCAGTGTCTCCCTGTGATCAAAATCATTCCTGGCTGAGCTGCTCCTGTTCTGTCTCTATCAACACAAGTCACGGTTAGTGCTTACTGTGGCATCTGCTACTATCTGGTGTTTTCATTCTAGAACATGGTTCTCATTTTGTCTACAACCTCAGGGTGCCCATGTATTCATCGTAAGCGCACACTCTCTTTCTCCTTTTCTCCCTCTTCCCTACACTCTTTCTTTTTCTTTTCTCCTTTTTCTATTCTTCCTTCTCCCTGAACTCTTCTTCCTTCTCTCTCTTAAACATTTTTTCTTTAGTGTCTACTATGACCAGAGACGGTGCTTACTGTGAGCCTGAACCGCGCTGGGTGCACAGTCCCTCCTCTTCACGAAGCTCCCAGGCCCCATGTGCCTCTCCTGCTTGTTTTACTCATTTTTATGCCAGAGTGTCAAGCACAGCGACTGGCACTTGTTAGACACCTAATGAATACATTTCTCTTCTCTGCATTTAGCTCTATTTATGTATTTAAATCACACAAGATGTGTGAAATTTTAAAAAGCATGTAAAATGGAAACTAGCTGAGATTGATAAAAGTGAGGTCATGAACAGAAGTCTAAAAGAGATGGGTGTGCTCATTCCTTGTGGATTGAAAAGAATAAGTAACAGTTTATAGACCACTGCAACTGGAGGGAGCACCTGGTTCTCCTGTTCCACAGTATAGACCCCACACCTGAAAATTTCCCTTGGCTGTCACAGTTCTGAGGATTTAATCAGGATCTTTTTAAAAAAACAAATACTTCCAGTAATATGACATTATCTGTCACTTATACCTTAATAAGATCTAAGTCAATCTGACTGATTTCCTTTTAATTTGACAATGAGCTATAGAGAACGACCACATCCCAGAATGCTAAGTCTTGGGTATCCAACGATGAATCATACAACCCCTACCCCCAAAGACTTTGTAGCCAGGAATTAGAAGGGGAATAACTTAATGTTCAGTGAATACAAGAGAATGAACATATGTGGTGTGTGTGCGTGTGTGTGTTTTTGTCTGTCCCCCTTGACATTTTCTTGGCAATGTTTTCTTATATCACAGCTGGTTCATTTGTACATTCCTTTCTGGTTTTCCAAGAATTTTTTCACTTTTGCCTGCAGCAATGATATTAGCTTTATGAAATAAAGATGAAGCAGGGCCCACTGTACATTCAGAAATCCAGCCCTTTAGTTGGTTCCTAGTTGTGCTTACTGTGCTATGAATGAAGTACCCCTTTTATGAGCAAGAGGGCAAGGGAAGAAGTTACACAAGAAGCCACAATACAAGTCTGTAATTAGCCACTACCTTTTTAACTGATGCATAGCTTACTGGCTTACTTTTTCCAAAGGCATTACCATTATGAAGTTAGAGGCAACGATGAGTCACTGTGGACATATGTTCAATGAATGAATGATACACAAACCACTACAGGGTTACTTTTCCTTGGCCTCTTAAGCTTAGAATAGGAAATGTATAACAACTCTTGTATTAAGTGTTCCCAATAATTTGTGGAGGGGAGAGAATCAAATAAAATATGCCTAAATTTCCTGCCAGAATTTCATCTTAAAGCTCTACCATACTCCAAAACATTAATACTACATAAATATAGGAACTTTCCTTCAAAAAAAGGAGAGCTTTGGCATGACTCTTGCTTGACCTATCACACACACGCTGTGAAAACACTTCCTCTTCTCTCAGCTTTCTCTCTACTCCTCGTTATCCAGAGATGGGGTATGTTTCCTCTTCAACTTCAAATTGTCAGGAAAAATACCCTCATTTCCTCCAAAAGAAGTAAACACTTGCAAAGGTTAGAGGGACACATTCCCTGGAAGCTGCCCACGGTAGAGCAAAGTTCAGGGCAGCGGGCCTGGCCTGGAGAGCTCCTGTCGTCAGTCAGCACTGCGTGTTGGCGGCCAGGTCCCCAGTCTCCACATTTCCGAGGCAAAGAGAGGCTCTGGTCACTGAACATGCCTTCCCTATGGCTTGGAGGAAGGAGTCTGCTCTGGTGTGTGCATTTTCATGCTGTATTTGAGTATTTGTGAATAAAAGCATAGTCACTCCTGAAGGAATTCCTTTCATAACAAAGGCAAATGTTCTCTCATGGATCTTGCTTATGGGGACCAGGCTCCTCCACACAGCAGGAGTATCTTACATGCTGCCTATTTCATTTTTCAATCACTTCTATTGCTTTTCCATTGCCATGCCTCATTACGTTTGCTCAGCCCCTCACCATCTCTTAGCTGTTGCCTTGTCAGGGAGTTTGCGTCTGTTCACCCTTCCTTTTATAATTCACTCCTCTTAGTGCCACTATATCTTTGTGAAACACAGATTTGAGCCCCTGGCTTTGTTGGTTAAAACTCGTAGACAGTCATTAAGCATGATCATGTAGTCTAAACCCATACCTCTTTTCATTTGTTAATTAATGCGATAATTCAGCAAATATTTGGTGAATGAGTAAGGTACTAGGAACTTCAAGTCATGGATGGGATAAATTTCAGGATGGAGATGGAGGTAAAGAATGAGGGAAGACTGGGGACAGGATGACGGTGTCACTTATCTTGCACACATTATATACTAATAAAAGATGCTAAAAGTGTAAAAGCAAACAGAGCAGCAAGTGCCTCCTGTGGAAAAAAAAAGAGGCTATATTTAAGATGATTGTCAAATAAGACATCTAAAACCACTTGTTTTACTTTGGTCCCAGGCTGGCAACTAGAATGAGGACTTGGATCATTAGGGAGAGGCAGAAATCATGTCTTATTATTATATTCCCTCACTGCACCTGGCACAGTGCCTTGAAATAGGTTTGCAAAAAAAATTTGTGAAAACCTTTGCCAGTGTGAGCTTTATACAATGAAATTAGGTTTGAAAACGTGAATAGTATGATTTCTAGTCATTTTCAAGAAATCTGGTTTTACCTGAATTCTTTTTGTTAATACAAAGGGAGGATATTCTTCAAAGAGTGATGAACCCAAGGTTGTATAAAGTGGAATTGTTCTGTAGTGTGATTCCCCTTGTTGTGTGCCACCTTATTCACATAGCACTACATCAACATTGTGGTGGAAGGGGAGAGTTATTTAATGAGGGAACATTCTGTGTTATCCATGTAGCAAGATTAAGTCTTAGGAACTGAAATAATTCGTGGAGGAACTAGGCAGGTGCTCGGTTATGCTTCACAGCAGATGCATAAAATCTGAGGTATGGCCGCCTGCCTCAAATCTCTGGACAGCTTATTCTCTAGAAAAATTTCTACCTTACGTGATACATAACGTAGTTCACATGTGCATAGAAAGAATATTAGCATTTATAGGATGCCCCATGAGTTTACAACATAAACTGAGTTGCTTTTAAAGACCACCCCTTCAAGAACTCTGGCAAGCTTTTCTTGTTACCCTACACAACTGACAGCATGAACTTTGTTCACGTAGACCCAAATACTCTCTCACACGTAATTTCCTTCATTGCTATTCAAGTTAATAAAAGGTCCTTTTATATAGATGACTACTATTCTTGCTTATAAGAAATTAAAGGAGATAGTGGTTGTTTCTAGAAAGTCTCCACTATGCCATTTCTCCAACAATACCAGCCACTAAATATGTTGGCATAGGAACATGAGGCTCCTGGTCCAGAGAATTATAGCTGATGCAGTTTTTTTTTAATTTTTAACTTTGCTATTATTAATATACAATTACATGAGCAACATTATGGTTACTAGAATACCCCTATTATTAAGTCCCCACCACATACCCCATTACAGTCACTGTCCATCAGCATAGTAAGATGCTATAAAATCACTACTTGTCTTCTCTGTGTTATACTGACTTCCCTGTATTCCTCCCCCCCCATATTATGTGTGCTAATTGTAATACTCCTTTTTCCCCCTTATCGCTCCCTTCCCACCCATCTTCCCCAGTCCCTTTGCCTTTGGTAACTGTTAGTCCGTTCTTGGGTTCTGTGAGTCTGCTGCTGTTGTGTTCCTTCAGTTTTTTCTTTGTTCTTATAGTCCACAGATGAGTGAAATAATTTGATACTTGTCTTTCTCTGCCTGGCTTATTTCACTGAGCATAATACCCTCTAGCTCCATCCATGTTGTTGCAAATGGAAGGATTTCTTTTCTTCTTATGGCTGAATAATATGCCATTGTGTACATTACCACATCTTCTTTATCCATTCATCTACTGATGGACACTTAGGTTGCTTCCATTTCTTGGCTATTGTAAATAGTGCTGCCACAAACATAGGGGTGCATATATCTTTTTGAAATTGGGCTGCTGCATTTTTAGGATAAATTCCTAGGAGTGGAATTCCTGGGTCAAATGGTATTTCTATTTTGAGTTTTCTGAGGAACCTCTGTACTGCTTTCCACAAAGGTTGTACTAATTTGCATTCCCAACAGCAGTGTAGGAGGGTTCCCCTTTCACCACATCCTCGCCAACATTTGTTGTTGTTTGTGTTTTGGATGGTGGCATCCTAACTGGTATGAGGTGATATCTCATTGTGGTTTTAATTTGCATTTCTCTGATGATTAGCCATGTGGAGCACCTTTTCATGTGCCTGTTGGCCACCTGAATTTCTTCTTTGGAGAAGTGTCTGTTCAGCTCCTCTGTCCATTTTTTAATTGGCTTATTTGCTTTTTGTTTGTTGAGGTGCATGAGCTCTTTATATAATTTGGATGTCAACCCCTTATTGGATACATCATTTATGAATATATTGTCCTATACTATAGGATGTCTTTTTGTTCTAGTGATTGTATCCTTTGCTGTACAGAAGCTTTTTAGTTTCATATAGTCCCACTTGTTCAGTTTTGCTTTTGTTTCCCTTGCCCGGGGAGATATGTTCATGGAGAAGTTGCTCATGTTTATGTCCAAGAGATTTTTGCCGATGTTTTTTTCTAAGAGTCTTATGGTTTCATGACTTACATTCAGGTCTTTGATCCATTTTGAGTTTATTTTTGTGTATGGGGTTAGACAGTAATCCAGTTTCATTCTCTTACATGTAGCTGTCCAGTTTTGCCAACACCAGCTGTTGAAAAGGCTGTCATTTCCCCATTGTATATCCATGGCTCCTTTATTGTATATTAAATGACCACATATGCTTGGGTTTATATCTGGGCTCTCTATTCTGTTCCATTGGTCTATGGGTCTGTTCTTGTGCCAGTACCAAATTGTCTTGATTACTGTAGCTTTGTAGTAGAGCTTGAAGTCAGGCAGTGTAATCCCCCCTGCTTTATTCTTCCTTCTCAGGATTGCTTTGGCTATTCGGGGTCATTTGTAGTTCCATATGAATTTTAGAACAATTTTCTCTGGTTCATTGAAGAATGCTGTAGGTATTTTGATAGGGATTGCATTGAATCTGTGGATTGCTTTAGGCAGGATGGCCATTTTGACAATATTAATTTCCAAGCCAAGAGCATGGGACGAATTTCCATTTATTAGTGTCCTCTTTAATTTCTCTTATGAGTGTCTTGTAGTTTTCAGGGTATAGGTCTTTCACTTTCTTTGTTAGGTTTATTCCTAGGTATTTTATTCTTTTGGATGCTATTGTGAATGAAACTGATTTCTCTTGCTGCTAGTTCATCATTAATGTATAGGAATGCAACAGATTTCTGTGTATTAATTTTGTATCCCGCAACTGTGCCAAATTCAGATATTAGATCTAGTAGTTTTGAAGTGGATTCTTTAGGGTTTTTTATGTACACTATCATGTCATCTGCAAACATGGACAGTTTGACTTCTTCTTTGCCAATCTGGATGCCTTTTATTTCTTTGTGTTGTCTGATTGTTGTGTCTAGGACCCCCACTACTATGTTAAATAAAAGTGGGGAGAGTGGGCATCCTTGTCTTGTTCCCAGTCTTAAAGGAAAAGCTTTCAGCTTCTTGCTGTTAAGTATAATGTTGGCTCTGGGTTTGTCATATATGGCCTTTATTATGTTGAGGTATTTGCCCTCTACACCCATTTTGTTGAGAGTTTTTATCATGAATGGACGTTGAATTTTGTCTAATGCTCTTTCAGCATCTATGGAGATGATCATGTGGTTTTTGTCCTTCTTTTTGTTGATGTGGTGGATGATGTTAATGGATTTTTGAATGTTGTACCATCCTTGCATCCCTGGGATGAATCCCACTTGATCTTTTTGATGTATTTTTGAATTTGGTTTGCTAATATTTTGTTGAGTATTTTTGCATCTATGTTCATCAGGGATATTGGTCTGCAGTTTTCTTTTTTGGTGGTGTCTTTGCCTGGTGTTGATATTAGAGTGATGTTGGCCTTGTAGAATGAGTTCGGGAGTATTGCCTCCTCTACTGCTTTTTGGAAAACTTTAATGAGGATGGGTATTAGGTCATCACTGAATGTTTGATAAAATTCAGCAGTGAAACCATCTTGTCCATGAGTTTTGTTCTTAGGTAGTTTTTTGATTACCAATTCAATTTCTTTGCTGGTAATTGGTCTATTCAGATTTTCTGTTTCTTCCTGGGTCAGCCTTGGAAGGTTGTATTTTTCTAGAAAGTTATCCATTTCTTCTAGGTTATCCAGTTTCCTAGCATATAATTTTTCGTAGTATTCTCTCATAATTCTTTGTATTTCTGTGGTGTCTGTAGTGATTTTTCCTTTCTCATTTCTGATTCTGTTTATGTGTGTAGACTCTCTTTTTTTCTTGACAAGTCTGGCTATGGGTTTATCTATTTTGTTTATTTTCTCAAGAACCAGCTCCTGCTTTCATTGATTCTTTCTATTGTTTTATTCTTCTCAATTTTATTTATTTTTCTTTAATCTTTATTATGTCCCTCCTTCTGGTGACTTTGGGCCTCATTTGTTCTTCCTTTTCTAGTTTCATTAATTGTGAGTTTAAGTGTTCATTTAGGATTGTTCTTCTTTCCTGAGGTAGGCCTGTACTGCAGTATATTTCCCTCTTAGCACTGTCTTCACTGCGTCCCACAGATTTTGTGGTGTTGAATTATTGTTGTCATTTGTCTCCATATATTGCTTGATCTCTGTTTTTATTTGGTCATTGATCCATTGATTATTTAGGAACATGTTATTATGCCTCCATGTGTTTGTTGGCTTTTTCATTTGCTTTGTGTAATTTATTTCTAGTTTCATACCTTTGTGATCTGAGAAGCTGGTTGGTACAATTTCAATATTTTTGAATTTACTGAGGTTCTTTTTGTGGCCTGATATATAATCAATTCTTGAAAATGTTCCATGGGCACTTGAGAAGAATGTGTATTCTGTTCCTTTTGGATGGAGTGTTCTGTAGATGTCTGTTAGGTCCATCTGTTCTAATATGTTGTTGAGCGCCTCTGTCTATTGCTGATGCAGTTTTATAGGAATGTTGCTGGACTCTCATAACTTACCCAATTAGGCTTTCCTTCATGTATTTTATCGAATACTTAATTACTTGACATCCATCAGTAAATAATCATGATGAAAAGTCCCTGCCTTAATGGAGCTTGGGATTCTGTTCACCAGGGACATATATTGATACTTTTGTCATGGTTTATAGCAACATGTTATCTATAATTTTCACAGTTTAGTGTTGGTGGTGGTTTTTGGATGAAACTGTCATGAACGGGAATGGAACCAGCTACTCCTGCTGTTCCCTGTGTTTGAAAGGTTTTTTCCTCTGATCTTTCCATGGCTGTTTTCTTCTCATCCTTCAGGAATTAGTTTAATTGTCCACCTCCTTTGGCTTTCCTGCACTGCTCCATTTAAGTGTTGACCAACCCCACAGAAGTCATTATCAGATTACCTTGTCCTGTTTTCTCTGAAACACATCACTACCTGATGTTGCTTTATTTATTTATCTCCTTGTATATTATCTTCTGCAGTACCAAATGTAAGCACCATGACAGCAAGCAAGTGCCTTGTGTGGCTTTCTCATTATTGAATCCACAGTGGCCAGCAAAGTGCTTGATACATATGTTGAATAAACAAATGAACCTTGGTGTCACTGTTATTCTAAAACAGCACTGCCCAATAGAAGCATAGCATGACCACATGTGTACTCTAAAGTTTTTTAGTAGCCACTTTAAGAAAGTAAAAGAAACGTGTTCAATTAATTTTAGTAATATATTTTATTCAACCCAATACATCTAAAATGGGGTCATGTTAACATATAATCAATGTAAAGAGTTTTAATGAGATATTGTACTTTAAAAAATATTGTCCTTAAAGTTCAGTATGCATTTTATACTAATAGTGTACCTCAACTCTGATTAAATTTTCTTCTGAAATGCTTGAGCAACACTTAGATTTCATAAACTAGATAACTGAAGAAGTAGGTTCACATACTCAAGTTCTTTCATACATATTTTTAAGTTTTCCAATACCTGTCAAGATTTCTTAAATTTTAATTAAAATTAAGGAAAATTTAAAATTCAGTTTCTCAGTCACACTAGTCACATTTCAAGTATCTGAGAACCACATGTGACTAAAGACTATAGTATTGGACAGTCCAACTCTGAAAAAACGTTTACACTGCAGTGTTACAACACACATGCTATATATCAAATGTGATAATCATTTGAAAATCTGTGTTAAGCAGTTTGTTACTAAAAGTAAACCATCAACATATATTTTGAAAAGTAAAACATTATTCACAGAGTGGAGAAAATATTTGCAAAAGGCACATCTAATAAAAGACGGTTATCTAAAATACACATAGAACTCTTAAAACTGAACAATAAGAAAACAAACAGCCCAATTAAAAAATGGGCCAAAGACTTATCAGATACCTTCTCCAAAAAGATGTACAGATTGCAAATAATCATATCAAAAGATGTTCTGTGTCATATGTCATTAGGGAAATGCAAACTAAAACAATGAGATGCGACTACACACCTATTAGAAAGGCCAAAATCTGGAACATTGAGAGCACCAAATGCAGATGAGAAGGCAGAGCAACAGGACACTCATTCATTGCTGGCAGGAATGCAAAATGTTAGTCTCTTTGGAAGACAGACCAACGGTTCTTGTAAAGCTAAACATACTATTACCATATCATGCTCTTTGGTATTTGCTCAAAGGAGTTGTAAACTTATGTTTACACAAAAACCTGCACGTGGATGTTTACAGCAGCTTACTCATAGTTGCCAATTTTGAAAACCACCAAGATGTGCTTCAGTAGGTGAATGGATAAATAAACTGTAGTATGTCCTAACAGTGCAATATTTTTCAACAGTGGAATAAAAATAAAGAGCTATTAATGAAAAAACATGGAGGAATCTTAAACGTATATTACTAAGTAAAAGAAGTAAATCTGAAAAGGTTACGTACTCTATGATTCTAACTGAATGACAATGTGGAAAAGGCAAAACTGTGGAGATAGTAAAACATAACAGTAGTTGCACTAGTGGGAGAGTCAGGACGTGTGGGGGAGACGAATAGACAAAGTACAGAAGGGTTTTAGGGCCATGAAAATGCTGTTTGATATAATGATGGATACAGGTCATTATACTTTTGTCCAAACATAAGAATATATGACACCAAGAGTGAACTCCAAGGTAAACAATGGACTTTGGGTGATCATGTTGTGTCAGTGTAGATTCATCCTTGGTAAAAATGTACCATTCTGCTGAGTGATGTTGATAATGGATAACACATGTGGGGAGCAGGGAGTACATGAGAAATCTCTGCATTTTCCTCTCATTTTTGTTGTGAACCTAAAACTTTTCTAAAAAAGTCTTTAAAAAAACAAACAGAAAGTAAACCATTATTAATTTAGAACATTGTCAAGTTATCCCTGTATTGAAATTGATTGCTCTTATTTCCTTATTCAGTGGGAAACAGATGAATTTATAATAGCAGGCCTACTGAGAAGGGTAATATCACAGTCTGTGTATCTATGTAACAATCCAGAGTGGATGAACATTATTACTAGGTCATTAACAAAGGCACCAGTTAAAATTATTATTGTAACATGACTCTATCAGGCTTTTATAATAACTTGCTTGTCTACAGAAAACCCTGTCCTTTACAGAATCATCTGTTTCAAACATTTCTGGGAAGCCCTCAGGACATCTACATGGGTGTGGGAATCAATCATGCGCTCAGCACATACTGTTTAGTGGGTTACATAGTGTAGCGATTCATTACTCTGAAATATTTCTTTTTTTCTTTCCTAAAATCTGAGTAAATCATGGGAGTTTGTTGTACATGTGAACATCTTCCATCATTCCAGTATGGTGTGGGGAGACTGAAAACCATGATTACTTTGGAAAATTAATCTTGCAAATTATGTACTATGTAAGAGAAGGAAATAAGATTTTGATAGCTTGTGACTATAACACTTTTAATCATTTTCAAGTAAAGCAACACTTCAGATCTGAAGAAATTTAGAGCTCATAATATGGTTAAGGAACTGGGTGAATTTCCTTAGTATGGGGAATATGTTGTAGATTGGGGCCTATTTTTTAAGGGGTCTGTGGGAATCAACATTAAGCTCTCATTTAAGGGATGGAAAAACTGAGACTAATTTATTATTTGTTAATTAAATCTACAGCCCAGATTCCTAGTGGATAATTGAATTTGCTTTTTATTTTTCATTCATGCAAAACATTTGGAATGAGAACCTGATGTGCTCTAAAATGCCATTACTTATTTTGTTGAATTGTCAGGTATTTCCTGAGACAGTACTGTCCCAAAAAGCCTTTGCAAAATTCTTTACTTAAGAATCTCCAAGGTAAATCCTTATTTTCCTCAATTCAAAAAACCACATAAAATTGCAGTTTTAATAGAAACTCCAGAAAAGGGAGTCAAACTTTATCCCAAGATAATTAGCTTACTGTACACTGGGATAGATATGTATGGGAATAATAGAAGGAAACTCAAAGCACTGAGCAGAAAACTGTCAAAACAGGAACATTTAAAATATTCTGAGGGCTAAAATTAATCTGTACTCTAAGTCCAATGACCATTTGCCAGGGAGAACCAAAGTTGAGAAATTTCCATTAAAAGCATGACTCAGAGGGAAAAATGCAGAAGCTGGTTATTATCTAATATCATTGCCCATTGGTTATTCCTAATATCACATGTTCTGGGCATCTTTAAAAGGAAGTTATCTGGACTCAAAAGTCATTGCACTTTCCTGGAAGCTGCAGCATTTTTCACACCTTGAAAGCCTAGGAAGCCCACAAAATGTGTGATGCCTTTGTGGGCACCTGGAAACTTGTCTCCAGTGAAAACTTTGATGATTACATGAAAGAAGTGGGTAAGAAAATGTGGTGTGGGGTGACTGGATTTATAACTTTTTCTCTGAGGAAGGGGGGTTTATGGCTATTTTTCACTCTGAAAGTAATGGCCAGATAGATATAAAATGCTGCTTTTTATACAGAGGCTCCAAAAGGAGCCAATGAAAATCACTTGTTTCTAGAAACTCTAGACCCAAGTCACAAATAATGCTTCCTAAAGGCAAACCAATATGAAAAGGGTCTAAATGGAATTTTCATGTTCTATAGACATGACAAGATTTTATTAGGTGGCTAAACTTGGGTATCTTTGTTCTGCTTGCCTCTCTGCCTGTTTTTCTTTCATTCTTTCTTGCATATAAAATGAGCAGTAACTTGGAAATAAAGCCATGTTTATTTTTTAGTATGCAATGATTTTTCATTTGAAACTGAGAGCACTATATTTCTCATCTTAATGTAATTTTCTAAGTAAATGTATGTTAACCAATTATTGTCTAACTGTTAATCCATTAAAATGTGTGGTTGTTTTATGGGAGACAAACATCTTAATTTCAGAAAACATGTTCCTTAAAAAGCTTTAATATTTCTTTGGCAAGGAATTACCTGAGATGTCACAGAATTATTGAATAATTTAAAAGGAGAATGATATGTACCTAGCATAACTCTTCTTCAATAATGGAGTCTTTCAGGTTTTTGATTAGATTAACATCAGATTCTGCTAATGTTGCCAGTGTGTTGTGCCAACATGCCTCAGATAATCATGGTGGTAAAGCAATGTGGGGAGGGAGGCTGGTTCTGACTCAGGCAGTTTCTACCTTGAAAGCCCCTCTCCCCACACACCTCTGCAGGATACAGCCATACCCGTAGTAAATTAAGGAAGGATTTTTACACAATATCTTTATTATTTTATCAAGGGTTAGGATTTAATCTCTGAGTATCAAGATTTAACCTTCTCCAAAATCATATGGTGTATTTTTTGCTCGTTTGTAACTACTATTTTCTTTGTTTATAAATAAGACAGAAATCAGGGACTTCAGTGTGAGACCTAACTCTCTAGAATGTCAAGATTCAATAAACTAATTCATCTGTGCTGATATAGAAATGCCAGGATTTGAGGCTATTTTGCTATTGACTTTTAGAAACACTTTACACTTTTAATATTTATATTTACATTCTTATACCATTGTGTTTTAAAATTACAAAGTGGGATGATAATGAAAGACAATAGGATGCCTCCTGAAATTTGCTGCTCTAACTGATGATCATAAGCGGTATTGCCTTCCTCAGTCAAATAAGGATGGAGTTAACCAAGTGGAGCATGATTTGTTCCTAAGATCAGCCATTCTGGAATTATATTCCATGATGCAACCATTCAGCATCTGACTCATTTTATGTGTTTGAAGTATTTTATAACAGAGCCAGGACTGGATGAAGCAACATATTACCTTTCCACCTGTGGCCACTTTTCACACAGGCATCACTTGTTTTGTACAATAATTCTCTTCCTGTTTCCCCCACCTTTCCATTTCTAATTTCTGGTATTGATTGGTAGCCTTTAGTCAAAGAAATGTCTTAAGTTTATGTACATGTATTTAAACAATTCACATATCTGTGACTGTTTTAGATTCTGTATGAAACATGCAGTGACAGCAAGTTCCTGCTGTCTACGTCAGGTTTTAAGTTCCTCTTTTACCTTACACAAGAAAAAAAAATCAATTTTTTTTGTTTTGAAGAGGAGTTTGCAACTGAGTTGATTGGGAAACAAAGTGTTGATTTCTGAACTTACTAAAACAGTGATTTCCTAAATTTTGAAGTTATCACAATTAATGTTTAGATACTCTTTAATAGTTCCTATAATTTATTGGGTACAATATCACCATTCTAATAAATAATATAAGAGACATTTTTCCTTATGGAGAAATTAATCAAAATCTTCATTTCATAGTGGAGTAATGTAGAAAGTCAAGGAAACTGGCCTTGGCAGCAAAGGCCATGAAATGTGATTTTTGTTAACCCAAACAGATTTTTTTTAACTGAGTAACTCTTTTTTGGTCCCCCAAATCCTATTGAGAATTCTGTGTTTGTGGATTAGATCATTTTTGCTATCTAAGAAGGAAAGGTCATAGTGCTCCAAGTGTTTAATGAATTGAGTAAAATGATATTTGCTACACTAATGGTTGAATTAATCTGAGAGTGAAGTGACTTTTTAAAAATGTATGTATTCCAGAAGACTTAATCTTTGTATATACTCTTGTTAAAAATTAACAGTCAGTCTCCTGAGGAGTTATATGTGACACCCAGAAGGGGAAATCCAGACCCCATGCCTAATTATGCCTCACATGGTTTTTAAATGTTTTTAGTATTAAACTTCTTTACTTACTTCAGTAGCTGTTTAAATGAGACCTTTAAGAAACTCCCTGGTGTTTCATCTCCTTCATGCACAGGCACACCCACCTACACACACCTGCAGGCACAGTAGCACACCCCAGCTCTGATTTAGATAAAGATGTGAGAGAAAATTATAAGCCTGACTTTTTTTTTTTAATTTGTCCAACTGTAGGAGTGGGTTTTGCCACAAGGAAAGTGGCTGGCATGGCCAAACCCAGCATGATCATCAGTAAGAATGGGGATATGATGACCATTAAATCGGAAAGCACCTTTAAAAATACTGAGATTGTCTTCAAACTGGACCAGGAATTTGATGAAGTCACTGCAGATGACAGGAAAGTCAAGGTGAGGAATAAGGAGTTGGAGCAGTAAAAGTCTGGTTTCTAAATGGCTGCTGCCTGCATGAAGACATTTTGTAATAAAAGGAGGAAAACTTCTTTAACCATAGGCCAAAGATCCCTGATGTCCTAGATTTAAACCATGCTGCCTTCAGTACTTAGTTGGTGAATCTTCCCCTTTATATAAAATTTTCGTATTATCTAAAAAAAAAGATTAATGTAATTTATTTCTCATGCTATATAGGGAGTATTTGAAATGAATTAAAGTAAAATAGCAATGTTAGAGAATGTTTATAAAGAGTGGAAGGAAAAAAACAAAAAATCGCCAATAATACTACCATCTCAACATAAATTCATTATCTATATTCCTTCATATTATTTTTTCAAATGCATGCTTATATAATATTCTAATCATAATATATATATAATTTTGTATGCTGTTGTTTTTGACACTCTTTTTTTCTTACAATATATTCCTGTAATTTAGAATTACTAATGACCTCAAAATATTCCTTCAAACAATAGTGCTGTATTTTTTGTTTTCTTTTCCTGCACTGTATACAAATTGTAATCATTTTTTATTATGCCCACAGAGCATCATAACCTTAGATGGAGATGCCCTGGTACAGGTGCAGAAGTGGGATGGAAAATCAACCACTATAAAGAGAAAACGAGTGGATGATAAACTGGTGGTGGTGAGTGTCTTCGAGCTATTTATTCTAGATTCTACTGCTACTTCATCTTATAATCATTCTACCTAAAGAAACACATAGTCACCCCTGCGTATGTAGAATAAAAAGGTGATTTATATTGGGAATATGGTTTCACTCTAGCAATTGTCCTTCATGCTTTTGAGCTCAGCACAGGCATGTTGTCCCCAGGAATTATTTCCTGACCCCCAAGCACATGTCATATTATATTTTTGCTTATATTTCTCATTCATCATATAGATTGTATGGTTCCTTAAGGAGAAGACTTGAATCTTCTTGGTCTTTTTATCTCCCTAACTTACTACAATATCAGGTGTATATAGGAGCTCAGAGAAAGTATCTTTCTAATGACTATTTTTCCATCCCAACACTGAAGGAGACAAATAAGTTCTTGGTTTAGTCCCATGACTGACCAAGAATATTTTTGTGTGTCTAGGAATGTATCATGAAAGGAGTCACTTCTACCAGAGTTTATGAGAGGGCATAAGCCGAGGGACATTGAGCTGGACTGAAGTTTGCATGGAACTCTAAGACATTCTTTTGGATATATCGGTCAAACATATGTTGTTATTTTCTACTAATTTGCAAAAACCTGATTGCCCACTGAACAGAGTGTATTCAATGCGGTTGTGCTGGTTAAATAAAACTTTTTAGATTTAGAAGGTGATGTGATGATTTATTCATTATGCTAAATAATTTTACTCATAATTCAGTGAAGGAGATAGAAAATTCTATTTTTCTCTGTTTCTCTGGTATAAATTATGATTTTTTTCATAATAATCCAAGGTAAAAACAGAAAATTCTATTTTTCTCTGTTTCTCTGGTATAAGTTATGATTTTTTTCATAATAATCCAAGGTAAAAACAAATATTCATTAATTTTCCATTGTCTTAGGTAGAAGATGATAAATTTTGCTATTACTGAATATGAAATCCTTCTTTAGCATGTCTTCAGTCAAGTAATTCTCCGAGACCTGAGGGAGTTTTAAATATAGTGAAATTGTCCACAGCCACCTGGCCCAAGCGCTGTTATTTCATACCTACCTATCTAGAGCACTAGAGAGAGGTGGAGTAGCAATGAACGTTGTAGAAAAAGATTTCTAGGCTATAATTTTTAACCTGAAAAAGCATTGGTAAAACAAGCTCTCTCTGGAATCTCTCAAGAATTAAGTGCAAATAATCCCATAATATTCACTCCAGAAAAGAGGTGAAAACTTTGCAATGAATCATGATGCAAATGTCCTTACACTGGTTTCCGAAATGTTCTTTTCCTTACCAATGGAACTTTTAATTCAAATAAAATATTTTATATGTCCTGGAACTTTTTATTCAAATGAAATCGTCATGGAATCATAAAATCTCCATGGGACACAAATTCCAGGTATGTGTGTGTGTGTTTGTGTCTGTGTGTATGAGAGTTGTTTTTTCTGTGCTTCGTGGAAGCTTTGAAACTCTGCTATACATCATTGGAGTTCCATGTACACAGACTGAAATTTCCAAACAAGCTTATGCTTTATAGTAAGCCAAAGTCTGTTAAAATGTGTGCTGCAGTTGATAAAATTCTGTTTGTGATGCTCCCTTTAAAAATAAGTACATTATTTTGTGAATTCCTACCAAGACATGGAAAGGCTGGAAGAGACCAGGACTAAGTTCCTGATCATAAGAATTTGCTTTCTTTGCAAAAAGAGAGAGTCAGACTCTCACTTTGGTCTCACTGGAGGACTGGAGAACTCAAAAGGACAAGACATGTAGGGACTGATTAGGACAATTCTTGGTAAACCATATTTATTCAACATTACAGTGCCAGGTACTTTAGTTCGCTTACCATCAGAATAATCCTATGAGGAGGATTTAGTATTCCTGTTTACAGATGAGAAAACTGGGATTCAGAGTTTATAAAGCTAAGTAGGGAATAGATACCGGAACCTGAAATTCAAGAGAGCAATCCTGGCTGGGATATAGATCTAGGAGCCATCAGTATCCAGGTGATAACTTAACTTGTAAACGGTGATGAAATCAGCCAAGGAGAAGAGAGAGTTAGAAAAAAGAAGAGTTGAAGATGTTCAAGTGGATGTCCCAGGCAACTCAATTCAACATATTCTGCACTGAACTTATCATCACTTCCCCTTTCACACACTCCCTAAAACTTGCTCTTTATCCTATTTTCCACATCTCAGTAAATTTCAGAAAGTTTATTCTAATTGCCCATTCCATAAATCTTAAAACCATCCTTGAATATGCCTTCTTCCTTACTCCACAACATCTATTTTATTTTTTAAAAAATCGTGTTGATTCTATTAAATTAAAATGGCTTTAATGTTTGCTTTTCTCATTCCCATCGCCAATACCACCATAACTTGTTTTAAAAATTACTGTAAGGTCTTAATAAATCTCCCTCTTTCATTCTCTCTCTTCTTCTCTCTTTACCAACCCCTGTAGACTTCATGAATGGTATTTACACAATAAAAATCTGATCTGGACACTCATTGATTAAAGCCTTTAAGCAGCTCTCATTGAAGAGCCAATGCCCATTGTGTAGCATGTACACTTGTCTTATGCTCGACTTGTCTTATCTCACTCAGTTTTATCATTGCACTTGTTCTCTTCACACTCCTTGTTTCACTCATACCAATTTTCATACTTTTTATTGCCTCTGTTTTTTGTTTGGGGGCTTTTTCTTTTTTCATGTTCTGCTACTTCCTTTCTAGAACTCTCTACTCCCTTCTTCCTCAGCCTTCCCCAACCTTCAATGTGTCTGTGCTGATCCTTTACAAAGTTGCATTAGTGGCACTTCCGTGTATGTGTATTTGTGTATTTAGTTATTTTTGAAAATGTGCTCCTGAAGTTCAATTCTTATTTTTCAGTTGGTGTCGAAGCATAGAGTAAGAAGATTCAGTATAATGTAAATTTGCTAGATAGTCAATTTCTTCTTTCTATATTTTCATCATAAAACTAAGGCCATAGATACAAGAGATATCTTCAAGTATCAGCTTATCTTACTTGAAACCTCTTTGAAGTTCATATAATTTTCTATTGTCTTACATTGCTTCTACCAATACACAGACAGAAGTATAAAGGAGATTCTATTTGAAAGGAAGAGAGACAGGATCCAGTAGACACTTCTCAGAAAGACAGATGTGTGGGCCTAGGGTCCATTTTTATCTTGAAGCAAATATTAATTGTTCAAAAAGTCAGTTTCTCTTTGGAAACAGTGAGAATCAGATGACAGAATGGATCAACATATCCTTTCTTTTTTCCAATTCCCACCACAACTATCACTGAGCTACAATTTCTGGTTTAGAAACACTTCTTCCAAAACCCAAAATATAACTGACTTCAATTTTGCTTGAAAATTATGCATCTGTTTTGAGCAGGGGATCTAGCCTCCTGCTTTGAATAATGATTTTCACCCAAGCATTATTGTGACGTGAACCATGGTATGGTGTGCCATAGTAAGTTACTACCGATAATAAAATACCAAAAGTTTGTGAATTGTTTGATTTTTAAAAATAAATTGCTCAAATTCAGCATTACCCTGTAAAATACTGCTTTTCACACACCTGCTCTCTTATTTGCCTTCTTGCATGGGAGAGAAAAGAGTTGAACTACCACTTGTACATGAGAATTACTCGAGTTTGTGAGGCACCTGCAAAGGTTATCCCTCAGGAGTGTTGCTTTAGCGAAGGAAAATAGACTTGGAATTCTTGTCTTAGAATATGTAATCCTCCAAGATGGCCTTTGGGTGGTGATGTTTTCCATCTTTGGGGTCTAGCTTCTGAGCAGTGTGTGTATAGCACTCCCAAGCGGAATCAATGGGTGCAAGAAACGGCTCGGTGAGGGAGAGAGACACAGCACTTGGATAGCTTATCAATGAATAACACGCTGATCAGTAGGTACAGAAAACACCATTTTGACCTTACAATTACAGATCCATCCATCGACTCATACACCAGCCCTTCTCAATCCAGAATATACAAAATAACATATGTAGTCAAACAAGTAGAAAAATAGTAAGCAATAAGAAAAAAGTAAGTCAGCTGCTGAGAGCACCTCAAAGACAAAGATTGTGTCAGGTGTATAGCTGGGCCCCCAGGCCCTGGCACAGTCATCAGGAGAGGTAGAGATTAATAAACACTAATTGAATGAGTGACTGAACTCTCTTGTTCCATGTATGGTTCAGAACACAAAAAAATGACGAATCGTGTTCATGCCCGCAGTGTAGTAGAGAAATAGTGTGAACACAATCTCAACAGCTAGAAAAATCATCCTGATAGTTCCTCCTCCTCATCTCATCTCTCACCACCACAATCTAGGATGCATTAAACCTCTCCTCCTCATGATCACAGAAAAATGTGTGTCTTCTTACTATAACAGTATTATCACAATGTCATTACTCTTCCCCATGCACTAGGTTGTCACTGACTCTAGAGCAGGAAACTTACATGTAACAGAGTAAAATGGAAATCCACAGAATAGAAGAAAATATTTGCAAATCATACATCTGATAGAGGATTAATATCCAGAATAGTGAGCTCCTAAAACTCAAGGACAACAAAAGCAAAAAACCTGATTGAAAAATGGGGGAGCACTTGAATACACAGTTCTCCAAAGGAGATACACAAATGTCCAATAAGCACATGAAAAGATGTTCAATATCACTAATCACTAAGGATTATGCAAATAAAAATTACAATGAAATGTGGAGCCATATCCATGAAGATGGTTATTATTTTAAAAAAACAGAAAATAATGTATGGTTAGGATATGGAGAAACTGGAACTCTTTTGTATCATGGGTGAGACTGTAAATGATACAGCTGCTGAGGAAAACAGTATGGCAGCAAAATCTTCAAAAAATTAAAAATGGAATTATCATATAATCTCACAATTCCACATCTGAGTATATATCCAGAAACTTGAAAGTAGGATCTACAAAGAGATATTTGTACACCCATGTTCAAACCAGTGTTATTCCTAATACCTGAAAAAGCAGAAGCAATCCAAGTGTCCATCAACAGGTAAAGGGTGGTATTTACATATTACATGTGAAAAAGGAAGGAAATTCTGACAATGTGGTTGGACCTTGAGGACTTCATGCTAAGTAAAATAAGCCAGTCACAATAACACCAATAACACATAGTGTATGAGGCCACTTAAATGAGGTGCTGACAGTAGTCAAAATCAGAAGATCAAGGAGACAAAGGGTTGGGTGGTTTCCAGGGCTTCAGAGATGAGGGGGGAGGGGGTGGAGTTACTGTTTAATGGGCATAGAGTTTCAGTTTAGCAAGATTAAAACTGTTCCGGAGATAGATGGTGGTGATGGTTGTACAACCATAAGAATTTATTTAACACCACTGATCTATACACTTAAAAATGGTTGATATGTTATGTGTATTTTACCACAATAGACTACTAGAAAAAAATCTACTGTGGCTCCAGCTGAAATATTATATGTACAGCAAGAAATTATCAGACACATTTCTGAATACATTTGTAGCTTACAATATATATCATTCTTTACCAGTATGCCTCACCAATGGAGAATGTAGCATTTCAAAATTAAATTTTATTAAAAACTACTTAATATCTAAAATGGCACAGGAAAGAAAGATAATAGACAAAATGAGATATTGGAGAAGCATATAAGAGTGAGATAATAGATAAATAAGCATTGAAACTGTCATAAAAAAAAGACATCTGACTATTATATAATAAATTACTGTATTGTAGTTCCTTTATTAGAATGTTCTAACTTTACAAATTTTAACTCCAGGAAATGGTGCTTTTCCAAAATAATCAAGCAAAAGTGCCAAAGGCTGTTGGTGGTAGTGGCAGGCCAAGCAGAGAACTTTCTTAGTTGAGAAGGGAGACTTGCATAGTGATAATGAAGCCTCGAGTTAAGATGAAGGGAGTCTGAGAATCTCTCTAACGTCCAGTGACCATAATGGAAAGCCTATCATATGAGCGGGTCAGAAGAGAACAAAGTATTAAAACCTTGTCTTTAGTCACTGTTAGATTAAGATAAGTAATGAGAGAAACCATTAGTTAAAAAGAAATAAACACTGTTTATACCTTTGGTTATTCATTCATAAAACATTTATTAAGTACCTACCATATACCAGGCACTGTCTTACGGACACAGAAGTGAATAGGAAACATTTCCTTTGTTTGATACACTCATAAAATAGCTCAGGGACAGTGAGCTGGAGGATAACTGGTTGCAACAGCATGAGAAAAGTTCTCTAATACACTTCTATTAAAGTATATTTGTATCACATACTAGGGATCAACCACCTCTGAACCAGTTTCACAGAGATGTGAGTGGTGTCTGGAAAGATAGGAGTTGCTTGCATGAGGCCAGTATCATAGGACACATGTAATTGGCTGTTCGGAGTGTAAATCAATAATTTGGTGAAGCTATTTACAAAGACATATATATCAGTTACGAAGGCTTAATTTTCAAGTAACAAAAACTCAGACAGGAAATTATTTAAATAATATGGAATTATTAATTCATATAATAAAAATTCTAAAAATAAAGTGGCCTTTATTTTCTCCCCATCCACCACTCTGCCATGCTCAGTTTTGACTTCATCTTTGAGTTGATAGCATGATGGATGCAGCAGTTCTAAAGGTCATACAAGAAAGCAAAATGTGCCGAGGAGAAGAGAGACCATCCTTCTGCTCTCTTTTAGGGGTAGGACATTTTATAGAAGCCAGAAACTTGACTTTCCCTTTCATCTCACAGGCCAACCGAGTTCTAAAATGAGTCACAGGATTGATTTCTAAGTCAGTCAATGGCAGGGGAATTGTAACAAGGATGGCTGCACTGATGGGAGACCTTTGTCACAGTACCCCACTGGCAAACAGCAGAGCCGTGTATGCTTGCTTTCAAGCAGAGTTCATACACATCCAGAACAGTAAAGCAAGATCTAGTCCCTTGCTCTTGATCTGAACATCACCTGAGGACACTTTCAACTGCTAAGGCACTCATTTTGAGCACACGTCTCAATTTACTAAAACTGACTCCAGGGTTTTTGCTTCCCCTGTTTCTCCACCAGATATTCTAATAACTATTCTACCTATAAAGTTATTGCATTATAAATTTTTTCTTTATATGTTTCATCAGAAGAAATCCTTTACACCACTTAAGTCATAACTTTGTGGTAACAAAACAAAAAATTTCATTAAAATGTTGCTTTTTCCACAAAGAGATGGTATGAGTAAATATGTGTTTGAATTGAAGGAATAGTTGACACAGGCAGATAGTAGTGTGGATATTCTTCTTTTGGTGCTTGGTACTCTAAAAATTTTCCACCGTTTTCAAAACAGCTGGGGTTCAAAGCTGTGATATAAATCTACGGCTTATGAATCTAATCCTTCTAAGTATGTGAAAAGTCCCAATTGCTTGGGTTGAAGGAGACTTTGGGGTTCAGGAATGATTGCACAGAGAGATATAATTATCTGATGCCTTTGTCTTTTTTTTTTAATGTAAATATCAAAATAACATATTTCTCCCTAAAATTTCCCCTCACGATTTCAAGTGGTATTTTAATATCAAGATTAGTTTGCAAGCCTAAAAGATGAATTTTCCAAACATTAATTCCACTTGCTTTTTAGGGTATCAATTACAAAACACTACTCAATTATAATTACTACCTTTCTTCCCAGTTTGCGATTACTTGATCAGCAATGATATTAGTAATACTCTACACCTCTCGCTAAGCAACTGTTGACATTTCAGTTACACTAAACTAATATCAATTCATCAACGCTGCAAGGAAGGGAGGGGAAGATACTTTAATGAGGAGGGTACTCTGGCACTGTGACTTGTTCAAATAACAAAACAGCTGAGGTGGACCAGACAAGGATGTCCTTGTATCAAGTGGGAAAACCGCCCAGTCAGGTGTTCATCAGACATTTGTTGGGATATTTGATGATTCAGCATTCATAATTCAAAAGTCTGATATTTACTGAAAATTGTCTTCATTCCACATTCCACAAGTAATATTTATCAGGTGACTCTTGGGGTGTAAATCTCTTGGCTAGAAACTATAATAATTGACTTAAGTTCAACTTTACATTGATTTTCTGTTTCTTAATTTGGAGGTGAATAAAATGATTCAGTGCTCGTGCCCATTGGCAGTTTCAGAAGAGTCACATGATAAACATGGCTTTTAAATTAAGGCACTGGTAGCACTGTACTGTCTAAGGTTCTTTGGCTTTCCGCTGTGAGTGCCTCTTCTCGGCAAGCTTTGCATCATGGCTGAGCCCCTCTTGGGAACCTGGAAGCGCCTCCAGTGAAAATTTTGATGAATACCTGAAACAACTGAGTGAGAAATGCCATTACAAGATTTTGAACCTGGCCACACATTTTGTGAGGTGGTTGGGTTTGCACTTTCAATGAATTTTCCTACAATTTTCTCTTTCTGTTGTGATCCTAGTGTATATTCATATGAAATTAACAACATTTATGTATCTACTATTAATTTTTTTCTAATTTCTAGTAGTAATTGTCTCATTATGGACCACTAGGTGAACAGATACTTCCTTCCAGTCATTATCCATATATATAAGCCTGTTTATCCTTCTTGAAAATACTGCATCGTAATGCCTTGATATAGTTTCTCATTAGCTTGGTCATTTTATCAAATAGCTTCTCCCAGTTTCAATTTATAGACAATAGTAACTATCTATAATTAAATTTATCAGCTAAATTTGTTTCAAGATTTGCTTCAAGTAATAAAGAGTAACAGCAACAAACAATATTTCTAGTTAGTGAATTTTTAGCATTCTAATACATGTGGAAGATATTCTTGAAATGTTATTTTGAAGAATTTCAAACTTTTTATTGGAGAAATAGAAAATTTTTGTTCATTGAATGTCTTGCCATTGGATATTTCTCAGAAGTCTAAACCCTATTCATCCTGTCATTCTTACTCAAATTGAAAAACAAATAGAATGGCTCAGGTCTATAACAATTAAACCATTCTTTATTAGTGCTAGAAGAATTTTGATTGAGTATTGTTTCTTTTTCTTTTTGGGCATATTTTCCTGTCTCTTTTGTTCTGCTTAATTTTGATTAATAATGTGTAAAACAATCCTGAGAAAAAAGAACAAAGCTAAGGGTGATTACATGCCGTGACTTCAACCTCTACTACAAAGCTATAGTAATCAAAACAAGTAATCTGGCATAAGAACAGATCCATAGATCAACAGAACAGAACAGAGAGCCCAGATATAAACTCATGCATATATGGTCAATTAATATATGATAAAGGAGCCCTGACAATACAATGGGGAAAGACAGCCTCTTTAACAACTGATATTGGCAAAACTGGACAGCTGCATGTAAGAGAATGAAACTGGACTATTGTCTAACTCCATACACAAAAGTAAACTTGAAATGGATCAAAGACCTGAATGTAAGTCATGAAACTATAAAACTCTTAGAAGAAAACATAGGCAAAAATCTCTTGAATATAAGGATGAGCAATTTTTTTCCTGGACACAACTCCTTGGGCAAGGGAAACAAAATAAAAATGAATGAGTGGGACTACATCAAACTAAAAATCTCTGTACAACAAAGGACACCATCAGCAGAACAGAAAGGCATTCTCTCTACAGTATGAGAGAATATATTTGTAAATGATTTATCTGATAAGGGTTTAACATCCAAAATTTCTAAAGAACTCATGAGTCAATACTCAAAAAAAAAAAACTCAATTAAAAAAAGGATGGAGGACTTGAGCAGACTCTTCTCCAAAGACAAAATACACATGGCCAACAAGCATATGAAAAGATGCTGCACATCATTAACCATAAAGGAAATGCAAGTTAAAATCACAGTGAAATATCACCTCACATCACTTAGAGTGGCCACTATCCAAAAAACAAGAAACAACAAATGCTGGCCAGGATGTGGAGAAATAGGAACCCTCCTACACTGTTGGTGGGAATGCAAATTGGTGCAACAGCTATGGAAAACAGTATGGAGGTTCCTCAAAAAACTAAAAATAGAAATACCATTTGACCCGGTAATTCCACTCCTAGGAATTTACAAAACCCCTGATTCAAAAAGATATATGCACCCCTATGTTTATCACCACACTATTTGCAATAGCCAGGATATAGAAGTAACCTAAGCATCCATCAATAGGTGAATGGATATACACAATGGAATATTTTTTAGCCATAGAAAGAAGAGAAATCCTGCCATTTGCAACAACATGGATGGATCTAGATGGTATTGTGCTTGGTGAAATAAGCCTAGTGGAGAAAGACAAATACCATATGATTTCACTTATTTGTGGAATATAAAAACAAAGCAAAACAGAAGGAACAAAACAGCAGTAGACTCATAGACACTGAGAAGTAATTAGTAGTTATCAAGGGATAGGGGTTGGGGTGGAGGGAAGTGGGGGATGAAAGGGCACAATAATTCACAATCACAATATAAGTTGATCATGAGGACTATTGAACCTCTGTGATCTACATTTGAAACCAACATAAGATTGTATATTAATGGTATTTGAATAAAAATAAATAAATAATGAAAAACTGTAGAAATAAATTTAAGCCGGGGTGACATCGTCTTCTTTCGGAGAGAGTTTATATTTGTTTCTGGCTAGTAGCTAGGTTCACTAGCTGTCCCAGATCACACTAAACTCATTTTAAGAACTGAATTGATATTAGCACAGGTCTATTTCCAGTTCACCTCTTCTATGCAGCAACCTTTCAAACCAAACCAGAGGACATTGATTAACCAGGACTCTCTCATTTTTTCCTAATCCAGTAATGCTGTCCTAAATGGTTCCTGACTTCTGCCACTTACCCGCTGCTTGCAGAGTTCATAGATCTCTAGAAGGACAGCTGCCCCCAATACTGGGTCTGTTTCTCTGAGTTTTCCTTTTTACCCAAGTCCTAAACCCTTCATTTTTTTCTACCTTTTTAATCTCTCTGATGCCTTGAAGAATTTTCTTTTTTAGTTTTGTCCATCTTTTCTAATATGTCACATTTGGAAACTTAGCTTAATTTCTTCATCTATCATGAGGAAGTGAAAATTCTAAGGCCCATTTTTGTTATCTTCACAATTGTTTTTTAAAAATCACCATTTTTATTGGATATATCTCCTAGAATTACATGGTGTAATTTTCCTGCCTCCAAATATTATCACAGTATTTCTATTTTAAAAACAATTTAATACTCACTAGGATTATAATTTCTTGCTTCAAGCCTTCATCAGATCACTTGTAGAGTGTAAGTTCCATGAGAGCATGGCATTTTGCTCAATGATGTTTAATCAGAACCTTGAATAGTGCCTTGCACATAGTAGGTTCTTGATACTTTTGCAAGTAAATGAAATGAAAGGAATGGAACCAAGTCTTTGGCATTCAAGTGGAGGATCATGATTTCTTTGTTCCATTCGCTGCAGGATTGTTGATTATCGCCATTCCAAATAAACAATTGGAGGTAGCTTGAAGACACTATGTAAGGAATATTTACTTGACATGTTATACAGAGAAGGATTTTCTGATCTATTTTGTTTAGACGTCAGGATGTTCTTTTCAGTGTGTGATTCAAGTACCTCCTTTATCTTGAAAATTTACATAGGCAATAAATCAGTGAAAGGTGAACCTACACACGGCAAGACTATGTTTTACAAACATTTAGTTCAAGTCTAAACATATGTGTCTAGTTATAATGTGGTTCTGGTATTTATTATCTATCCTTTCTTGCTAAGATTTTGATGACTTTCTTAGCTAGGAGTGATTTAATGTCTCAAGCCTGGCTAAGTCGGGCTCTTCTGTCATTGCTTTGATCTGTGCTTTTGACTCATATTTTAGCCAGAGCATTTTGTCTTGGTCCAAATACATCTGGTTAATTCCAGCAGCCAGATACATTGCTGATAAACCTAAAGTACAAAATTCTTTTCTTTGTCTAAGATTGCTTCAAGGTTATAAGCCTTGCCAATACATAGCTCAGTTTTTACATTTAAACCTCCATGGCCATTCCTATGTGCCATACAGGGACTGCTGAAAATTCATACAGCTCTGAATGCAAGGGCTCAGCTTGGGAGGGAGGGTCTGAGAATTCTTCATAGATTTAGGCAGAACATTCGTGTTGAATGCTGAACTTCTCAATAAAGTAGGGCTGACAAAAAAAGACTTTGGAGGTATAAGTGATACTATCAGCCATTTTTATTCAGTATTTTGGATGAGAAAATAACACATCCACTCATTAAAGCCCTTTCTTTCATGGCTATATTTCTTATGCCAGTACAATGTATTCCCTCCAGTTACATTCTCTGGGGTCTAGGATTGGGTTAGCAGGTTAGATGAGGAATTTTTCTAGTCACTATTTCATTCCCACTTTGAGTTATCTGGCACAAGAAATGTAAGCCGAGACTTGGGCTCACGTATATGATTACATATTTTTGTCCCAACTTAGACCCTAAGCACATAGTTGGAATTGTTATGGCATAGCTGTGGGATGGGTAGCTGAGCCCCAAGGCCAGCAGTTCTACCTGTTATGAGCAAATAGATGATGGGATATTTTCATTATTGTAGAGAGTTTCAACCTGTGTACTAAATATATAAATACCAGTTGTCTCACGGGCAGGATTAATGCCAGTGTGGAAAACCTGCCAGGAGAAGGTATGGAAGCAACTAGATATTCCTAAGAGCATCACTGATATTTAAAGTGGCTTATATTTGGTCCCCCTTGTTAAAGGGGGACTCTGATGTATCACAGTAGTCTGGATGCCTCATCTCTTAATGTTCACCTCTCTTGATTTTTGAGCAGAAAATAAGTTTCTCTGTCCATTCATGGTGATGCCTAACCTTTGGCCAGGGCCTCTGTGCACATAGGAGGAGCAGTGGTGGAACTATAGTAGGAGACACTGGCCCAGAGTCCAGGCCAGAGTCACAGAGTACTGGGAACAAACAAATCTTGCATCTGCTTATGCAAGTTTTAGGAGCAATTTCCCTAATCTCCCCAAGCTCCAGTTTTCTCATTGGTAAATGGATATAATAATAGTACCTAACTCTTGGAGTTGTTAAGAGGATGAAATGAAATCATCTATATTAAGCTCTTAGCATAGTGACTGGCCCATTGTGAACTCTCAATATATATTAGTATTATTTTTATAGAAAAATTCTTTCTCTTTATAGATTTATTTAAAGAACTTAAAGTTGTATTAACTAAGAGTCTGCTTAATTTGGGCTTAAGTTTTTTAGATGAAAATCTTTGCTGAGGTCAAAGAGCATGGTATAGTGCTACCTTTTGTCCATCCCATGAATACAATTTCTGTGCTCTGCTGTAACAGACTGACCGTATTGTCTGCCTACTCTGCCTGCCTGGGATATGTGAACTATGCCAAGCTTCCCTTACCTATGAATACTTCCTCACACTGCTCCCCTGCATTTCTCTCCCACAACATATTTGAGGCAGTCATCACAATACTCATGGACATTTTCCTCTTTCTTTTCTTTCAGTAAGAATTCTTAATTGTGCAGACTCAGGAAATAGAGTGTCCAAGATGCCTAAACACACACACACACACACACACACACACACACACACACACACACTCATTCACCCATTTATGCTCATATAATAGAGTTTCTCAATTCATGGAGTCTTTTCCAAAGCATTAAGGATCTAAGCATTTCTTAAAAATTTAAGATCAACCAAAAGATTTTTTAAAGGTTCAGATAGGACTCTTTTATTTTTATAAAAATTTGTGGAGACTAAAGGAAACATTATATGGGGTTTTCTTTCATCTACTAGCCCTGACACTGCTTTTCCCCATTGGATCTCTGTGAGAGTCACATGCTTTGGACAGCTTTGAAAAGACTCTTCTGAGGCTTCAGCATCTCATTTGGGTCTTCTGAATCTTACCCAAAACTGTGCTGAATTCTCATCTATCACAATGAGCAACAGATTCCTGGGCACCTGGAAACTTGTCTCCAGTGAGCACTTTGATGATTACATGAAAGCTCTGGGTAAGAAATGCTCTTTGTTATTGTGGTTGAGAAGATCCCTTTTAGGAAGGCTGCATGCCTATTTCCTTCTAACTCCTTTTCTAGGAGTCTGGGGAAGTTTGCACAGGCTGAAGTACAATCCTCTTCTGGAATTAATCTTCTATTGTGTCACTCAGATTATTATTATTTTTTTGCATTTTTGTTTGTGGTAATTTTAATAGGTTTTAACCTAAATGAGAGGTGCTTAAGTGCATGGAACTCCCACTGATTTCAAAGGCAGTTTCATATGAACAGGGTTTTGGTTTCAGACCTGGAGAAAATCTTAGAAGCTTAGTTAACCCATTCTCTGGCTTTCCTGAAAGTTTGTTTTATAACAACTAAAGTGCTCATAAAATAAGCAATTGAGTGTATTAAAGTTAATATAAAGCATCAATTTATATTGTTTAGCTAAACCAGAGCTTTCTCTCTATGCCTCCAGGCTGTCTGTTATTACACGATCACGTAGATAGAGAGTTTGTAAAAAGTAAATGCTTCATAAAACAGGATGTTCACAGGTTAGGGAAGTTACTGAGAGAAGAAAAATCGGGTTGTTGCAGTGAATTCAAACTCAGTTACCCTACTATCAGCTTTCTTGCAGTTAGAGCAATGGGTGGAGATAGGAAGTCCAGTCATGAGTTACATCAACTTTATTTCATACTATTTCTAGACAATGTCCCATAGATATGCTCATGATAGGTATGAAGAGTTTAGAAATTTCCAGAGATGTATAAATATAATAGAAAGTGATTATTGACCAATGACTCAGATTGCTATTCTTGTTGAAGTGCCTGTAGCTTCACTTACCTGTTTAAAAAGCTTATGAGAAAGGTTCTGTTTTTAGGTAAAATGAGCAAAGTTGTGTCATGGATCATTGCCTGGAAAACTATGAGAATTTATAGGGATAGATCCCCACTACGGGACTGGTTAGATTTACGGACTTTACAATTGAGGAAGAAGCAAAATATAAGAAAGTCTCAGTGAAGGACTCCCTGTCATTTTCAAACGTTACAGTGTGTAAGTATACCTAGGGGTTCGGTAAAAATGTAGATTCTCAGGCTCTACCACAGAGATTATAATTTAGTTTGAAAAACCTTATCCTAAACCATATAAAACAACAAAATATTAATCAGAATTAGAAGATACAGTTCACAGTTCTTTATTAGCTGTAACTGTTCATTTATTTAGCATATATGTAACATACATATAACACATGATAATATATATTGTTTATATATATAAACCAGTTTTTCTTTCATGTATTTCTCTCATTTGACATTTCTCCTTTCCATATATTTCTGTAATATTGGACAATAATAGTAATAAAATCTAAGAGTTTAATTTAATAATTTTTCAAATGAAGAAAATTCAAAAAAATAATTTTACTTAGCTACGATCATTTGGATTGATAGTGATCTCGAAGGGAGGTGGACGATTTTCTCCTACCAGCTAGACTTGGGAGCCACAACCAAATTTCAGAAATGAGATTCTTTGAAGGATGTCAGGGGTAGTTCTTTTCTATATCCATTCTACATGGAGGGAAAAAACCATGAATCACTGTGTATGTGTCCTCGTCTCATTTTAAAAAGTATATCTATAGTATATATATATGTACAAACTAAAATGTTAGAATGATCCATAAACAATGTTAATTAGTGATTTTTAGTGGCGTATAGGATTGGATGTGGTAAAAGTGGATGACTCGCACTGTTTAGGCTGAACATTTTTATCTTTAAAATCTGCAGATACTACCTTTGTAATAACAAAACCTGAAATATTCAAGTCCATGGACACGTTTCCCATTAGGTTGTGAGACATGGGCAGAAGTCCTCAGTAGACAGGGGCACACCTGCCACCCACACAGCTCGAGCGCCGCTGAGAGTCAGCTCTGGCTGTTCACTGTCCCTCCAGGCGTGCTCTCTGGGTCAACACACTTCTAACGCTATCTTGATTTTCAGGTGTGGGGTTAGCCACCAGGAAACTGGGAAATTTGGCCAAACCCACTGTGATCATCAGCAAGAAGGGGGATATCATAACTATAAGAACTGAAAGTACCTTTAAAAATACAGAGATCTCCTTCAAGCTAGGCCAGGAGTTTGAAGAAACCACAGCTGACAACAGGAAAGCAAAGGTAAACTTTCATATTTCTCTTCAAAGTTGAGAGAGGATTACTCCTGCTACTCTTCAAAAGGGTAGACTACTCCATTCTGTTAGAAACAAATGTGTTTCATAAGACATCTGTTATAAAAAAGATTTAACACTGAATGAACTGCTTCTTTAGTCAAACAAAGCCCAAGAGTATCAACGAGGTGAACTTGTCTTTGCAGAGCCTTGTGACCTTGGCAAGAGGCTCCTTGAATCAAGTGCAGAAATGGGATGGCAAAGAGACAACAATAAAGAGAAAGTTGGTGGATGGGAAAATGGTAGTGGTAAGAGTATTTTCACTTCTAATGCTATCTAAATAGAGAATTGATTATATTATTTTCAAAAAAAATGTTTCCTTTGCAATCCAAATGGATAAGAATGACTAAGAATGAAGAGTTAATGCTTGGGTAGTATTTAAAACATAAAGACTCATCTACAAGTACTTCACACATAGGTCCAAAACTTTAACAATCTCTTATTTAATAAATGACAACACCTAAAAATGAGAGTACAACTGAAAGAAAGTAAAGATAAATCTCACTAGTTTGGATTCAGAAAGAGAAGAGCAAGTCTTAAATTTTAAAAGCAAAACAAACACCAAAAGGCACAGCTGTAGAATATTTGTAGATACTAAGCATTTTGCTTTAAGAATCTGTTGTATCTTGGACTAAACTATGTCAATAATTCAAGATCAGCTCACAGGAAACCTTTATTAGTCAGCAAGTAAGAATTATGACCAATGATACATGGGATGACTTCTAAATTTTTTTTAAGTTTTAGGATCTGTGCTTACTAATTAACACATACATTGAATGTAAATAGATTCGTGTGATATTTTAATGTTTCTTCCTTTAGTACAGATATTCTTATCCTTAGTTGCACAATAGATTTACATGGGGAGTAAATACCAGCATGGGGCCCCCAACACAGATCAATTGAATGCATAGCTCTTGGGGCAAGAAAGAGCCATCAGTATTTTTAAATATTCCTCAGATAATACAGATGTGTAGACAGTGTTTTGAAAATCATTGTTTTAGTAGATTTAAATACATACAAATTATGCATAAAAAACTGCCACTTTAAAAACATTCTTCTGCTGTTAACAGATTGACTTCAAAACTGTTACTCCTACTTCAATGGTCATAATTCTGAATTACTGGAGACTGACATTATCCCTTTCTAAGTTTAATCTTATGAGTTTGCTTTTAATTTGTTTTTATTACAAATTTGCTGTTATCTAGTTTGAGTTTTAGACATTTAATTAATCTTTCTTTTTCTTAAGGAATGTAAACTGAAGGGAGTGGTCTGCACCAGAATTTATGAGAAGGTCTAAGAAAACTGTTTCTTCATTGAAATGATATTTCATCATTTGATGTTGGAAATCAACTGTTTCAACTGGCAAGGCCAGACTACACTGCAGATTTTGTTTGTTTTTGCTTTTATTTAAATAGGCAAAGGCCTAAACTGAGGAGTAATCCAAAATTCAGTGTTGTTTAAGCATTTTCAGTTTGCATGCATGTCCTTACCATATTAAAATATGTATATTAGCCAGAGCTAAATATCTGATAATGTTATTTAATTATCTGTGAAATTCTAATGTATGTTGTGCTTTGTGTATTGAAATTATAGTGAAAGGAAGTAAATGTATTGATCAGTGGTTGCAAACTCAAATGCCTTCAGAGGCCAGGAGAGTAATATGGGAGGAAGATCAGAAGTGAGCTCATCTAGAAAGAGCTGTTTTAAATCAAGGAGTTCTAGTTCTGGCTAAAATGGCAGGCGCTACTCCACACTAGTTTTTTTAATTAAGGAGTAATTTATAGACAGTGAAATGCACAGCTATTAAGGGTAGAGTTCAATCCATTGTGACGAACACATGCACCCATACAACTTACATCCTGATCAAGATGGAGTACATTTCCTAAATCTCAGAAAGTTTTCTCACGCCCCTTTTTGGTTAGTCTCCTGCCCTGACCCACCTCCACCAAAAGCAATCATGATTTGTTTTCTATCATTTGGTTTTTACATTATCCTTCTCTTTAATGTTTGGATTTTTATATAAAGAATATCCATTGTTTTTAATCCAGAAAAGTATACATTTTTTTTTTTAATGAAGAAGCAGCCAGGAAACTTAAAAAAATCCTTGAAACAAGGAAAAAAACTGCTTCTGTTCTATGTGGCCTGAGCCACCACTTTGCACACCCAAACATACTGTACTCATTTGCAACCACAGTGCTTTTACGTTTTTGTGTTCTACTTCTTGTAACTTAATATTCTAATAAAGATTCTTCCATATTTCAACAGGTGATATACCATAGTTTATTATGGTTGTATAATATAACTGTTTTATTTTTAAGCTATATCCAGGTTGGAGTTGTTACAGATTATCTTGCAAAAATGACCTTCATGTATTTTCATGTATATATATTTGACTGTGTTGAATACCTTTTTTAGGAGAAGGATTAGTGAGTCAAAGAATATGGAAAACCTGGTGGTGTCTTACTGAATATTTTTGTATTGCTTTCCTAAGAGTCATTACTGATTGGTGACAATGCAACCAGCAGCATATGTGTACAGGACAATGTATGAACACAGGTCACTAAACTAGCACATGATGTGTGTACTATATGCAAGCTCATTCACTCTCTATCACATGATTCACATGTTACGTTGCCATATTTAATAGAATTTTCATACAACAACCTTGTCTGGTAGATAATATTATCATCCCCATTTGATAAAAGTGGAAACAAGTGTAAAGTGAGATGCAAAGTCTCAAAGTGGTAGAACCAGGATTTGTCTCTATTTCAGGAGAGGTCATCTGCTAAACCCTTACTCTATTTGCCTCCTTTGCCACACTGTTTCTTATAATATCCTGAAGAGTATGCTTTTAGGGGTTACTCTTGCATGTCCTCAGACTTCATATAATTGTAATCATGCATTATGTGTCCTCATCTGTTTTTCTTTTTAAACAAGGCATAATATTTTTGAAATTTATCCATATTGTCACATGGAGCAGTAGTTTGTGCCTTTATATTGCTATGTTGTATTCTATTCTGTGACTACATCACAGTTAGTTTATCCATTTTTCTCTTAAGACAGGCTATTTTCAGATTGGGCTATGATGAGTAAAGCCACTATAAACCTTCTTGCACCAGCCTGTTTGTGGACATATGAATGTATTTCTTAGGCATGGAATAACTAGGCATGGGATTATTATTGGATCCAGTTGGCTTTGGACAAGCAGGAATAGGGGACCACTGTGCCCAAGAAACAGTGAAACTGTTTCAGAGGTAGTGCATGTTTGAGAAAATGAGAAAATGTGTTAAGTTTGTTAGGAGCCAGGATTTTCACTGTGGAGGAAGGAATATGGAATGAGGGAAGGCAAGAAAGAACCATGTGATAATGGATTGGAATAGGTATAAATTCATGATTTCTAAGGCATATGTGTAAATGTATGTATAATTTCACATGGATATCTGCCTGTATTTATGTGTACGTATATGTGTATACACAATCATATATTTCCTAGTTCTGTCTAAATAGCTTAGAAGAAAAGACACCTCAGTGGGAGTGAGTATACCTACTGCCCAGATCTTGGTGTCTAATATCATTCCCCACTAAAAGCAATGGTGTTTTCTTTCAGAAACAACTGATTCCAATGTGAGGGCAAGGCAGGTACTAGATGACCCTGAAATATCTTGATATGTCAGAAAGTAAGGAAGTATTAAAAAAAATAATGCAAGAATGTCAACAAAATATGGGAGCCAGCTTGAAGGTGCTCCCATTGGCCGAAACAAAATGATTGAGAAGAACCATAAATTATAAAACGTTGGGGGAAAATAAGAATCCGTGGATCCATAATACTAATAGGGATAGAAAGAGAGAAAATATGAGAGCAAGAGAGAAAGGAAAAAGAAGTGTCTTCCTTAGAGTAGAGTGCCATGGGCTGACTGGTAGATGTGGAGGGCATGGACCATACTGGCTCAGGCAAGAATTATGCTAAAGCTGGAGGGAAATTTTGATTAGGAGCAAGGGATTAGTTTCATCTTAAAGTATCTCTTCACAGATCCTTTATTAGCTATAAGGAAAAAAATATAGTAACTATGGAGTGGAACAATTGGACAACTTCTTGACTGGGTAATCAACATTAACTTGGCCAGTGAAGGGCCAATGAACACTTGCCTTCAAAGGTGATACCCTGAGAAGGAAGCAACATCATTTATGTAGTATTCCAGCCTGGAATCTACATGTGGGATAATCACTAGGAAACATCAGACAAATTTCAAATGAGGAATGCTCTGTTACAAAAGAAGAAGAGTGTTGACTAACTTTGAAAATGTCAGTGTCACAGAAGTCAAAGAAAGGCTTTGCAGAAATGTTCCAGATTAAATGTTACTAAAAATACATGACAACTAAATGAGTAAGTGATTCTAGACTGGATTCTGTGCTAGAAGTAAAATAAATGTTCCAAAGGACAATATAAGGCCAATTGGCAAATTAAAATATAGATGGTAAATTAGATTGGAAGTACACTTTAATTATATTAAGACAACATCCTTATTCTTGTGAAAAAGACACTGAGGTATTTGGGGGTAATGGATCATATGTATGCAATTTATTCTCAAAAACTTCAGAAAAAAGTATTTTGTGTGTGTGTTTGTGTGTGCACATGTTATGCACATACATAAAGAAAGCAAACAATTGATAAAGCAAATGGAAGGTTGTGGGGAGGCATTGGCATTAGAGCTCTGCAGTATTAAAAAATAGTCGCAGAATATGATTCTGATTCTCTATGTTTTTATATAACAAAAAGTTCCTTTTGACATATGTTGGCTAAGAAAACTCAGACTTGATAGTCCAAATTCCGATTTGCTATTTACTAGCTCTGTGTCATTGGGCAAATTACTCAAACCCTCTGCCCCTCAGTTTCTTCATTGGTAAAAACAGAAATAATAACATGCCTCAAAGAGTTGTGAAGAATAAGTAAGTTAATATATGTAATGTGCCTCGCACATTATAAAGTGTCTTTTGTTGTTATTATTATGTGTCTAATAACATATGTGATGTTCTAATCATTTCATTATACCTCAAAATGAAGAAAACTTCACAAGACTCAGAGTTGTCGATGTTGATTTGTACACTAAGTAGCTAAATTTATTAAGAATATTATTTACACAAGGATGAAAACAATTAAGAAACCTATTAAGATGAATCCACAGGAAAGCCAACAAACATTGCTGTATGACTCTGCTAATCTAAGCAACTTTTAAAAATGGCAATCGATGATTACATAATTTTAAGGCGACTCATACTATAAAAAATAGATCAGGATGAGGAAAGTTTGGAAGGTGAGTAATGGGACAGTTGCAATTTTAAAGTGGTCAGAGTTAGGCGTCACTGAAAAAATGACGCTTGAGTCAATATTTGGAGATGTGTAGAGCTCAAGGCATTTTAACAAAGCTTATTTCTCTTTGCATTTTCTCCAGCTTTGATTTCCAACTTAGTAAAGTAGGGAAGTATGGGGCAGTGGTAGTGCAATAGGGTTACATTATACACAAGTACGCATGTATATACTGCCTTAACCTAATAAGGTGTAAATATTGACATTAAATCCCAAAGGATAAGCAATTTATCTGTCGTCAATCAAATGGTGATTGCCACACCCGGTGTAGTTCTCTTAGAAGCCACGTGTACTGGAGCTAGCTCAAATTGTTTCATATGAGCTGACTGTTAGATTTTCAGGAATTTGGCAAGCTGGTTTTTAAACATTTGGTAGGCTGAAATCAGCCATGATGGGAGTATTACACCAGAAAAACAGGCAAAACAACCAATTAGGGCTTCATTTCTTGAGGAGATAGTTTTAAATATCTGCTAGCATACCACTGCCTGGAAGTAGTGTAGTACTTGGATTTTATTAATGAGTGTCTTAGTTTCATGTTGACCATATATTTCTAATTTCTGACTAAAGATTTAGTTTGTACTTTCTTAAAGTCACTCCAGTTAACTTTTAGGATGATTTTTTCTGAAACAGGTGGTACTTCTCTAAATGTGGTGGCACATTAGAATTATCTACAAGTTTTAATATATCCCGATACCGAGATTGGACCACACACCCACTCAGATACATGAGTCATAATGTATGGATGATGGGTGAGTCCTGGGCATCAGTGTTTTTCTTAAAGCACCGCAGGTGATTCCAATGTGTAGCCAGTTTGAGAACCACTGTGCCAGTCTCCCAAAGTTAGAAATTTAATGTAAGCTATTATCATGTTGCTAACAGTTAAAGTGAAGTGAAAGGTCATTAAAGTCAGGAGAATCAAATATCCCCCATGTGACATTAACCAATTCCCCTTCATTTAAGAAAATTCTAACATGGTAACCAATCACTGTAACAATGAACAGTCACACTATCTGAGGTGCTTTATAACAATGTACCTCTGAGTCCCATTCCCTGTGTTGGTTTGAGTGCTGCTGGTTTGTAAACTGTCTTTTTGGTGTGTGCACAATAAACTTACTAATTACTACTTCAGTGATTCATTGGTTTTATTTCCGTTTGCTTCTGAACTTTTGAGACTATGCTGTACTACATCTTAAGATGCTTTGTGCCCAAGAAAGCTTCCAGAAAAGTGCTAGATTGAACCAACATTAATTAAACACCTGACTGGTATGGGAAGGTGCAGAGCATCTATTGCATATTTCATGTGTTGGAGAGGTGATGGGAGTGTAAGAGCAAGAATCTTCCAAGTGTAGTTGGAAAAAGTCAGTTTGAACCCTGGCCTTGTCACTTGCAATTTCCTAGTTTGTCCAGTGGGGGGTAGTAATGGCTACCTTACACAGTTGCTGTGGGGTATGATGCATGCACAAGCACTTTGTGAAGTGTATATATAATATTATTAATACATAAAATATTGTTAAGTCACACATAAATATGAATCCTTATGTTCAGCATATAGGGTTTTCTTGGGAGGCTTTTTTTTGTATCAGAGTGCTCCAAATAATGACTGTATATAGAACTTTATTTATCAGGCTCTTAAATGATTCGTTGTAAAAAAATTGAGTGAATAAAGTGAAATATATTATACAGTCTTGGTTTATTCCACTAATAAAGGCAACAGATCAGATGCTGTTAAATATAGTATTGTTTAGCATCTGAAGTCATGGGCTTGGAGCCTGGTTCTATAGCCCAGAAGCTGGATGACCTTGTGTAACTCATTTATCATTGCATGGCCTCAGTTTCCCATTTTTAAAGGGAAGGCTGATCTGGATGATCTCTAAGATCCCAATTATTTCTACATTTTATATCATTGTACCTAATGTAATTGCCTATTTATATTAACATAGCCTTATTATGTTCATGAACTTTTCTATTTTAATAGCTGCCTACTTCCTAAACTTCTAAAAGTTCCATGTAGACCGAGATAAGCATTTTATATTTTTTTCTTTCCCACCCAACCCTTTTTCCCATACAATAGATTCCTTGTCATTCTTCAAGAGACATCAGTTCCCTGCTGACTTCTCTGACCTGCCCCCAGTGAGGAGAATGTAATAACTCCCTGCACCATGTCACCACTGCAACATAACAATGTATTAATATCTCTGATTCTGGACTGAGAATGCAACTGAAAACATTTTAAATTTTAAAATTAAGAAAAAAATCAGAAATTGAAATATAGTTGACATACGATGTTACATTGGTTTCAGAAGTATAACAGTGATTTACCAATTATATACACTGGTTAATGCTCACCATGGTAAGGTAAAGGTCAACATACAGTGAGATTGTAATACTCTTGGGCTTTATTCCCTATATTGTACTTACATCACCACAACAAAAAATAAAAAATTTTTAATTAAAAAAATTTCAAACCTACAGTGTTTTATTTCTAGAAGAGGTTTCGTTAATGTTTGCTCAATAAATGAAAGCATGAATGAGTGTGACTGACCACAGGATCTTGCTCGGAGACCCCATCAGTGCTAAGTTTGAAAACAAAAAGATGACTGGCTTTCACACAGCTTAGAGAAGGTAAATTCTTTTCCTAGGAATCTCACAGACAAAGAGGAACAAGATGCCATTATAACATGCTGTCGCATCTAGCTTTCCCTTTCCTCTTGAAATGGTTAGGTCTGGAATGTTAAATTAGAAACAGGAAATCTGTCTGCTTCTCCGTTTCCCTGGTAAATCACATGCATATCCCAGGATGGTAAACACCTGATTTAACAGGATTCCTTAGAAATTCCTCATTTTACAGGAAGCTGGGTTTTTTTTCTTATTTAGAAATCATAAAAGACAAGTGAGTCCATAAATTAGTAATATGATTAAGATTTATTTCTGCTTGTAATATGGAGTATAGATCAGATCTACCATTTTCAACTGCATACTCTTGTATAGAATTCATGTTGATTTAAGATTTTTGAACTATAGATGTGAGGACAAAAACATTTCAGTGGAGAGGACACAGGGAACAGTCAGAAAAGCACAGCAAGAAAACCCTTCAGTTCTGTGTGTATGTGTGAACTGTATTTATAGTTCCTTGAATCTAGAATTCCTGTGGGATTCATCAGAAATCTAGAGTTCCTGTTGATTTATATCCATTTTGCTGATTCAGATAAACGTAAGATCACTTTTAGACTGTTCTACAGTCAGCAAATGTCTAAATTGAAGCATCTTTTCTTCCTTTAGATCAAAACTCTTTGGTCACCAGTAGGCAGAGCTGAGAAATGGAGAAAGTATTTGAAGTAACTTCCAGGTAAACACTGAAATACTCCCAAGTGAACAGAAAGGTAGAGGATGGGGATGAGGGAGAGGATGGAAACATGATGAGGGAGGGGAATTGAGAACAAAAAAATTTTAATGAATTTTAAGTTGTTCTTTGAGGATAGGTTTAAGAAAGGTAGTTGATATGATCCTCTTAAGCATAAATGTTGACTCTAGGCTATATCATCCATTTTCTCTCTCATAAGAATTTTACCTGAAGGGCTAAGAAGATTCCTTAAAGATTGTGTCATTGGCATTTCTATAGCCTGGGCATTCATAACACAGTTTAAACAAGCATTTCCCTTGGGACTGCTTTGTGGCTCAACAGGGCCTGATAGAAGACAATCGCCTGCCCTGCGCTTGCCCCTCAGACTAGGACGTACTAGGGTCTTCACACTCAGGATCCTCCTGCCTGCTTCGCTGGAAGTCTCCTTGTCAGTCATGACCAAACAGATCTGGCAAGGTCAGCGCTATATAAATGCACAGTAAATTTTCCTGTGCTCAAAGAAAATATCTGGCAGTTGTCATTTTTTGGTAAAGTTGAAACCCTTATGACACTCAGTATGGGTCTTTTCTGTCTTTAATAAATTACATTGGTCTGGTCACATACAAAGGTCAAATTCTACTTTTTCTTGTTAAAATCTACTTGATTAGTAAAAGACATTAACTGAGAGAATCTAAAGAAGGCTGAGCTGATATTAGTATATATTTTAAGAACATAAAACAGAATTTAATTAAAACTTAACACCTGCAGCCTTGCCTTAAGTCCCTTCCTTAGTAACATTAAACCTTATTAATAGGAAAAGGAAAGTATGTCCTAAAGAATAATACAGAATAAGTTGTTTCAGCTGGTACTTTTCAGTGTTTTAAAAATATATGTATATATTTTTGTCTATTGCTGAGCACCAGATGGAGCAAAGGAAAGATTTCTTTCTGTTAGTGCCTTAGAGTTTAAAGCAATTAGAGTGCAAATAACCGGACCGAACCCACAGCACTGGAAGCAGCAGCTCCTGGGCTATTTAGATCAGATTACTTGGCGCCTTATTGGCCAACAAATCAAAACACTTTCTCCAGTGGGTGTAGATCAACATTGCTAAAAGATAAACTGAGGCACATTATCATTTTTTTTTTAACACTTTATTTGAGCAACAATGATTCCAATGGGGCAGTGCCCAACTGGCAGTGGTTTAGGAGTGCTCCACCTACGGGAGTTTGGCGGGAAGACCTTCACAGAGAAAAGGCCGCAGCCAAGCCAGGAAAGTATTTGACTGGCTATAGCTTAATGTTTCCCTCATTTGGAAAAGCCTGACTGGCTCTTTGTGATTGGGTGCCCTTAGGTTTTGATTTCTTAACCTCGAAGCAGTTATAGGCTTAGGTTTTAGTTTGCTTAGGTGGGCTGCTAAGGCATGAGAACCACCTCAGTCTAACGGTCTCCTTGTTTAATTTAACAAAACTGTGGAATGAAGGAGAGAGGAAAAATAAGTTCAAATATATTGAAACATTTTAAAGTAGTTCTCTGGAGGAAAGGTGTGAAAATTTCTTTCACTTCTCCTAAGTTATACAGAGATCAGTTTCAATTGACAATTGCTCACTTTTTGCTATTTTATCTTGACTACGTAAAAAAATATTAAGTAATACTTACTGAGCTTTTATAAGCTAGGCACTATTATTAGGGCATTGTGTATATAAACCTATTTTATTCTGATAATAGCCTATAAAGTAGGTCCTTTTAAAAAAAATCCCTATTTCACAGATAGAGTAACTGAGGCACAGAGTGGTTAAAACTTATTCAAGATTTTCAACTAGTAAGTAGCAGATATAGAATTTGAACCAGGTAAGCTTCCTCAAAGCCAGTGTTCATGATAACCAAGCATAGAGCCAAGTACCAGGTTTCTCTCATTTGCCTATCAAATATGACTAAACCACATTTTTAGTTAATTTAAGCTAAGCTGACCTATTAAAATAGCTTAAATAGACTTACGCTGAGCTATTAAAACACTTCCTTTCAAAAATATTGTATTGTTTGATCAGCTATTTTACATCTAGGGAAATACTTTAAGGAAATTTGCAGATATGCCAGTGTTAAGATCAAGGAAAAACAGAATTTAAAAAAATTCAACAATCAACCTCTTGCTGACTTTGAAAAAAGATGTCAGAGTAGGACAGCAAGATGAAAACCTTGTTCCTCATACATGCTAAGGAAGCAACTACAGCAAATACAGCTAACCCTAAAAATGAACTGAAGACTGCAGAATGGACCACCTACACCTGGTAAAGAAAAGAGAACTATAATGAGAAGGATAAATGAGCAGAGGCATGATCCAATGGGACCCACGCCCTTCCCTCATCCCAGCCCACAAGTGGGAAGTTAAGGAATGGAGTGGGGAGGGGATAAATGCTCAGGAATCTGGCATACCTGGCCCTGGAGATCTTCTCTGGGAACACAGTCCACATCACATTAGGTTTTGCGATTAACAGGGCTAGACACCAGGGAAAGTTGGGGCACACTCTGGGAAGTCAAGACTCCTCTTGCTTGCAGAGGACAGGCAAGCTGTGTCAGTCCCACTGAGATCCAACACAGAGGCAGCAGTTTGATTTATCAGCAGTGGGAAGAGTGTTAGAGGGGTGAGAGTTGGAGGGAGCTCCCTCTGTAGGAAAAAGGGCAGGTAGATGATGCTAAGCCCTCCCTCAGACCAACTAGTCTTGCGCTTGTGGGAGACAGCTCCAAACTGTCCATCTCCCTCACTGGCAGCTCAGCCCTATGATGGCACACTCCTGTACGGTGCCCTGTTTGACCCAGCAGTGGTCTGACTTTGCTGGTTGATGGGTAGAGGGCAGACCACACTTTCCTGGCCCTCCCTTAGCCCAGCTGGTTGGGTCTTGCAGGAACTAGTTCTAAGTCCTCCAATTCCCTTTCTGGAAGCTCAGCCCCCAGAGGCACTCCATTGAGTGTCAGCCCTGCCTGGCCTGACAGGCCCAGCAGAGGGCCTTGCAGACCAGCAGACTGACAGCCCAATTCACAGCGAATCTCAGCAGAAACACTTCCTACCACACAAAGGGTGCACAGAGGCCAGCTGTGGGGATCAGCCACTGCCAGCAGACAGTCAGAAGGGCAGGCCTGCCCACAACCCACAAACAGCAGTTGTGGCCCAGCCACAAAGGGGAACCAGGCTTTGGTGAGCAAAGAGTCTTTAGCTTCTGGGCACCACAGGATGCCCACTTCGTACAGTCACCACTTTCAAGATAAGGAGGCATAGCCAATCTATCTAATACAAAGGAAGAAACACAGAAAACCAGACAAAAATGAGGAAGCAGAGAAATATGTTCCAAACAAAAGAACAAGATAACACACCAGAAAAAGGGCTAAATGAAAGGGAGATTACCAGTTTTCTTGATAAAGATTTCAAAATAACAGTCATAAAGATGATCACTGAACTGGGCAAAAGAATTGATTATCTCAGTGAGCACCTCAACAAAGAGATAGAAAGTATGAAAAAGAGCCACGCAGAGCTGAAGAATACAATAAGTGAAATGAAAAAATATGATAAAGGGGATACTCTGGAAGTAGAGGAAAAAAATCAGTGTAATGGAAAAATAGAGAACAGCAGAGTAACCAAGCTGAGGAACAGAGAAAAAAGAATTTCTAAAAATAAGATGTTAAGAGAGTTGAGTGACAACTCCAAATGAAACAATTTTCACATAATAGGGTTTCCAGAAGGAGAAGGAGACAAAGGAGTAGAAAGTCTCTTTGAAGAAATAAGAGCTGGAAAACTTCCCCAATCTGAGGAAGGAAATAAGATACCCAGGTCCTGGAAGCACAGAAAGCCCCTAACAAGGAGGAAGACAATACCAAGACACTTAGTAATTAAAATAGCAAAGATTAAAGATGAAGGGAAAATCTTAAAAGCAGTAAGAGAAAGGCAGACAGTTACCTGTAAGGGAAAGCCCATAAGGCTATCATCAGATTTCTCAGCAGAAATTTTACAGGCCAGAAGGGAGTGGCATGAAATAATTAATGTATTGAAAAGGAAGAACCACAACAAAGAATTCTCTACCCATCAAGGTTATCATTCAGAACTGAAAGAGAGATTAAAAGTTTCCTGGGTAAGTGAAGGTTAAAAGAATTCATCACCATTAAACTGGCCTTACAGGATATCTTAAAGGGACTTCTGCAGATGAAAATGGACTTAAGGTTGAATATTTTTCATCAGTGAAAATAAATGTACAGTAAATATAGAACAATTACTTACCAAGCAAGTATGAAGTTTAAAAAAAGGAGTAAAATCAACTATACACAAAATTAGTCAAAGGATACAAAAAAGATGTAGGCTATGACATCTTATACATAAAATGTGGAGGAGGAAGAAGAATAAAAAAGTAGTACTTTTAGAATGTGTTCAAAATCAAGCATCCATCATCTTTATATAGACTATTACATATTTAGAAAACTATCTATGAACCTTATGGTAACCACAAACCTAAGGTGTATAACAGATACACAAAAAATTAAAAAAGAGAAATCCAATCACAACACTAAAGAAAACCATCAAATAACAAGAGAAGAGTATAAGAGAGAAAGAAAAGAACAGAGAGGAACTACAAAAACCACCAGGAAACAATTAATAAAATAGCAATAAGTATATACACATAAATAGTTACCTTAAATGCAAATGGACTAAATGCACCAATCAAAAAACATTTAGTGGCAGAATGGATAAAGAAATAAGACCCATCTATATGCTGCCAAAAAGAGCCCCATTTCAGACCTAAAGACATACATAGACTGAATGTGAAGGGATGGAAAAAGATATTTCATGCAAATAAAAGGGAGAAAAAACCAGGAGTAGCAGTATTTACATCAGACAAAATAGACTTCAAAACAAAGAAACTAACAAGAGGCAAAGAAGGACATTACATAATGATAAAGGGGGCAGTCCAAAAAGTGGATATAACAATTGTAAATATCTATGCACCCAATATAGGAGCAACTAAATTTATAAAACAAACACTAACAGACCTAAAGAAAGAAATAAACAACAACACAATCATATTAGGGAATTTTAACACCCATTTACATCAATGGATAGATCATCTAGAGAGAAAATAAATAAGGGAACAGAGGCATTGAATGACACAACAGAACAGATGTACTTAACAGATATATACAGAAAGTTCCACCCAAAAGCAGCAGGATAAACATTTTTCTCAAGTATGCATAGAACATTCTCCAGAGTATGTCACATATTATGATACAAAAAGAGCCTAAATAAATTTAAAAAGATTAAAATTGTATCAAGCATCTTTCCAGATCACAATGGTATGAAACCAGAAATCAAGTACATGAAGAAAACAAATAAACAAACAAAAAAAACCCCTCAAATGCTTAGTGGCTAAACAACATGCTTCTAAATAATCAATAGATAAATGAACAAATCAAAGACAAATGAAAATAGAAACACAATGGTTCAAAACATGTGGGATGCAGCAAAAGCAGTTCTAAGAGGGACGAACAAACAATACAGGCCTAACTCAAGAAACAAAACTATCTCAAATAAACTAAACTCACAACTAGAGGAAAAAGAAGAACAAATGAAACCCAAAGTTAGTAGGAGAGATATCAGAGCAGAAATAAATAAAATGGAGAGTAAGGAAATAATAGAAAAAAAATCAGTGAAACCAAGAACTAGTTCTTTGAGAAGATAAGCAAAATAGGCAAACCTGTAGCCAGATTTATCAAGAAAAAAGAGAGGACACAAATAAACAAAATCAGAAACAAAAAGAAAGTTACAACTGAATCCACAGAAATACGAAGAATTATAAGAGAATTTTATGAAAAATTATGTGTCAATAAACTTGATAACCCATAAGAAATGGACAAATTCCTATAAATGTACAATCTTCCAAGCTTGACTCAGGAAGAAATAGAAAATCTGAGCAGACCAATTACCAGTAACGAAATTGAATTGGTAATAAAAAACTCCCAACAAACAAAAAACCCAGGACCAGATGACTTCACAGCTGAATTCTACCAAACATTTAAAGAACAGCTAATATCCATCCTTCTTAAAACACTTCAACAAATAGGAGGGAATATTTCCAAACTCATTTTATGAGGCCAACATCACTCTAATATCAAAACCAAGACACAACAAAAAGAAAAATTATAGACCAATATCCCTGATGAACATAGATGCAAAAATCCTCAACAAAATATTAGTAAACTGAATTCAAAAATATATCAAAAGGATCATCCATCATGACCAAGTGGGATTTATTCCAGGAATACAAGGATGGTATAATATTTGTAAATCAATCAATGTGATAAAACACATTAACTAAAGGAATAAAAACTATATGATCATTTCGATAGATTCTGAAAAAGCATTTGACAAAATTCAACATCCATTCATGATAAAAACTCTCAACAAAATGGGTATAGAGGGAACATACATAAACATAATAAAAGCCATATATTGGCAAATCCATAGCTAACATCATGCATCATACTCAATGGCAAAAAGCTGAACATTTTCCCTCTAAGATCAGGAATAAGATGAGGATGTCCACTCTTGCCACTTTTATTCAACACAGTACTGGAGGCCCTAGCCTCAGCAATCAGACAAAATAAAGAGATAAAAGGCATCCAAATTGTTAAGGAAGAAGATAAACTGTCACTATTTGCAGATGATACTATATATAGAAAACCCTAAAGACTCTACCAAAAAACTATTGTAACTAATAATTGGATTCAGCAAAGTTGCAGGATACAAAATTGATACACAGAAATATGTTGCATCCTAAATGCTAACAAAAAACTAGTGGAAAGACAGATCAGGAAAACAACTCAATTTACAACTGCATCAAAAAGAATAAAATATCTGGGAATAAATCTAACCAAGGAGGTGAAAGATCTGTACTCTGGAAACTATAAGACACTGATGAAAGAAATTGAAAAAAACACAAATCAATGGAAATCTACCCCATGCTCATGGATAGGAAGAATTAATATTGTCAAAGTGGCCATTCTGTCTGAAGCAATTTACAGATTCAATGCAATCCCTATCAAAATACCAATGACATTTTAAAATGAACTAGAGCAAATAATCCCAAAATTTATATGGAACCACAAAAGATCCTGAATAGCCAAAGCAACCTTGAGAAAGAAGAACAAAGCTGGAGGTTTTATGCTCCCTTACTTCAAGCTATACTACAAAGCTGCAATAATTTTTGACATAAGACCAGACCCATAGATCAATGGAACAGAATAGAGATCCCAGAAATAAACCCACACATATATGGCCAATTAATATATGATGAAGGAGCCATGAATATACAATGGGGAAAAGACAGTCTCTTCAATAAATGGTGTTGGGAAAACTGGACAGCTACACACAAGAGAATTGAAACTGGATTACTGTGTAACACCATACAAAAAAGCAATCTTAAAATCGATTAAAGACCTAAATATAAGGCATGAAACCATTAAACTCTTAGAAGAAAACATAGGTAAAAATCTATTGTTGATAAGCATGAGTAATATTTTTCTGGACACACTTCCCTGGTCAAGGGAAACAAAAGCAAAAACAAACAAGTGGGACTATATCAAATTAAAAAGCTCTGTACAGAAAAGGACCCCATCAATGAAACAGAAGTTAACCTACAGTATGGGAGAATATATTCTTAAATGATATATCTGATAAAGGATTAATCTCCAAAACATATAAAGAACTTATGTACTTCAACACCAGAAAATCAAATAACCAACTTAAAAAATGGGCAGAGAATATGAATAGACTTTTTCCAAAGAAGGCATATAGATGGCCAAAAGGCTCATGAAATGATGCTCCACATTGCTAATCATCAGGGAAATGCAAATCAAAACCATAATGAGATATCACCTCACACCAGTCAGAATGGCCACTATCCAAAAGACAAGAAAAAACAAGTGCTGGTGAAGATGTGGAGAAAAGAGAACCCTCCTACACTGTTGGTGGGAATGTAAACTGGTGAAGTCACTATGGAAAGGAATAAGGAAAACCAAAAATAGAAATACCATAGGACCCAGTAACTCCACTCCTAAGAATTTACCCAAAGAAAACAAAGTCTCTATTTCAAAAAGATACATGCACCATTGTGTTTATTGTTGCATTATTTACAATAGCCATGATAGGGAAACAACCAAAATGCCCATCAATAGATGAATGGGCAAAGAAGATGTGGTACATATATACACAATGGAATATTATTCAGCCATAAAAAAGAAAGAAATCCTGCCATTTGCAAAAGCATGGATGGATCTAGAGGGTATTATGCTAAGTGAAGTAAGCCAGGTGGAGAAAGACAAATACCAAATGATTTCACTTATATGTGGAATCTGAAAGCAAAACAAAATGAACAAAACAGTAATAGACTCATAGACACTGAGAAGTGACTGGTGGTAACCATGGGAAAGGGTTTGAGGAGGGTGGGTAAAATAGGCAAAAGGCATAAAGAGGCACAAAATCTCCATCATAATGTAAATTCATCAGGGGGATGAAAGTACAGCAGAGAATATAGTCAATAGTTCTGTAGCATCTTTCTATGTTGACAGGTAGTAGCTACACAACTTGGGGTGAGAATTTAATAATGTTTTTAACTGTTAAATCATTAAATTGTATACTTGAAACCAATACAATTTTGTATATCAATGATTTTTAAATTAAAAAATATAAAAAAATTAAAAAGAAAAACAAACACAAAATTTGAGTGCTTTTGTTTAATAAAATATTATGCAGCAATTTAAAATAATGATGTAGATCTATATTTACTGACATAGAAGGTGACCTCCACATATTACTGTGTGAAAAGCGGTCACAAATATAACATGTATAGTTTTATCTCATTTTCCCAAATGAATATTGTTGATATATCAAAATAATATTTTGACATAAAATCTTTTTGTATCTAACTTACTTATTCTACATCACAGAAAACTTTTACTAACACCAGATGATCTCTGATTAAAAAAAAAGAGCTAGTGAAATAAACCATTTCTTCTCATGGGTTTCATAGTGTAGCCTACTTGATTGAAGCTGTGACACTTTACAAGAGGTGACACCTTACAGGTGGGTGAAGAGAGAGGCTTATCCAGTTTATTTTTCAACTTGTTATCAATTTGGAAGTTGCTCTTTGGACCATATTCAGAGTGATTGCAGTCACTGGCATGTGGCGTCAGATGAAGCACTGAAAAGGAGAGGCCATCCCAGCTAGTAAACAATTATTGGCAGGTATCGTAAAATGCATTCTGGAGGCATAGGGTGTCTCAGTTCTGTGCAATAAAGAACAGAGATAACTAGAACTATAGAAATATAGTTTTATATTTTGAAGTGAAAACTTTGTACTTGACCTCTGAGCAGTTACAGACTGAAAGACTGCTAATTTCTTAACCTTCTTAAAAATCCTTGTGCAAGGAAATGATCTTCTCAGAGCAATAAAGCCTAATGTTGAACTTGAAATAGATTTGGTTACCAACAACAGCTATTGGTTTGGATATAGACTGCCAATGCACAGACCTGCCCTTCAACTGTAGCTAAGAGCCCAAAGAATGCCTTTTAAAGGAAATAAGTAGTCAATGATAGAGTCAAACTATTGAGTACTTTTGTTTTCTTATACTCTACATATTAATGATTTTTAAAACTTTACAATAAACAAAAATATAGAACTAGGATAGAGTCTTCTTAAATAATCGAGATTCACTCAATAAAATGAGTTCTTTTCTGATTTTCCTTTTTATAGTGAGTTAAAGGATATCATTAGCTGTTGGTGTAGATATTTCATTATATATTCCCCCATAGGTGACTTTAACTAAGATTCTGACAATCTAAGTTGAGTGATGAGGTCAGTAGCAAATCTTAGAGAAGGGTCTTTCAACAAAGGTTATGCCTGTGTAGCTTTATTACAAATTGCAACAGCACATTCTCAGGAGTGGTTATTTTGGTAGCTGTCAAAGAGCCAAGACATCATTGTATCTCCAAAAAAAAAAATTGCAATAGTTGTATATCTGAATTGGGTAACAAGAGCTATATATCACAAGTCTATAGCTTTATAGAATTCTAGCAATATTTCAAGAAATTTACCATCTGCTCTTTGTTTGGAGTGGTGTATTATCAAGTTATTTTCTTCCTGACTTCATCCTCTTTGAAAGCCAACTTTCACAAACAGCTATAAATCAGGAGTATCAACTTCAGTGACATGGAAAATTATTCTGAACAATGCATAATGTCATGGCAGGCTACCAAATCGTTCTGAAAATGCCAGAAGGAAGTCATTTGGTTCTAAATATGTATCACAAAGATGTTAGTTCACAATGTCCAATCAAGACATGTTATACTAGGGTCTCATGAGAATACTCTTTAAATACAACTAGGGTCACAGGAGCTAATGATCTTATCATCATTGGATCACATCCCAGCTGGCAGAATACAGACTGCTTCTTTTACAAACTGAATTTCCCTAGTTTCCCACCACATAAGTAGAAGATCAACAGGAGTGCTGGCATGTTCCAAATTAGGCCACAATTTGTACTGTTTATCTCTTGCACTAGATTCCAAGAAATATGCTCAGTTAAGAACAATGATCTATGTTCAGGTACCTAATAATATTAGCAAAAATGTTTCTTAACAAGTTACTGTTACATTAACTCATTTCACTGTCATGGGACCAAGATGTAGGAACAGACAAGAAGCTCTGTCTTCAGTCTCTTCACTGTGTGGCTTCCTCCCTTTACCCCATTCTCTTTGCTCTCCTGGCACTCAACATGCTGTCTAGGGATCAGCAGTATGAGCATCCCCTGATTGTAGAAATGCAGATCTCGTGCTATATTCAGATCTACTGAATGAGGACCTGCATTTTACAAGGTCCTCCAGGTAGTTCTTGTGCACATGAAAATATAGAGGGCATCCTCCTTAAAGATACACTTTGTCTTGGGAAACGCGACAGTGATCTCTTTTGGTATTTTCATTTCTATGTCTCCTCTGTCACCCAAGAAACTTACACTCTAGAATCAACCCTCTTCCCTCAAGCCAAAATAAGATAAAAAAAGAACAACCAATATTTTTTAACCCTTTCCAATTTAAAACACATTTTTATAATCATACCCAGTGGATGTTTGCATCCTTGAAACGTAGGCAAGTATTACAATTCTCATGTGATAGATTGGGAAATTATGGTTGATGGATGTTAAGTGACATGCTCCAAATCCCACACAAGTTTTTGTTCTCCAAGTTTAGTAGTGCTCCTTCTCTGAGTACACCATGTTGATTGGACAGAAGATCTAAAAACAGAAGGGCAGGAGAGGAGAATAAATATAGGATATAAAATAGTATGGAAGTCAACTGGAAAAAGTGGGTGGAAAATTGATTATGTGATTTGTAGTCACTATCGAAGATTTCATCCCCAGATGACAGGAACACACAAACAAATCCATGAGATTTCTTAAAGATATTCAGCCTCTTCCTGATTAGGAGCTAAAATAATCATGAGTAAGGGAGACAGGAAAACGAGCAATGACTGTGCAAGCATTCTCCCTGCTAGAAATGCACACAAGCACATGAGCAGCAACCAGCTGGGAGTAAGGCAATCGAGACGTAGCCCCCTGATGAGTACTCTAGCAAAATGTTTGGCACCCTTTCCCACCTAGTCCGCATGTTCAAATCAGTAAATGAGATATGATATGACCACCATGTTTTCTGAAGATATCTCCTTCTAGGCAAAAGCCACATTTGCTTTATACATATATTTCCACATCTGTCCAACTTTTTCCAAAGCTTATGTATTACACTCCCAAAATAGAAATTTTCCATTTGGAGGCATTTCCTCATTAGGAAATTCAGGCAATTTTTCCAAGAAGAGTTTCTCTGCCAATGCCATTGCCTGGCCTGGTCACAGGTCTTTAGCTGACAGCATGTGCCCGACATGTACGGAGCTGTACCTGGCTCACAGGAAACAGTCAACGGCTTACTCATGGGGCTGTAGCCTCTGTGTCCAGAGGTTCTGTTTCAAACTCTACATACCTCTTGGGCAGATCATCCATGCAAGGACAAAGGAATTAGAGCATATTTGAAAAAACAAATGTCATCATCTTCAAATCTCCAAATCCAAATCTCCATAGGTTTTCCTTTCAAGTGCTTCAGGATGAAGGGTAATTTGGCAATTTAGGAATTTACTGAGTTGGAGAATGCAAACCTTCTTGATACGCTTTTCAAAATGTTTTCTTCAATATATGAAGAAAGGGTCAGCACAAAAAAGAGGTGGTCAAGATTCCAAACCATATCTCAAGCATCTGTACTGTCAGTGGACACTATGCATTGAAAGCACGGAAGGGCTGACGCCACAGCAATGTGCTCAACACGATGGGATTTCCCAATATAGCTGTGCGCGCCTCCCTGGGGATCCGAGCTGGAAGAGAGCCCTATGCTCAAGATGGAGAAAACAATCTTGCTTCAAATCCAGCAGAGCTAGGAATGGATAATTATCCAATTATGAAGTAAACACATCACCAGCTAAATATGGGAGAGGCAACATGTCTATAAAATTTAAGTGAGATCTGTTTTAGAAGCACTCAGTTAAAAACTGGCAACAGCCAGGACTTCCTAAATAAGTTTAAAGTTAATCATGCTCTAATGTTTTTCCTTTTTCATTTCAGCAGTTTGTTCTGTTTCTGAAATACTTTATTTTAGCATCTTCTACATGTGCATATTCTTTCTTGGTACTGATTTATTTTTATATTCTATTATATCTATTACCTAACTAATAAAAAAATAGTGGAAGCTATAATGGACATAAAGCAGCATGGATAACAATTCTAAGCCACGGAGACTTCCCAGAATCACACTGCAAACAAATATGTTGGCTCTTATAAGTAAACTTACTGTTTATGCTGAACATGCCAACATATTTTCTGTCCCAGGCCTTTGTTCTCTCTGTCAGAAATTCTTTTCCCCCTCCTCTTTCCAAGTCTGGTGTCCTCCTTCTGGTCTCTGCTTTAATGTTAATCTTTTCTAAAAGAGGACTTCCTTAACTACTTTATCCAAAGTAGATGCCCCCTGTTTTTAAAAAATCATAATAAACTATTTATTTATTTTATCTCATTTATCGTTACCTGTTATTACATATTTTGTTTACTTTGTTATTGCCCATCTTCCCCCAGCAGCATACAAAGTCTGGAGGGCAGGAATCTTGCCTGCTTCTATTGTCCTTGACTATCCAGCTTCTAGTCTAGAACAAAGTAGGTATTCAATAAATATGTGTTGAATGAATGAACGGGCACTTGATTTTTTATTTGTTTAGTCCTAATATCAAGGTTGTCAAGATTGTCTCACTTCTTTATCATTTCTTTAAGACAATCCAAATTTTTCATCAAAATTTCTTTTACCTACAAATACATATTATGGCCATTTAACCCTGAGAGGCATCTCCTGAATTTGAGAAATGAGTAGTCCCCCTGATTCTGAAGTCTGACTTTATTTTTTTTTTCAGGATAACTTTTTTTTTATTAAGGTATTATTGATATACACTCTTATGAGGGTTTCACATGAAGAACATTGTGGTGACTACATTCACTCATATTTTCATGCCCCCCCCCATACTCCACTGCAGTCACTGTCCTTCAGTGTAGTAAGACGCCACAGAGTCACTACTTGTCTTCTCTGTGCTACAGTTTTCCCCGAGACCCACACACACACCATGTGCACCAATCATAATACCCGTCAACCCCCTTCTCCCTCCCTCCCCACCCGCCCTCCCACACCCCTCCCCTTTGGTAACCACTAGTTCCTTCTTGCAGTCTGTGAGTCTGCTGCTGTTTGAAATCTGACTTTAAAATGGAAACAGCTTTGGGAGGGCTGAAAAAGAAAATGGAAACAGCCACATTTCTCTAAGGGATAAAGTTGTTGATGAAGAAGAAAACATTCACTTTGTAACCACTGGCTATAACCAATAATAAAAAATCAAATATTTGAAAAAATAATGGTAACTCCATGCTTTAGTTGGTTTTAAAGAATATTTCACTGATTTTTAAGCTCTGATTTAAGATACATGAGGTCAATGACTATTTCTTGGGCCTTCCCCTTGTAGTCAGTGGGACTGCCCCACTTGGCAACTGTGGGGGTTTAGATAAAGACAACTTAGGCAATTCCTTAGATGGAATCAGAAATAGCTTTCTTCTGTTTAATTCCCATACACATACATCCGCAAGCTTAGGAGAATTCCTAGAATACTGCAGCCATCGGACTGTATAGAGCTATCACCTAGCATCCTGTCTCCTAACAAGGCAGAGGCTATTTGTCCTCCTCCAGAATCTGTTGTTTCCTTCCCTCTCCTTGTAATGAAACTGATTTTTACTTGGGCACTTGACCACCAAAGATGACAGTTGTTGGCTTCTGTGATCACGTGACCAAGTTCTGGCCAATGAGATGTGAGTGAGAGCAGACCTCTTTCTCTAAAAGGGCCACCTCATTAAGGAAGGGGTCCATTCTCCCTTTCCCTTTAATTCTTTCCTGTTGTCTGTAATGTAGACTTGGCAGGGAATCATTTTGTACCATAGAGATGAGGGCAAGACCTTAGAAATATAGGAAACAGGAGATGAAGGGTGGCCTTGTGGAGGAAAGCTGCTATGTGGCTTAGACTTTAACATGAGAGAGAAAAGAAAATGTCCATTTTGTTTAGGCCATTGATATTACAGGGGCCAAATCTATATCCCAAGCAATATACCTACATATGATTTTCTTACATATCTTTTCCAAAATTATAAATAAAAATTTATTTGATTTTAAGTTCAAATTATCCCTCCACCCCCCATCACCAGGCTTTCTATTCTTCCTGGAGTTTTGTGTGTATTCCAAGGAGATAGAATAACTGCATACCCAATAAAATGAGAGATCACAGTTATGGAGTGGCTTTATAAGTGCTGGAAAATGGTCTAAGAGAGCATTCTAAGTTAGACTGAGCTTTTTTATGGAGCTATTTTGATGTTGAGGGCACCTCTTCAGTAGGGACAATTCTTTTCTCCCAAAGAAGGTTGCGAATAATATTGAGACACATATTTCAAACACGACTTCCACATTTCAGAATATACCAGGGTACAGATAATTCTGATCTTGAGTCTTTGTGAACAAACCTTGAGTTTCAGAACAAAGAAGCATATTGGGACTTTTGAAGCCAAACCTTTACAGGAAGCTCTGGGGGAGCAAGGAAATGCTTACATATTATCTGTCCCAAGAACATTTTTAAATTAATTTACCACCTTGGAAACCTTTCCTTTATTCATAAGTTAGAAGTAATATTGCTGTGTATATTATCATATCCCTCAGACACTGATGATTTCTGAACCCACAAGCTAATGTGCTTTAGTTTCTTACTATGGACTAAGTGATTTGCATGTAATAATGTGTTTATTTATAAGGAAATTGAGGCACAGAGAGATTAGTAATTGCCCAAATTCCTGCAGCTGAAAGGCTGCAGAACCAAGCTGTCAAAGATGACTCTAGAACTTCTAATCTAGAAGACTAAACTTCTGCAGCATATAACCAAAAGGGCATAGCTAGTGACTGCATGGGCATCGGGCACTCTCCTATCACAGTGCAATCCCTCCTTTCCCCAAATGCTGAAGCTGTACTTCATCCTACTGAAAGTGATTGTCTGCATTACTCTGCCCTCAGGCTTGCCGGCTGCATTTTTGGAGTGAAATTTTCTTTTTTATCTGAAGTCTAATAACTATGACTGAACATTTAAACACAGAGTGTGACATTTATTTTCTCTCATTTCCTGCTCATGATCATTTCGCTGCAACACAAGGACAAAGAGATGACAGAACGGAAGAGCATTCCTGGCTGCCCACTGTACCAGCCATCTTTGGCTCCAATGTATGGGCGTAGAGTCGTTTGCACAATGAAGGTACAGTGTTTTCCAGGTTGAACATCCATCACTGTGCTTAAAATACTTCGCATCGTTGCCAAACAAAGACACCTCTGTTCTTGGGTGCTGGTTCAGAACTGCTGGGAAATGTAGGTAAGTGGAAAATTGGCTGCTCACAAATTCACTACTGTCAGTGTGAGCCGACATACTGGACAGGAACCAACAGAGTGCTGTGCCTTCTTCCAGCCCAGATTTCAGGCTTCACTGGAGTGGGCTACATTTGCTCAGAGAAACTGTAGCCCAAAAGGAGGGGCTAGAGAGATATGAGCTGAATGCAGAGTCAGTACATTTTCTACTAGAGTTGTAATTATCTATCCTCATATACAGGTGCTAAAATTTGCAGAGCCATACAGCTGCAAGAATATTTCTTTAAATGTTAAATTGTTTCATGCATACATAATGATTGCCTTCCTGTGATGTAGGATTGCACCCAAAGATTTATTTGAATCATAGTAAGAATAACATCACCATGTAATTTTATGACTGCAAGGGACTAGCTTGTGGTTACCACTGGTGCTTTTCATCTAATATTTGAGACTTGTCCTTTTCTGGTCACACAGTAAGTCCCTTTGATGAGTATGTGTGACTTTTGTTGCCATTGAATTCTGAGTAGAAGGAATACCTTACACTGTCAGATAGTGCATTAATTGCTCACGTGAGACGCTCCAGAGTTCTCTGTTCTTTGGTGCAGCAACCAGGAATGTTTGGCATGGTGGCTACATTTTGCTAAGCTTGGATCCTTGAGGAGCTGCAATGAGTACAGAGTGAACCAGCACTTAATGGAATGTGTCCTGAATGAGAAATAACTTTGTTCTTTCAAGCAGTTAAGATATTTGGTGGTTATTTGCTATCACGGCATAATCCATTCTAACCCAAGAACACTGAAATTAGTATATACAATTAGGGTAGTATACCAAATTGAAATATATAATATTGGTGCAAGAACCAAGCAGTGGTGGGTGAGGAAATTATTTACAGAAACCTAAAGGATAGCATTCTATTTTTCAGTGGCAAAACATTTAGTAAATTCTTACCTGAAATAAATTGGAAGTATATGATGTACTTAATAAACTCCAGGTCTTGGGAAGAGGTTTGAAAACTGAGTATTAGTAGCATGTGTTGATTGCTTTGGGTAGCATTTGAGAAGGTACTAAGTCTGAATCCCTAATGATTATTCAGACCCAAGGTCTTGTACCAATCCTTGACAGACATGCAAAATCTTTCACTCTTTTATACAAGTAAAAACTTAGGACATGTTTGTTATGATGATAAAGCCTATACTGACTGAAATATAGTTCGATTAATCTCATTTTAGATATGAAAAAACTGAAAGATATTTGGTCAATATTGCAAAGTTTCTAGCAATTAAAGGTAGAGCTGATGCAAACCAGTGTGTTTTGTCACTGTGAACCAGCATGTATCCTTTTTGCCACCAAAAAAGACATTCTTCATGGAGACATCTTTCTCCTTTAACCCTGTCAGAGCTTATGCACAAATGCCCTTTGGCCCATGAAGATTCTCCTGAGGAGACACAGACCTTATTCAAGAAGACAAAAACAAGAAGTCGTAGTCTAATATTCCAGTTAATGAAGAAGGAAGATTAAATAGAAATTCCTATGGTAGGCACAGGATATACCTCCTCATCAATTCATCAGAAACGAACATCTGAAAATGGCAAGGAGAAATCTGAATTATTTATGTGATTTCCAAAATCAATAGTGAAGAGTGAAGACTTTACGTATGAGAAATAAGTAAACATTCAAAAATTGAATATAAACCTTGTACTTAGCAAGCAGCATCTCAGACTCTGCGGTTTTTCAGAAGAACTTGGGTCTCTCCATGTTTTCATGTCTTACCTCCTATTGAGTAAAACCACAACAAAAGTTTGAGGTCATATGAGCAAGAATGTTTGATAGAGCTCAGCCTGCCCTGATTTGTGGGTTGGAATAATGGCTGTCTTTCCACGAGATCAAAGGACCATTTTGAACAGATGTGTGCTGGTTTCTCACACAAAAATGTATGTTTCCCATGATAATGTTTAACAAGATCGTCACTAAAACATGGTCCTATCATTCCATGTATAGAGAAATTCTTCAGTTTGGCAGAAGTAATCATCAAGACAGCAGCAAGTTCTTTAATCCTAACAGATGTATCTCACTGGAACTAGCCAAGTAATTGAAAACTAAGCTCTCAGAAAAGATAATTTCAGATTCTAATTTTTCTCTTCAAAAATGAGAGAAACTCAGGCTCCTGAAGAGTATAGTGAATCAGTGGGGCTGAAAGTACATCTGAAATTGACAAAAAAAAAATAGGGGCCCCACAATGAAACAATCAGGATTTTTTCTTGCTCTCTTCTTAGTCCCTCTCTAACCACCGAGAGCTGTGAATGAATGAATGCAGAGTTCTAATCCAAAGTTCCATTTCTCATGCAAATTCTTATGAAACATGACAGATTATTTTATAGTTGTGCTCTGATGGTGCGTCATAATGTTAATAAGCACTTCTAACAATACTCAAGTAATACACAGCCAAGGAGAAAGCCAACAGCTCTTTTTCTGAATCATCTAAGTCTCATCTTCTTGTCCCTTTACATTGGAAATGTCTCCCTTCTTCCACCACTCCTTCTCCCTTTCCTCAGCTACATTTCTGTAACATTTTTATTGACTTTATTCCTCATTTCCCTATAGAGCACATACAGTCTTTGCGATGTGTTCTTGATTTCAATATGCCATGACAGACATGTCAATTTTCAAAAAAAAAAAAATTGTTTTTAGAAAATAGTATGTTTTGTATTTTCAGACAGGAAAAATTTCCTTTTGTTAGACTTAGCATTTCCTTTCCTAAAGTCCTCAGTAGATTCAACACTGACATAACCCTTGGTGACACTTCAAGTCACCAAACTGTTGAAATGGCCAGAAGCGTACCACAGAACTTCTTTCTTTTTCTCATGATCACCCTATCACTGTTTCTTAGTCAGTTACCCCACACGAAATAATCCTGTACCCCCAACAGTTTTGTCCTACTTACCACCTGTTCTTATCTAGGTAGCATTAAAGAGAAATCACTGAGAAAATTTGAATAATATCCTTTCCTTTGCTACACAAATTCACCAAAATAAGAATGATTGGACCAATTGTATTTAATTACCATACAGGGAAGTTGAGCTCTTCTTGTTATTGTACTGTCATTACTGAAGCCAGGAATTGGCAGAGTAAGACCTTTGAACCAAATCTAGCTAGCTACCTGGATTTTTTTTTCTTGGTTCCACAAGCTAAGAAGAGCTTTGAAAAGTTTTTAAAAATCAAAAGAAGCACATTTTGTGACACAAGAAAATTATATAAAATTGAAGCATTAGTGTTCATGAGTAAGATTTTATTAAACCCAGCCATGCCATTCATTTACTTGCTGTCTGTGGTGGTGTTCATACTCCAACAGCAGAGCTGAAGAGTGGCAACTGAGACCATATGGCCCAAAGAATATCTACTAACTGGCCTGTTACAGAGAAAGTTTGCTGGCACCTGCCTTAAGCTACCCAACTTCACTATTTAAAAATAATAAAAGAGATTATAAGTTCTGAATAACATTTTGTTTTGAAATTAGAAAAAAAAGGGACAGCATATGCCACAAAGATATGACTATTTCTCTATAGAAATAATGAAAGTTAAAATTCTAAAGGAAACACGGGATTTCAAATCAAAAAACCAAGAATGAACCCAAGTTCCTCTGCACACCAGTGATTTTGACCAAGCGTCTTTATCTTTTTTCATTCATCCAGTCAAAAATTTTACTGAGTGCCTACTATATACCAGGCACAGAGAAGACTTGGAGACCACAGTAGTGAGCAAATTACAGGCTCTGTCCTTAAAGGTCTAAGGTTTGTTGTGAGGATTAAATACAACAATGTGCTTGAAAGCCCTCTGTAAAATCTAAAGAACTATATGTAATTATTCATCTATTTTGAGCCATAAGTATATAGGAGTTTTGTCGTAGGTCCCTCCCAGATCTTGCAAAGCTTAGGAGATGTTAGAACCCTTCTACTGCTTTTTACTAGGCAAGCGGTATTTTTATTCTGTTTAAGCTTTAATACCTTTATCTTAATGTCATCACAGCCATGAGATCCCCATTCTTTAATAACTTCTTATTCATTTAGCATTTGTTTCAACCTTATTACTCTGTTCACCCTGTACATAGGATGCAGCTTAAGAGCCAAAACCAGTGACAGTATTGGCTATCCTTGGTTTCTTGCTTACCTTCTGATAGGCTAAAGCGTGAATTTTCTTTCAAAGTAAAATTGTCAGAAAAGCACATTTATCTTATGAAAATAAACAGCTAAGATATGTTGACATTTAAAGATGCAGGGTATCATCAACATGAAATAGCTGCCAAGAAAACACTTTTATCTCAGAAGTATTTAAGTTTTATATTCAAGATTTTAATAAGAGTAGTTGGGAAAAAACTAAGCCTCTATTTCCTGATAAAGAAATATTCATTAAATACTGTTGTTAAAAATATCTATTTGCAATAATGATGTTTTTAATTACTGAATAAGAAAGGACATTATGGTGAAATGTACTTCAATAGATTATTTTTTGGCTTCTTTATCAAATTAGTTAACAAAAACCAACACATCAAGTTGATTTTTCTGGATAAAATTGGTTTTATCTTCAAACATTTGCATATTTTGAGGTGAATTTCTAATATTCCTGCTACCCACAGACTCTTTGTGTTTTATTTCACATATGTAGAACAATTTAATTGGAAATTGTTACTTATAATAAAATTTATATGACTAAATAATCTTTTACTCCTAAAGTTTTTATTTTCTTCTTTGAAATGAAGAGTAATAAGCCAGTGGTGTTTTCTGTTAAGCGGTTTTACAAACATAGATGAAAAGTAATTTCATATCTCTTCTTCTAATTTTCCTATTTAACCTCAGATAAGGGGTATAATTATGATGAAAGGCTATTATGTTAGAATATGAAATGCTACATCACTAGGGGAAAGACCAGACGCTGATATGATAAACTACTCTATTGAGGATTTGACCAATATCCTCACCTCACCCTCTATTAAAACCATATCAGCTCTGTTTTAGCCATGCAAACCAACACAAATAAAGAGGTCTGGGAGGAGTTCAATGGCCAGAAATTCTATGATTCATTCATATTTTAGTGCTAAGTGTGAGAAAGGTCTTAAACAGACGTAAAGGAAGGAGTGAAAAAATTTTTTGCATCATTAGTCCTACCCATAAATCACACAATTCAGACACCCCTCCCACCCCATCTTTAAGAATATTTCTAACTCCTGCTGAAGAAGTGACCTTCTGGAAGGTATCAGATCATCTTCCATTCCCCAGATGCCTGAAATTGTGCAACTTGCATCAACATGCAGTTCTATATGCCATGCAGTAGCTAAGTGACTGTGCATATTGGCAATATGACTCAAACTGTTATAATTGCACATTCTAGTGTCTGTTTTATGTAGTGTCACACCACATGATGTTATTAAACAATGTTCATTATAAATTTCTCCTTTACAGTCCTTTGCCCTCAGAACAGAGTCACTTTGTGGGCAAAACTGTAATATTTTCAGAATATCTCACCTGGCTTTAGTACATCTGCATATAAACAGGTGTTCCTCAGGGGTGGAGAGTCATAGTTCATCTCCATATCAATGGGTAATTAGCTGGGCAACCAAGGGCTTATCTGAACCTGAGAGGTTAGGGGGAGGTCTTGCTTGCTTCTCCCCAAGCAGGAAAGAGACGGCCCAGACTGCAGTTTGTAAGCAATAAACGGGTTTTAAACTTTATTTCTCTCTTTGACTGATTTTGGTTTTAGAGGTATTTTGCCCCAGGATTTCCTCTCCCCATAGTTACACACTTGCTCAAAGCTTTTAGTCTTCTATGATAGTTCTTAACTTTTCTTGGGTCATGGCTCCATTTGAGAAGCTGATGACACAGTATATGCTTATACTTATGAAATTCTCAATACCATGTCAATGCATTCATGGATCTCACTGTGCAGCTGGTTCCACTAGATTATACCACTTGAGAGAATTTCATGTCTCTGCTTCCATTTCTTGCCATGTGAGAAGACAAGTAAATGCTTTTGTTCATATTTTCCTTCGGATTGTTTTTCAGTAACTGAACCATTTGAACAGAACAGCAGGGTGGGGCCCATACCTGATAAAATGCAGGAAGAAAGCTGTCATTTCTGGAGCTTTTCCATGGCTTGGGGGAACTAGTGTAGAACTAATGAATTGGCTCTTGGTCAGTTTTTATCTGAACAGAACCTCAAGCTCAGGAATGCTTTTTCAAGAGATAAAATAATTCCATGTAATTTCTTTACTATCCCACCCTGATAATTCTCAGATTTGATTTCCCAGGAACAAAAGTTGATGAGACATGTCTCCTTCTAACTGAATTAATATAGAATTCCCAAATTTACATTCACTGATGTTTAATGGAGGACCTGAAACTATGCAAAACAATTCTTGTAGCATTTGACAGTTCTATCCACTTCCTTCTGGAACCACTCTTCCCTTCCCAGGTGTGTAGTGTGACCACTTTTTGGCCCAGGTCTACCCTTTACAACAGGGCTTAATAATGTCTTGCTTTCTCCTAGAAAGTATCCTGATAAACTGATAAGAAAGGGTCAAATGGCCATAAAGAAATGATGTACCTATCTAACTCATTATTAACATTAATACTGGGGACTTACATTTGGTGGGAGAGATATTTTGGGATTTCTGGCATTTTAAAATCCATCTAGAGCCAACCATATCTAGAGTATCTCAGGTCAAAGGAGGAAGGGTTTGTAACTGTTGATTGGATAATTTCCATGCCAGTGCCAAGAATAAATCTAGAAAACATGGAAGAAGTTTGGGGTCCTTCTTTTCCTGCCATTTGCTTTCTCAAATGTAAAAGAAGCCTCAGGTTCCTACACATTACAATTTTCAGATTTTCTTTATCTGTCTCATTTTATAGTAAAATCAGAAAGTATTTCATTTCACTCATGTCTTTTTTCTCTTACAACAACCCCACGAGCCAGTTTCTGTTTCCCTCCAATGACTATCTCACCTCTACTCAGTGTCCTTTGATCAAACAGTGCACAATTCTTTCAATATACAATCATTCTTTCAGCCTAGTCACTCTGTATCTACTATGGGCCATTTTTCAAAAGGTGAGGTAACAAAACCTTGACTCGCTTCCCTTTGCTTCATAAAAACGTGTCCTGTGTCACGCAGACCCAGAGGTCTCTCTGTTGCCTGCCAAAGCCATCATCATCACAGCAATTGAACGCTCATTATCCATCACCACATCAAGCGGACGAGAACAATACCCCTGCAGCTGCAGAATCAGAACACACCCACCCCAGTGTTTTTGTTATTGTTTAAAAGGACTAAAGCGAAAAAAAAAAAGAGACGATGACAGGATAATTTATCAATGGAGAAGGGAAGTTTGGGAAGGAACTGGTAATATAATTGTACAGGGGATCTCAGTTTTTAAATGACTCAAGATTTCTACATGTTTGAATGTTTCAAAATGATAATCAATTCATAAAATTTGAACTTCCAGGCTTGTATTTATCACCATCCCGCTCCTTTCTGACCACATCCATTCCTTTCTACTCCCTTCCTCTTCCCCCTAGTATTTAACCTCATTGTCTAACCCAGCAATGAAACGTATGAGTTCTTTGAATTACTTCATTTGGCCAGGAGAGCATAAGTGCCCCTCGTCGAATGTTTCCTAAGTGCCTTGCCTCCCAACTTATATTTCTCCCCAAATACGAACTTTCAAGAAAACTAAATGAAGAGGGAATTAAAAACACTTTAAAACAGGAACCTTTGTTTAAGGTATTCCATATACTAGTGTGGCAAATGGGTGACATTGTTTTTTCTAATTTAAGATAAATTGATAAGCAATTTTGTTTTTTATTAATACAGTATATGTTAATAACATCAGTTTTTATTTTATTATTTCAATAGCTTCAAAAATTAGCTTTAAAAACATTAAGGCGTTAACTTTCCAAGAGTTGTTCCTGGAAATTTGACAGCCTGGGTCTTATGAAGTGGATACATTTCAAGATTTTCATCACATTCATTACCTAATTTTATTTATAGGACCTACTAAGAATTTATTTTTCGTGTCTGTTTTACATTTTTTCCCATCGGATAAGTTCATAATAATTTTTGAGCAAATTCCTAGCAACACAATACCAGAGACCAACACAATACCAGAGACCAACACAATACCAGAGACAAACATGTTTTTTTTCAATGTATCAATAAATTTCTACCAGCAGCATTATGTTACTTCTGTTAAATATTCATTGATTGTTCCTTGAATGCTTTGGTCATGGACTATTTGTGAATAGCACTAGAGACTAAAATCATCTATTCATGTTTTCAGCACCAAATGAAGGAATTAATGAGGAGAAGTTGTTCTTTTCCAGAGTAGATTTTATCACTTGAACAACGCAGATTTGCCTTGGAGAGCGGTGACACTCCTGTTACAAGGATTGTAATGAGCTGCATAGGGACACTGGAGATTCAGTCAGTAAGTCAGAAAATTCACCTTCAAGACATAGTCTAAATCCTCAACTGAAAAAGAATTATCTATGTGCTAAATGAATCTCTATTTCCACCGATATCTGAAGTCATTTTCTCCAACATTACAGATTGCTGGTTGAACAATTTGCTTCCTTCTTTCTCTTCCCCACCGATACCCAGACCTGAACTCTTGCCACAGGGGAGGAGTTTTCTCAGAATCGGAATGTGGGCTTGGTTCCATTTCTTGTTGTTTACTCTGCCCATTGTATCCCAAAAGTGTTCCCAGAAAACTGAGAGGCTAAGAGTGAATTCAGAAAACAGGGCTCTAAGGAGCTGGCAATGAGCAGAAATGGCATCTGAACCAAGCTTCTGAATGAAATCTGGAGAACATCAGCATTTGCCTGGGGCTGACTCACCTTATAAACTAGTGATAAATTTATAAATTTAGTCCAAACAATTGGTCTTTTTCCAGAGAAAGCAGCTGGAAGATAAGTGAAGTAAGATTTGCAGCCTTGTGCCAAATGGCTTAGATGAGAGAGACCGGACAGGAGGGCAGGGGGAGATGGAGCTGCTATGTCACATCCTCCTCAGGGCACAGGATTGGAGAACCCTGGAGAAGGTGATGTGCAGACTAGTAACACCAGCACTGAATGCATCTCTTATTTACGGAGTTGAGGCACACAGATTATTTGCACATACTAATCTAGTACCGAATTCAACCTATCTTTGGAGGGAGAGAAACAATTGAGATTTTAAAACTTTTTTCTACTTGAAAAGGAAATCTTTCAATCAAATATTATTCTGATGTATCACAAGCTGAATTTATTTCAATCTCAAGGAACTGGTACAGCTGAATGTACTTACTGCAAGGAATAAACCAAGCAGAGAACCACAAATAGGTGACAAAAGAAAAAATAACTTTGTGTTAATGTAAAAAATCAAACAAGATTGTTCACAGGTTGGTTTGTGGAAATATAAAAAACAGCTAACTTTATTATTATAATTTGGGGAAATCATATGGAAAATATTAAAGTGGCTTTCTCTAAAGCAGCCAACTAAAAATGTAACCAATGAAAGTGATTCTGCAAACATGGGACTTATACCTTGTTTTGAAATTATGTTGGAATGTAGAAAAAGAGTAACATTTTAAAAGTCAGTGATCTCAGAAGGATAAAGGGCCCCTCTCATGAAGGTCACACACAAGAACTGGGTAATCATATTGCCAGTGTATAATTAGTACCACCTGAGGGGTCATTTGCCCTCTGACTCTCCAGTCTGATGTTCTGAGACTAAGGAGAGTCACTTGGCTCTCAGTGTCCTGGCCCTGATCGCAACGCCATCCAACTCCCTTTACTCTGGTTTGTGGTGTAACATGCCCACTGCAAACCGTGAATTGCCTTCTTAGCAACTATGTAATTATTCTAATCTCCTTTGATGATACCTTTTAAAAAGTAATTCTTACACAGTGTTTATCATATTGAATCATAGTCATTTCCTTTTAAAAATATTTTATTGTAAAATGTACCACATGTGAAAAATCATATAGATTTATTGGTATATCTTAAATAATAATAATAATAATAATAATAAAACGATTACCCACCATACAGGTTAGAAACGCTTGAATACTCCTCCTTTCATCCCAGCCCACTCAGAGATAATCATCACCCTGCATTTCAAATTAACCATCCACTTGCCTTTCTTTCTGATTTTGTCACTTCTGTCTATATCCCTAAGTCATCTATTCTTCATAGTTTATATATTCTTCAGAGACTTATGTGTTTTTGAGACTTTTTCTACTAACATATGTAACTGAAGTCCATTCATTTTCACTGCTTTGTTTCTTTCATGATATGAATATAACGTAAGTTATTTACTGAGGACAGACATTTGTTTGTTTCCAGGTTTTAGTTTAAGAAACAAATGCTACTGTGAACATTCTTGTCTACACCTCCGAGCATACATGTGCAAGAATTCTTCTGAGGAATATATCTAGGAATTGAACTGCTGGGTCAGAGAGTTCAAATTTACTAAACAATGCCAAACTTTTCTAAAATAGTTCTATGAATTCATACTCTCACCAGCTATGGGTGACTATCTCTACTGTTTCATCTTTGTGTAAACACCTGATATTATCTAGCTCTTTAATTTTGCCAACTTGGTGGACAAGAAATGTTTTTAATTTGCATTTCTTTGTAATGAAGTAGGGCATCTTTCATATTGTACAGACCAGAATAGAAAGCCCAGGAAACAGACCTGCACATATGATGGAACAGGCATTGCAAATCAGTGAGGCAAAAATGGACCGTAACAATTGATTCTCCTTGTGGAATAAATCAAGTAAGTAAGTAAATAAATAAACAAATAAAATGGATCCCTACCTTACATCAAGCACAAAATCTCAATTTCAAGTTGATTGAAAATACAAAATATAAGGACATAAGGAAAAACTATAAAACTTCTAGAAGATAATTTAGAATAACAATTTCTAATGTATTACTATTTTTGTCTGTTAAGTTTATTTCAGTTTTTATTTTTTTAATTTCTTGAATTGGCTACCGCATTCATTTGTTCATTTTCATTTATTCTTGTTTATCACCACAGTTTTTAAGACTATGACTTTTTCCCTAAATTGTTTAGAATTATCTCATAGCCTCATATGTATACAGTTTTATTAATAATATTTTGTAGAGATTCTTCAGTGTAGTTTTTATCTCTTTTTTATCTGAGTTATATATTAATTTTCAGACTATGGGGATGATTGTCTTAATATTTTTGTTTAGTGATTAATTTCTTGTTTTATTGCAATCTGATCAGAGAATATTCTCTGTGCTCTGCTTTTGGAAATTAATCATGACCTTTCCTGGAGCAAAATTAATGGTTAATTTCTATAATTGTTTCATGGACTTAGGTTTTTCATACCCTTATTTATTTCTTTGATGTGTTGATTGGTCATGTACAATGAGCGCCTGCTACTACTGTGGTTCCATCTATTTCTCCTTGCAGTTCTAGTAGTTTTTAACATGATTTTTTTATATGATGTTATGCTACTTGGTGCAGACATATTTTTCATTGTGGACCATGATGTTTATCACTTTAAAATTCCCTCCACTGCCTCATTTAATTCATTGTTCTCTGAATTCAGATTTGACTGATAGTATATGACAACCCTTGCTTTTTGTTTGCATTTGCCAGGGTTGCTTTTGTCCTTACTTCTACTGTCAGTCTTAATGACTTTGACCCTCTCTTCTCAAGCAGTGGTGTACCTCTTCCATGTAACAGATATTTGAGAGGAAATAAACTATAAATATGTTTTAGCTATTAAAAACAAGGCCAGAACTCTAGAGAAAACTTCCTAGTTCAGATTTCTTCCTTGTAAGGAATAAAGTAAAATGATCCAAACCTCCAAAAAGCATATTTCCAATGCCCAAGAGGGACAGAGAAGCAAAAGGTTACATGATTTTCCCACAAAGAAACATAAAAGAAACTCTCTTCGTGATTGTGTATTTGTTTCTTTTTGAGCAAAATTATTCATTCTGTTTCCTTTTCACTGCTAAAAAGCAGAGAATGAATTGTCAGACTGACTTTGACTAGTGGGAATGTACCGGCACTCTGAATTGTTAGGCTATGATCTCTCTTTCCTTAAAAATATTTTCAAAGTTAACAAACCAAATTTTTGTAACTCTGTTGAAATTGTATTCTTTAATTATCATTCTCTACCTATTTCTGTCCTTCAGTCACTGTTTTTCTCTTAAGAAATCATCATTTCCATTATCATAATCATATTCTACAACTAAGTTTCATTTATTCATTTAAAAATAGTTATTGAGCTATACATTGGACCCTGTATATAAATTCTTTACTCATTTAATCCTCACAAATTTGTGACAAGCACTATCTAACTGCTCTTACAAGTGAAGCTACTGAGGCTCAGGGATCTGAGGACTGTTACAGATCCTGAGTTCATGTAGTTCATAAACGACAGAACCACAGTTTGAATTCAGGGTTGTCCAACTCCAAATACTTTCCTTTTTCAATGCACCTGTGCCTTCCCTGTACACACACATAGAAAGTTTATAGGAATATTAGTAGAAAATATCAACACTCCAGACTGTCATTTGATATTACAATCTTTTGTGATGATATTTAGCTATTCCATGCTTAAAAACAAAAAAGGCCTATATGAATAAAATGGTCCTAAATGGTACTTAGAAAGATCATGAGTGTCTATTTTTCTAACTAATTTCTCTCTTTGGTTCTAGATGAACCATCGGATATCTGTAATACTTAGCCCAAGTTACCTTTCCCCTAATATAAGTGCTCTTCCATAGTGGTATTTTAAGGATATACTCTTTACCTTTCTCAACGGTCTTAACAACAATAATCAAATAACACATATTTCTGCATCTATAGAAAGATACCAAATAAGCAATCACACTAAAGTGGATGTGTATGGGCTGTAGGAGAGTGGGACTGGGGCTCAGAAATAATGCAGGAAGATAGTTAAAAAATATAAAATAAAATAAACTTACATAGACTGTTGAAAAACAAACAAAAGATTATGAGGACATTGTCCAATTGCCCATCAGAATACTCAGCACACAAAGCTGAGTCAGAGTTTAAAAAACATGTAAGCACACACACATACACACACACACACCCAGATAAAGAATCTCTCCCTTGAGGATCATTTTGCTTAAAACACTATATGTAATCTTCACCATCTTCTCTATTTGTGTTGACCATCAAGAAGCTCTAAGTCAAATTTGAATTCAAATCATGGCAATTATTTTCACTCTCCCAGTAAGCATATTTTTTAATCTATTTTTTGCTTTGAAACAGATTTTCTATTTATGCTTTTAATGGTTATCTCTATGTTTTTAGGTCTGCATGACAACTCCTTTAGGAAAATAAGTTACAAATATATAAGGTATTTCCACATGTCTGCAACAAAAATTCATCAGGTGGTATTAGTTTCCCCATTTAACAGATAAGTGACTGATAAAAATTTCTGATGCTAGGAAATTTGATGTACTTTCTGTCCTAGTCCATTTGGTCTGCTGTAACAAAATACCATAAACACGTAAACAACAGCATTCATGTCTTATAGTTCTGAAGGCTGGGAAGTCCAAGATTATGGCACAGGCCGATTTGGTGTCTGGTGAGAGACCCCTTCCACGTAGACCGAGCCTTCTCACTGTGCCCTCACATGGCAGAGGGGCAAGGAGGCTTTCTCAGGCATCTCTGATAGGACACTAATTCCCTCTATGAGTGTTCTGCCCTCATAACAAATCACCTCCCAAAGCCCCCACCTCCTAATACCATCAATTTGGGGGTCAGGATTTCAACATATGGGTTTTGGAGGGACACAAATATTCAGACCAGAGCATTTTCCTTTCAGTAAAGATTTTGTTCTGTCCAATCCAGAATGGCAAGCACCAAAGGGGGTCATCAGGTTGTCAGGAGAAGCAGCCCTCAGTTCTCTCCTTTACATACATAGGACAGAGAGAGGTAAGAAATATGTCTAAGTATCGGTGGATTTCACAATCTCCATCACGTGAGTATAACCCTTAAAAGTATTCTAACCATTGTGTTAACTCTGATCCATCAGATCTTACAAAATAATTAAAATGAATTTACATATTACAAAATAATAAAATTATGTGGCAGACTATTTGATGATTTTGCTGCCTAAAAATACATGTTTCACTGTAACCAGCTCAATAATATAAAATGTGTATTGATGGCTCTCTTCTAACAGGACTAGAGCATGCCATTGGCTATCTTTGGTGAAGTTTTCTATGTCTCAGTTCAACTGGTGGTGTTTTCATATTTCAGAATAATATTCGTTATGGTTCACAGCTGTAGACCATTGACTGGTATACTGTGTGATCAGGTTGGGTTGGCATGACAAAATAACCATAGCCCAAACTGATTTTCTCAGAGCTGGGGAGCCTGAAAGCCTGAGATCAGGGTGCAACATGGTTGGGTTCTGGTGAGAGCTCTCCTCCTGTCTACCTTCTCACTGTGTCTTCATATGGTAGACACACACACACACAGATTAGATTGATAGATAGATAGATAGATAGATAGATAGATAGATAGATAGATAGATGATAGATAGAGAGAGAGAGAGAGATACACAGAGACAGTGCAAGGCAGGTTCTGGTATCCCTTCTTCTAAGGGTGCCAGTCATATCACCCTCTTAACCTCATCTAAACCTAACTACTTCCCAAACACCCTATCTCCAAATGCCATCATATTGGAGGTTAGCACTTCAACATATGAACTGTGGCGAGGAGGAGAGGAGAACCACAATTTGGTCCACAGCAACTGATTAACAAGAATTAGCACTCTACTCTCCCTCCCTCTGCCTGGTGCCATTCCCAAACCCTGCATAATAAGTCCCTCTAATAAGGTCACCTATTTTCATCCATATTTGTTTTGTATTTTGTTATTAAACATAAATATCTTGCTTCCTTATAGTTTATCTTTCTGTAATCCATCATCATTTTTCTGTAAACAACAACCTGATTTTTCCTTGAAAAACCAGTCTCTCCATTTGCACATAAGGTGGTGTGGATTGGCCTGACCCTACTCTGGCTCCAGAGTTGGGTAGCTGACCTAGGTATAACTCAGTGTATTCCATCCCTCTCCTCATACTGATTAAAGTATAGGTAGGCATGGACTGAATTCAGATCAATGAATTCATGCAAATTTCCATCAGAACTACGGTTGGTGTTGAAAGACTACGATCTACAGCTGAGCTCCTGGGAACCCTTAATGGAAGCTGGTGGGTGAGAATGAAGTTAGGATATGAAGGAATGAAGGGTCATATAAGAAAAATAGACTCCAAATGACATCATTTAAGACCCTGGATCCAGCAGTGTCTGAAGTTTACCACTGGACTCTTCATTTAGAAAAGCCAAACTATTTTAGTAGTAGTCTCTGAGTCAAAGATTATAGTGCTAGTAGTTTATTTAGGAATTGGTCTTAGAAAATACTAGCAGGGGAGTAGAGATGTGAGGTAGGGAAGAGAAAAAAAACAATAAAGGGTGCATTATTAAGCAAGCTGTCATAGGGCAATTCATCCCACTAGGGAACTCCGGGAAATGGTATGGAACACGTTGCTTGGTTATTCTGCCTGAGGGACTAGGAGGCTGTGTTTACCCACCAACTCCTGTCACTGGTTGATGAATGCTCCTAATGGTTAATTCTAGAGCCCTTCTAGCCCTTATCGCATGAGGCTAAAAGAGCCCACAGGCAGAGAGTCATGGGTGCTGTAAATCAGCAGTCAGGCCAGTGAGAGTGGAAGTTAAGAGCAGAGGGAATGCCCACAGGGAGCTGAACACAGGCAATTCCCTATTTTCCTTAAGTTGGCTTGAATTGGGTTTCTGTCACTGAAACGGAAAGCTCTGATTAAAACCACACACCAGTTAGATATAAATTCCCCAAGATCAAGGATTCTTGTTCTCTGTTTTTTTCCTTAATTCAATTATTTATATATAAAGTATACAGTAAAACTTCCATGTTCTTTTTTAAGAGCACATTTTAACCATTAATCCAGCAATTTTTTTTTTAGAAGCAAGAAATTGTCACATAAGGAGAGCTGTAGTTAATCAGAAATATAAACTAATTTCCTCCTGGGGCTTTGAAATTTATGGGAAAGGGCAAAATGTTCACCCAGAGAGCTGATAATGAGAATGTTTTCTTAAAATCATCTATACAGATTTGTCTCGGGGACAGTACACAATCTATTCTAACTGCTACTACATCTCCAACTAAAACCACATTGATTCAATACAGTTTCTCTACAGAAGGGCTAATTATATTCATTGTTTAAAAGTTAACAAAAATATCAGTCTTTTTTTCAGTTGTTTTATTGTGGCAAAATACACATAACATAAAATTTACCATCTTATTGTTAGGTGCACAGTTCAGTGGCATTACATACATCCATACTGTTGTGCAACCATCACCAATATTCAACTCCAGAACTATCATCTTGCAAAACTGAAACTCTTTACCCATTAAATAATAATTCCCCATCCCCTCTTCCTCCCAAACCCTGGCAATCATAATTCTACTTTCTGTCTCTGATTTTGACTACTCTATGTATATCTTCATATAAGGGGAATTATACAATGATTGTCTTTTTCTGACTGGCTTATTTCACTTAGTGTAATATCCTCAAAGTTTATTCATGTGTAACATCTATCAAAATTACCTTCATTTTTAAGGCTGAATACTGTTCCATTGTGTCTCTTTTGGTTACTGTTTGCATTGAATATCTTTTTATATGATTTTACTTTTAAATTATTTGTGTATTTGGATCCAAAGGGAGTCTGTTGTGCACAGCATGTAGTTGAAACCTAGTTTAGGTTTTTTTTTTTCAATTCATTCTGCCAATTTCTGTCTTTTAATTAGTGAGTCTTACTTATTTACATTTAAAGCAGTTATTGGTAAGGGCTTTACTTCTGTCATTTTGCTATTTGTTTTCTATATGCCTTATAGCTTTCCCCCCTCACCTCCTATATCACTGTCTTCTTTTGTGTTGAGTTGAATTTTTTGTAGTGAAACATTTTAATTCCCTTCTCATTTCCTTTTCTGTATTTTCTATAATTATTTAATTTATGGTCACCATGGGGATTACAGTTACCATCTTAAAGTTATCACACTCTAATTTGAATTTATACCAGCTTAACTTCAATGACATAAAAAACACTCTGCCCCATTTACAGCTCCATCCCAACCCTTCAGTTGTTGTCACAAAAGTACATCTTTATATACTGTGTTCAAAAATATAAACTAATAATTGTTTTTAATGCATTTACCTGTTAAATTATGTAAGAAACAAAATGTGGAGTTAAAACCCAAAGTTACAATAATGCTAGCTTTTATAATTGCCCATATATTTACCATTACTGCAATCTTTATTTCTTTATGCAGAATTCAAATTAGTCTAGTGTCTTTTTATTTCAACCTATAGGACTCTCTTGAGTATTTTTTGCATGTCAGGTCTAGTGGTAATAAACTCCCTCAGCTTTTCTTTATCTGGGAATGTCTTAATTTCTCCCTCACTTTTGAAGGACAGTCTTGCCACATAGATGATTCTTGATGGACATGTTTTGTTTTGTTTTTTTGCTTTTAACACTTTAAATATACCAGCCATTGATATGGTGTCCAAAGTTTCTGATGGGAAATTTGCTGATTATCTTATTGAGGATCTCTTCTATGTACAGTCACTTCTCTCTTGCTTCTTTTTAAGATTATTCCTGTGTTTTTGTCTTTTAACTGTTCAATTATTTCAATGTAGGTCTCTTTGAATTCATCTTAGAGTTTGTTGAGAGTCTTAGACATTTACATTCATGTATTTCATTAAATTTGAGAATTTTTCAGCCATTAGTTCTTCAAATATTCTCTCTGCTTCTTTTTCTATTTTTTTCTCTATTTTTCTTTCTATTCCTCAGACTTGATAATTTCCATTGTCCTGTCTTCAAGTTCATTGGTTTTCTTCAGCTTCCTTAAAAATCTTTGAATTCCTCTAGTGCATTTATCATTTCAGTTATTGTACTTTTCAGCTTCAGATTTTTAGGTTCTTCTTAAATTTTTATCTCTTTATTAATTTCCATTTTGTTCATGCATCATTTTTCTTTACTTTCTCCATGTCATCCTTAAGTTCTCTGAGCATCTTTCAGACAGGTTTAGTCTTTACCTAGAACATTTGCCATCCAAAGTTTCTCAGGGACAGTTTCTTTTGGTTTATTTTTTTCCTTTGTAGGGGAAATACTTTGTTTCCTTATGCCTTGTGATTTTTTTTTGTTGAAAACTGAGCATTTGAGTCTAATAATGTGGTAACTCTGAAAACTAGATTTTCAACCTTCACCGGGGTTGTTTTTTTTTTCAATTGCTATAGTGTGTCTCTGTGCCAAGGGTCAGTCTGTGGTGTAAACCTGAGGCCTTTTTATTTTTCTGAGCATGTGCCTTTCTCTGGGCACGAGTGGAAATTTCCTAATTCCCCCATAAATGGTCCATCCCAACCCTTTTGGCCCCTGTGGAGAGCCGACAGTGAGATCACTTACAGAAGTGACAACACCGGACCCAGAAATGAGAGCACAGGCCACGAGATCAGCCTGGAAGTGACATCATTGTGAGCCTGTGTATATAAGCTGTGCTCAGAAATAAAACTGCACCATTGTGATCAGTGGATCTCCTGACCCCAACTTTGGTTTATGTGTTTTTCTTGTATCTATCTCTGTATTTTTCTAGCATCTCCCATCCACCCCTCTCAGGTTCAGCTGGATTGCAGAGCTGGTGTCTGCAGCCCCCAAAAGGGGAAAAAGAGAAAATGAAAGTTTGTGTGTGGGGGCTATAGAGGAAGGTGATAGTCCTTTAAATCCCCTGGAAATCATTTCAGCTTGAAGAAGGAGAGGGGATTGCAATAATGGGGGCAGGTGCAATAACAATGGCTGCCAGCCTTAGTGACTTTACCTCCAAGATCAGAAGCCACAATCAGTGATCAGAACACAGAACCCTGGTATTTGGAGGACAGGGTCTTATTTCCACTCTGGCTCCTGAGAACTATATGCCAGCTGCTCCAGGAACACATGTACAGCTGCCTGCCACATGGCCGGAGGGTAGAGAATGGTAACTGCTATCATGCTAGCCTTCTACAGACTCCAGAGTTCCAAAATAGTTACATCACACATGTTCTTCCAGTGTAATTGTGGTCTGGGTGGGGACATGAATTCTTGGTAGTGCCTTCTTCACCTTCTTCCCAGAATCTTCCCCAAAAGAGGGTATTTTTAAATGCAAGATAGTAGATGGGATAAGATAATATAGGATTAATAGCAGTGGGCATAGTATGGAAAATTTAGACATAAGATTATATTATTTAAAACACTCATGTCCAAGTACACATAGACTCCCAGTTATTGGTCTTCTCCAGTGACTTCAAAGTGGTTAGGGATCTGTCCAACTAAGACACATTTAACTAGCTTTGTTTAGTAGTTTCTTTTTAATAGTTGGAGGTCAGCAGTTAATTGAGTTATATAACTTTACTTTCAAACATTAGGGTAATATATCAGGGACTTTTGTAAAATAAACATGCAATATAGTTGATGACTCTTTGGTACTGTGGGATATATTGAGTAAACGTGGTATGTGTATCATCCCCATAATCAGCAGGGAGCTATATGTAGCCTTGGGGAAAGCATGCATTACTCAATTTTATAAGGGACTACTTTCTCCATATAAACACTGAAGACCCTATAGTTCTCTATGAGAAAAGATATTAAGCATAGAAGGCTAGTATAGTAGATGAATCCGTGTAATCAGAGACCAGCCCAGAGGCTGATCTCAGCCATGTGTCCTACAGCCAGTGGCAGAGATACTGTCAATACTGCCCTCTTCTCTGAATGCTCCTAGAATGTGTTTTCACATCTGATTACTCAGCTTTTTAAACAACTGGCCCTTATTAGAAAGGCAGCCTCCAGCAGGCCATTGATTTATTTTGTGGTTTCTAATTATTTAAACCTAGAACACTGAGGTTTGATGTACAAATACAAAGGGTTCCCAATTATTATCCATCTGGATTCCCAGTACTAAAAAAAAATGTTTTTGAAATTGCTTTTCCTATAGGTATAATGCGATACATGTAGGTAAGATTACAGACAACCCTAAAAAGTAGACCCAGTATATTACAATCTCAACTGTAGAGCTCAACTCAGTCACCCAACACTATTTCCTTGAAAAAATATGACAAGAAGGCCAAACTTCAGATGCTGCAGATCCAATTCCCAATGCACAAGGGGCCCTCTATAATCAGTCTGCTAACTCTTGGTGCAGGAACCTGAGGTGCTTGGGAGCTCTGGGGAAGGTGAGACTAGGGTCAAATTCTTGATCAGGGCATAAATGTTAAATAGGGGCCAGTACTTGGAAAGAGGACAAGAGCTAAAGGGACTTGGGGCCTAGATTTGTATGACAACCCCAGGTAATTTTTTTAAATGCCTAGTAGACCTATTCCCCTAATTTCTCCATTTCTTTTATTCTACTGTCTTCAATCTTTGGGACTTGGGAGAGTCTTGCTGGTATCCAAAATATAGACACTCTATGATGAGAAAGAAGATAGAAAGTACTTCAGGCAAGAGCTAAGTGGAAATTTTTGTGCAACCCACATTTTAAAAAACAGAGGAAAATTGGTATAAACACATTTTAGAAAACTGGCAGAATCTACCAAAGCTGAACGTACACTTTCCTATGATCTAGTAATTCTACTTTTCAGTGTACACCCAACAGAAATGCACAGATATGTTCACCAAAAAAATGTACTGGAATCCTTATGAAAGCTCTATTAATAATTATTAAATTATTAAACAATAGAAACTGGCCAAATCTCCAAAAATAGTAGAATGGTTATAAAAATTGTGATATATTCATATGCTAGAATGCTCTACAGCAAGAATAACATGTAATAATACAGATGAATCTCAGAAAGATCATATTAAGTGAAAGAGGCCAAACACAAAAGATTACAGTATATTCTGTGATACCATTTACATTAAATGCCAAAGCATGTAAAATTAACAGATACTATTAGAAGCTGGGACAGTGGTGTCCATTGGAACTTCTAATGAATGGAAGGGGGATCAGAGGATGTCCTGATAATGTTGTTTCTTGATTTGGGTGCTGGTTACCCAAGTGACTGGAATTTTTCCTTACACTTCTTACATGTGCAGTTTTCTATATGTACATTATACTCCACTACAATATTTGTGTATGTGTGTGCCTCATTATATTTTGTTTCTAGCAAACAGAAGTATTGCTCCACACAGCTGGTTGGTATAACTTGCCTCCAGGGAATTAAACATCCCCTTACTTTTGAGTAACTAGCATTCTTTCTCTTGATCACTGAAGTCTCCCTGATTTTCAACTTGATCATTCAGATTAATTCTCACGAGTCTTGCCTCCTGACACTTTCCTCCTGAACAATCCCCATGGCTCCTCTTTCCTCCCACCTGTGGTTTCATCTTCACCATCTCCCATCATATTGATATCTTGCCCCAGGAGTAAGATACGGGACACCTGCCAGTTCAAGTACAGGTTAACCCAGCAGGGCACCTGAGTCCTCCATCCTCTGCCTTCTAACACCTGCCTGCACAGCTTCTCAGCACTTTAATATAGTCTTGTGTGGGTCTGGTCTGTGCCCCTGCAGTTGCCCATCTCTGCCTGTCTCCCTGCTACCCCAGGCCTCTGCGGGTGAGAGCAGAGTCTCGCTACTCCTCCCTGTCCTTGCAACAAACACAATAAAGCAAAATAATTACAAATTCTATATCCAATCACATGTTCCCTTAGCTCAGCATTTAACATTTATAAATGTGCTGATCTATTATCAGTTACTAATCTGTTTTTTTTCTGTATAAAAAGAGACATCACAAAAAATTCAATGAGCTCTCATGAGAACTGCCTGCATGAAAAAGCCTTTTGTTTCTATTTAGACCACACAATACCCTGTTTGATAAACTAGCTGTGCTAAGCAGTGGCTGAATAACTGAATTTAGACTCATGTAAGCCTGGATTTGGCTTATGATGCATATGAAAGATACAAGTTAATTCCTGAAGAGTTCTGAGTCCCCCCAGATGAAGTACAAAATAACATGTGCTATCTATACCACTTCCTTGTTGCTTATCAGGTATATAAAGAACCAGGAATGTGTCTCAGCAGGAAGACAGGGTGCTCAGGATTTTGAAATAGTTAAAAATGAACAAGCCTAGTAGCCTTATGCAAATACAGTTGGTCTAGAAAGGTCTCCATTGGATATCCAGTCCTGTTATGTTCCCTTTTCCTTTCTCACGTAGTGGTCAGATCTTGCCTGGCAACTAGTTTAGTAAACTGATAATAGAAAAAGATGGACAATCCAGAATTAGAATGATGGAAATCACTTAAGTTTCTCAAATTTAGACTTCATTTTGTTTTTATTACCTTTATTTAAAGGTTAAATTACTAGGAATATAGTTAACTATAAATGTGTACATAATAAACTACATATATTTACATACGCACACAGAAAGAGAGACTCTAAAAAGGGGACCCTTGTTTCAACATTAGTTACTGCTCACTCCGGGAGTTGCCAATAGTGAACCAGCTAAAGATAACCAGGTTCCTGCTTAAACCTGCCAATTCCAATGTTTCTCATTCCATCGTTATGTTCCTTTAGATACTGAGGAGTGTTTAGTCTGCCCCAGTTATAATTTAAATAACCCTTGCTTGATATTAAGCCAGAAAAGCTAATGTTTTAGTTTTCCACATAAGTAGGACATTAAATATGTTCCTTTGGTGATCGGGCTGAGTGTGGCTGGAATGGTCACCAGAAAAAGGCAGGGGTTGGGGGGGATGCTGATGACACATTTTGCTTCCTGTGCATATTTTTCCTCTGAAGATTAGCTGATAAGATCCACTTGGTTCTCAACCTCTTCACTCCTCAATCATTTGATAGATTTCAGTAGGCTCAACCTGACCTTGGTCTAGAGGAACAGCTCTGATCTTGGAGAGGCAAGATTTTAGCATGTCTAGTTTAATTTCACGAAGTCCTACATGATCTGCCCTCATTCTGGCCTTCTCACCTCTTTGATCTCATCTTCTAGTACTTTCCCATTTGATTGATTCCCTCAAGCCGCACAAGCCTCCCTGCTTTCTAGAAAATGTCTGATCCACTCCAGCCTCAGAGCCTTTGCACCTGCTGTTCCCTCTGCTTCCTTCCCCTGGGCTACTCTTCTCCAGGACATCTGCATGGATGCTCCATGACCTTTCTTTTTCTTTACCTTTATTCAAATGTCTTCATTCAGATGTCTTCCCTTACCATCCTACTTAAAATCACAACCTCGTCCAATGCTTACTATCCCTCCCTTTTGCTTTATTTTTCTTTAAAGTATTTAAAATCATCTGCCATACTATGTATTTCACTCAACTTTTCTTTTTTATCTCTTATCTCTTCTTACTACTAGCTACATGAGAACAGGAATCTTTGCCTCTTTTTTTGCTTTATTCCCGGCATCTAGTAGAGTACCTGGTACAGATAAACATTCAATAATCAATTTTTGAATGAATGCATGATTTAGTTATGTAGTTGAAATAAATGGCCTTCTACCTAATTGCCTTGGCAACTTTCCTTCAACATTAGCACCTTTAGGGCCTGTCTTCCTCTTTTAGAACTTGGGTCCTGATCCTGAACCCCACCTAAGTCTGTCTTCCATTGCCTTCTACTCAAATTTTCCCTAATTCCAGCAGCCTGAATTTATGAGCACTTCTTTTCCTGGATTTCCCCATCATTGGTAGTCTTCTCTGTAGGACCATTCAATGCCTGGTCTTCATTTAGTCAATGAATCATTTTTCAGTGGCTTCTACACGGACTGAGAATTATGCAACATCCTAGGGACAAAAAGATAGAGGACAAACTCCCATCTGTCTGGGTATTCTTACTGTCTTCCTACTTTGTTTTGTGTTTTAGCTTAGATCTTTAGTTCTTTCTGAACAGCCCTGTTCATCTTTCCAGATGAGGGTCTATTTTCAGGTTCATATTCTTTAAGTGTGCCCCATTCTGCTGTAACTAACAAGCCATGCCTCACAGAGTCTGACGTTAGAGGCCAGCCCTGTATAATGTATACTGCAAAAACACAAAAACATCTGAGAACCCTGTGCTGTTGATTTTGCCCTTGGATTATTTTCAGAAATACTAATCACATTTTAAAAACAAATCCAAAATATTTTACTTAGCAAACCATTCTTTCCTTCCCTCTTCTCCTTTACGAATTTAGATAATGCCAATCTCGTTCAAACAGCCAAGGATTTAGCTCTTATAGATCTGAAACTCCCCATGTGGCTTAGAAGAGGAAAAACCTGTACCTTCTTAAACTCCCCTGTTTTGTTTGTACTAGTTACTGCCCTGATGGTTTTGATATTTATTGGGTGTTTTGATTACTGAAAGTCAGTACTTTCTGTAAAGAGTTCCATTTAGAGAAGCATCGTGAGATACACTCTATGAGAAATCAGTGGTTGCTCTGAAAAACAAAGCTTAATCCCAATGTGAAGGTCATGTAGCAGCCCATCAGATAACTCTGTCCAAGCCCATTCTTTATCTAGCTATTGTAAATGCTATTAGTCTCTTGTGTTCACAATCAAACACATTAATCAAATGCAAATGTCATCAACTTCTCTTTGTTGACTATTCCAAAGGAAGAATGTTGGAAGGGAAAATACCCTGTGCTTCAACATGACTTGTAAGCTCTGTGAGTGCATTTGTTGGTCCAATGGTTAATTTTTCAATCACAGCTTTCATTCATGTTCCAGTGTTACCATGCCAAGCTCAGCTCATAGACCCAGAAGGATTTCTTAATCCCTCAGTCCCCAGTCTGCCTACTATATATGCGTAAATTATTTTTACAACCACATTATAACCAGGAATTAGCTTTCTTCTACTGCACGTTCAAGTCAAATGGACTATACTGTAAATAATCATTTTCCTTGGTCTATGCAACGGAGTGGACTTGGTGAAGGCTAAAGAAAGGCAGCTGATGCACAGATATTTATTCTGTCAACATACAGGGTGGAGTCCTGGCTGCTGACTTCTCTGTTCAGGCTAGACTGCGTTAGTATTCCCTGAGGTTTCAGCTCTGAAAAATATCCTGAAAACAGCACGATTCTTTTATAATTGTAACCTAATAAATATTCCCTAGAAATAGTGAGAGAATGAATCTAATCATTTTAACACCCAAGCAATAGATGCTACTTCCTTCTTTCACTCCTCTGATTATTCTATGAATAATTTTTTTGTTCTGGAGTCTTCAATCCTTTCCTCTCTGATGATTATTTTTTTTCTAGACAATTTTCTCTGTGATCTTAATAACACCTTCTACATCACCAAGCTCTCAATGGCTCTTCCACTCCTTTCATAGCCAGAACCTTCATAGAAGAGCCCAAATGCTCAACACCTTCATTCCTCACTTCCTAGTTGCTTCTTAACTACCTGTAATTTGAGTTCCATAATCACCAATTAACTATAATTTCCAAAGTCACCACTGAAGTTTTACATACAAAAAGCACCTTACTAAGTCATCAGGCTTCTTCAACATTTGACACTGTTGATTTCCCCTTCGTTGTGAGATTTCCCACTCTTGGTTTCTATAACTGCATATTCTTGCTGTTGTTTTTCTTGACAGTTTCTTCTTTACTCCTCCATTCTTCATTCCCCCCTAAATAGAGACATTTCCCAAGAGTCAGTCCTTTGTTTTCTTGTCTTTTATCTGGCATGCTGTACCCAGGTGACCTCATCAGAGGTTTCAACTGTCACCTCAAAGAAAATCACTCTGAATTTTGTCTGTTGTGCTGACACTTCTCCTGATATCTGAACCACATTCCCATTGTTGTTCATCATCATGAATTCTCCAAACTAGCACCATCGATAAACATCTTCTAAACCAAACTCATCATTTCCTCAGAAGTTGTTTCTACTCTCCCATTTGCTGTCACCTGAGTATGCACATTAACTCCATGGAGAAATCGAGTTACCTCCCTTCTGTTCTGCAGTTGGTAGTTAGATCCTGTCAGCTCCACCTCCACACGGTTGCCCATAACTATCCCTCAGGCCAGTTCTGCCAGCCGACTTCTTGCCCAGGTCGTCCTCTGTTACCTCAAGCACACTTGCAGTATCTGCTGAACACGGTGCCCCACGCCAGGTTCTCCTTTCAATCAGTCATTCATATAAGTCCAGAATCATTATTCTACGGCAATAATCCAAAATGGTTCCCTCCACTTGATAAAGTTCAAACTCTTTGGCCACCTCTTAAACCTTGTTTGCCTCCCACCTTCATGCATAGCCTACCCGCTGGCCATGCCTTTAACTTACGGTTCCCAAATGCACTCTCAAGCCTCCATGCCTTTTGTAATCCTATTTTCCTTGTCTAGAACATTCTGCCCACTCTCCCATTTTATCTGGGTAACTCTTGCTCACCGGTCCAAGTCCAGCTTAGAATTAAAATCCTCTTCATATTATTTTCTGTGCCTTCCACTGTCACCTCATGAGCAGAAGCCATTCCTCATCTGTATTCCTATAGCTCTTTATGGACTGCAAACACCTCCAATGTTGAGGCTTCATCTTACTCAGGACCTAACTCAGTGCTTCACTTATAGTAGGTGCTCCATATGGTCACTCACTTGCAAATATTTACTGAGCATTTGCCATATAGTGGACCTATTTTAAATATTGACAATACGGTGGTGGAAAAAGTAGATACAATCCCCACCTTCACAGGGCTTGCAGCTTAGGGAGAATTAAGATAGACAACCACCCTAAAGAAATAACTAGTATTTCTCTAGCTTCATTGCATGTGCCTTGTATAACCTTTATTAACCCAAGAGAGTAACTTCTTCCTAATTAAGTTGCTAGTTTCCTGAACTACTAACTCATAAATAATCATCTGATAATAAGTTTAAATATTGATATGAAAAATTAACATTACAGTGATCTGATACCTAAAGCCTACCTTTTTTTTTATACAAAGGAGGAAAATGGATGAAGGGATAGAAAAATGTAGTAAATGTGTAAATAGTAGATGCATGCATATGTTTAGTGTGTTTTTCTGAGGCTGTTGGAAAGTTATAAGCGGAAGGGGAAAGATGAGTACATTAGGAGAGACTGGAGAAGCACAAAACTGAGAAAAACAGGGTGCAGAGTAGTAGTGTGGGGCACAATCTGCTGTTATATCTTTTGGCAACTTTCCTGATGGTCCAAAAGGCACATGCTTTGGGTCCAATACCCTGTAACATTACTGAGTTTTCTAGCAGCTGGCTGGATTCTTCCAGACACTGGTTAGATCTGCAATTACTTTGTGAGGCAAGCTGAACAAAAGAAAGCCATTCAGTTCTATGGAAAATGAGGACAGCATTAATTAATGTAGAAAAAGAAAGGAGTGAGGCCATTCCTAGTACTCCAGATTCATTATAATTGATGGTTAAAATTTCCATAGGACTTCCCTTAGGAATAAGACAAATTATGAACTGCTTGTAACTGCTCATCTTCATAACATATGTTCTCTAATTCAAAGAGGTAATCCACTCTTACCACTTATCTCGCAAAAAAAATCCCAACATTGGAAAGATGCTGGCATGAGAGGTGAGACAGAGGCTTCCTCCTAAAACAGCATATAATACAAAAATATAATTAATACAACTAATCCTGAAAGAGCAACAGGAAAGAGGACTGTGCCAAACTGCATACACCTGGAGAAAAGAATAAACCTCACGGAACAGGGTAATGTACCAAAGCCATGGCCCAGTGGGACCCCAGCCCGTCCCACACACCAGCTCACCAGCGGGAGGAAGAGAAACAGAGCAGGGAGAGAGTGGAGGCCTAGGACTGCTGAATACCTAACTCCAGAGATCTGATCTGGGAGCACAAACCTACATTTCATGGTGTTTTCATGATACTCTTATGATTAGGGGGTTGGAACACCTGGAGAGACTGAGATTTCAGCTGCTTGTGAAAGCAGGGATCCATATCCGGCTGCTCTGACACAAAAGAAAGGTGGGCAGTCAGAGAGACTTCCTAACAGCAAGAGGGCTGCTAAAAGGGCAAGGATTGCACAGAGCTTACTGCTCAGGAGAAAGGACAGGTAGGCAAAATTGTCTGGGTGTACTCTGTGCAGCAGGTTGGGAACTTTCAGGATCTTCAGGAGCTCCAGCTCCCTGGCAGACTATAGAGCTTCAAGGACCCCATCCGTGATATGCAGCCTACTGAGCCTTTCTCCCTGCCAGCCACCTGGCTTGCAAATCGGCAAACCCTACCCTGGCACTAGGCCAGCCAGAGGGAAGCCCGGTCTACAGCAACTACAAACACAAAGCACAGAGGCTTATACCTGTGTGCTCGGCCACTGGTTCTGGCAGTGGAGACAGGCATAGCAGCCAGGAAGCAGGAAACACCTCTTTCCTCCCCCCTAAGCACCAATACCACTCCCTGTGACACCCGACATTGCTTCAGGGGCTGAGCAGCTCCAGAGAGTAGAGCTTCTGGGCACTAGAGGGTACCATATACAAATATGAAATGCCAAAGAAACCTGGTTCAAAGTAAAATTATGAATACAGCACCCTGAGAAAAATTCTAATAAAATCAACCTCATGAATCTGCCTGAAAGGGATTTCAAAGTAAAAATCATTAACATGCTCATGGAGGTAGAGAAAAATATTCAAGAACTCAGAGATGAATTCCGGTCAGAGATCCAACCATTACAGAACACAGTATCAGAAATGAAACATGCAATGGACAGTTTTAAAAGAGGATTAGATACGGTGGAGGAGATAATAAATGAAATAGAAATTAGAGAAGAGGAACATAAAGAAGCTGAGGCACAGAGAGAAAAAAGGATGTCTAGGAATGAAAGAATATTGAGAGAACTGTGCGACCAATCCAAACAGAACAATATTCACATTACAAGAGATGCAGCGAAGGCTGTGCTAAGAGGAAAGTATATTGCAATACAGGCCCACCTCAGGAAAGAAGAACAATCCCATATGAACAGTCTAAACTCACAATTAATGAAACTAGAAAAAGAAGAACAAATGAGGCCCAAAGTCAGTAGAAGAAGGGACATAATACAGATTAGAGCAGAAATAAATAAAGTTGAGAAGAATAAAACAACAGAAAGAATCAATGAAAGCAGGAGCCTGTTCTTTAAGAAAATAAACAAAATAGATAAACCCTTACCAAGACTTATCAAGAAAAAAAAGAGAGTCTACACACATAAACAGAATCAGAAATGAGAAAGGAAAAATCAGTATGGACACCACAGAAACACAAAGAATTATTAGAGAATACTATGAAAAATTATATGCTAACAAACTGGATAAGCTAGAAGTAATGGACAGCTTTGTAGAAAAATACAACCTTCCAAGGCTGACACAGAAAGAAACAGAAAATCTGAACAGACCAATTACCAGCAACGACATTGAACTGGTAATCAAAAAACTACCTAAGAACAAAACCCCTGGACCAGATGGCTTTACCTCTGAATTTTACCAAACATTTAGTAAAGACCTAATACCCATCCTTCTTAAAGTTTTCCAAAGAGTAGAAGAAGAGGGAATACTTCCAAACTCATTTTATGAGGCCAGCATCACTCTAATACCAAAACCAGGCAAAGACACCACAAAAAAGGAAAATTACAGACCAATATCCCTGATGAACATAGATGCAGAAATACTCAACAAAATATTAGCAAACCAAATTCAAAAAACATCAAGAGGATCATACACCATGATCAAGTGGGATTCATCTCAGGGATGCAAGGACGGTACAACATTCGAAAATCCATCAACAAAAAGAAGGACAAAAACCACATGATCATCTCTATAGATGCTGAAAAAGCATTCGACAAAATTCAACGTCCGTTCATGATAAAAACTCTTAACAAAATGGGTATAGGGGGCAAGTATCTCAACATAATAAAGGTCATATATGACAAACCCACAGCCAACATTATACTTAACAGCGAGAAGCTGAAAGCTTTTCCTTGAAGATCGGGAACAAGACAAGGATCCCAACTCTCCCCACTTCTGTTCAACATAGTACTGAGGGTCCTAGCCACAGCAATCAGATGACACAAAGAAATAAAAGGCATCCATATTGGCAAGGAAGAAGTTAAACTGTCCCTGTTTGTAGATGACATGATATTGTACATAAAAATCCCTAAAAAATCCACTCCAAAACTACTAGATCTAATATCTGAATTCAGCAAAGTTGCAGGATACAAAATTAATGCACAGAAATCTGTGGCATGCCTATATACTAACAATGAACTAGCAGAGAAAGAAATCAGGAAATCAATTCCATTCACAGTTGCATCAAAAAGAATAAAATACCTAGAAATTAACCTAACCAAGGAAGTGAAAGACCTATACTCTGAAAACTACAAGACACTCATAAGAGAAATTAAAGAAGGTACCAATAAATGGAAACACATCCTATGCTCATGGATAGGAAGAATTAATATTGTCAAAATGGCCATCCTGCCTATCAAAATACCAACAGTATTCTTCAATGAACTAGAGAAAATTGTTCTAAAATTCATATGGAACCACAAAAGACCCCAAATAGCCAAAGCAATCCTGAGAAGGAAGCATAAAGCTAGGGGAATTATGCTCCCCAACTTCAAGCTCTACTACAAAGCCACAGTAATCAAGACAATTTGGTACTGGCACAAAACAGACCCATAGACTAATGGAACAGACTAGAGAGCCCTGATATAAACTCAACCATATATGGTCAATTAATATATGATAAAGGAGCCATGGACATACAGTGGGGGAAATGACAGCCTCTTCAACAGCTGGTGTTGGCAAAACTGGACAGCTACATTTAAGAGAACGAAACTGGATTATTGTTTAACCCCATAAACAAAAGTAAACTAGAAATGGATCATAGACCTGAATGTAAGTCATGAAACCATAAAACTCTTAGAAAACAACATAGGCAAAAATCTCCTGAATATAAGCATGAGCAACTTCTTCCTGAACACATCTCCTTGAGCAAGGGAAACAAAAGCAAAAATGAACTCAAAGGACTACATCAAACTAAAAAGCTTTTGTTTGGCAAAGGACACCATCAACAGAACAAAAAGACGTCCTACAGTATGGGAGAATATATTTGTAAATGACATATCCGACAACGGGTTAACATCAAAAATATATAAAGAATTCACACACCTCAACACCCAAAAAGCAAATAACCTGATTAAAAAACGGGCAGAGGATATGAAGAGACACTTTTCCAAAGAAGAAATTCAGATGGTCAACAGACACATGAAAAGATACTCCACATCACTAATTATCAGGGAAATGCAAATTAAAACCACAATGAGATATCACCTCACCCCAGTAAGGATGGCCAGCATCGAAAAGACTAAGAACAACAAATGCTGGTGAGGATGCAGAGAAAGGGAACCCTCTACACTGCTGGTGGGAATGTATTCTAGTTCAACCATTGTGGAAAGCAATATGGAGGTTCCTCAAAAAACTAAAAATAGAAATACCATTTGACTCAGGAATCCCACTCTTTGGAATTTACCCAAAGAATACAACTTCTCAGATTCGAAAAGATATATACACCTCTGTGTTTATCGCAGCACTTTTTACAATAGCCAAGATATGGAAGCAACCTAAGTGTCCATCAGTAGATGAATGGATAAAGAAGAGGTGGAACGTATACACAATGGAATACTATTCAGCCATAAGAAATAAAAAAATCCTACCATTTGCAGCAACATGGATGGTGCTGGAGGATATTATGTTCAGTGAAATAAGCCCAGTGGAGAAAGACAAGTGCCAAATGCTTTCCCTTATTTGTGGAGTATAACAATGCAGCAAAATTGAAGGAACAAAATAGCAGCAGACTCAGAGACTCCAAGAAGGGACTAGTGGTTACCAAAGGGGAGGGGTGTGGGAAGGCAGGTGGGGAGGGAGGGAGAAGGGGATTGAGGGGTATTATGTTTAGTACACATGGTGTGGGGGGTCGCGGGGAAAACAGTGTAGCACAGAGAAGGCAAACAGTGAGTCTGTGGCATCTTACTACACTGATGGACAGTGACTGCATCAGGGCATGGGTGGGGACTTGATAATATGGGTAAATGTAGTCACCACATTGTTTTTTCATGTGAAACCTTCATAAGAGTGTAAATGAATAATACCTTAATAAAAAATTAAAAAAAAAAGAATAAAAAGCAAGTCAGAACTGAAAAAAAAAAGAAAAGAAAAGGCAGAGAGTGGCTCTCTCTCTCTTCCATGTGTGTGTTCAGTAAGTCATCAGTGGCCTGCAGCCTGGAAGGGGGCCTTCATCACGAACCAGCCACACTGGCCCCTTGATATCAGACTTCCATCCTCCAGAACTATGAGAAATAAATTTCTGTTATTGATAAAAAAAACCCAATGTTATTATTAAATCCATACTGTTATAAAGGCTGAGATAAATCCTGTGGACAGATGGTGGTTTATACAGGCCAAACTATAATCAGGCTAGAATTACACCAAACAACCTGCTGATGTTCCCAGACAGGACTGGAAGGCTCAGGTAGAACTTTCTCAGAGAATCTTTCTCTCGCACAAACTGAAACACTTTCAAACACAATCAGCTTGTCTGCTCCTTATGACTGTTAATGAACACTCTGAACTGAGAACCAGCCAGAACCTCTTTGCTCTCCTTTCCTGGTCCTCTCAGTCCCTTCCATTTTTTCAGATCCCCTCCTAGCATGACGAATAGTGCTGGAAACATCTCCTGACCAATGTCCCAGTTAAGGCTCTTTCAAGAAATCCAAAACACTCGGTCCTCTATCACCCCTCCAACTCCTTTCCATTGCATAGTTGAGGTTTCTTTGCTGCAGACACAACTTCTTTCAACACAAGAGATCAGAAAAAGTGAGTATGGTGCAGAGTGGGAATGGAGGATAAACACAAATATAAAAATAAGAATACTTCAAAGTGAGATCAAATAGATACCAGATAAGTGAATTCAAATGAGAAGAAAATGAGGTTAATATTGTTTGAGTTCTTCAGATGTGTTAGATACTGTGAAATAAATATTTTACATATATTGTCTCATTTAACCTGCAAACTACCTACCTAGGAAGTAGATACTATTATTATTTCCACTGTACAGCTATGGAAAGAGTTTCAGAGAAGTCAAGTAACTTAAAGATATATCACTAGTAAGTGAAGGAGTGGAGACTTGAAACCAACTCTAGATGATGCCATGTGGTTGGTCTTTAACAGCTTGAATACTACTCTCATTAATTCTAGAATCAGTGAAATTTCAGGAAATATAAATAAATGCAGGAATGTCTTAGATGCTTGTATAATACTTATTAACCACAGAATGATGCCCTACTGAAAGAAAATGTTCTTCCCAAAGACCTTATTAAAAAGGAACCACTGACTACAGGGATTTGCACTTAAAGTCTCCACATTTACATTTTTAGCAGCTTGGGAGCTCTGTGGCAGAGGGGCTACTCCACATGCTCACTGTACTCTGCATCACTGCAGGCTTGCCTATGTCTGGAGGAGGCCAGGCTGCATGAGAGAATTCAGGCAGTGCCCCCAACTACTTAACTCTTTTAAAGATGTGTTGTGTAAAAATCAGTGGCATCCCACACAGTTGTGTCATGGTCCAGTGGGAGGCTGGGTTGCAAAGAACTTATTACTAAAATAGAGTTCAAACTCCCAGACAAATAATTTCCAAATAAGTTAGAAAATAATTTTAAAATTACCAATTATTGAATACTTGTTATGTATCCAAGTGCTAAGAACTTTGCAAACATCTTATTCCATTCTCATTGCATCTCTAAGATCTATGTTTTATTATATCCATTTTGCAGATAAGAAAATTAGACCTTGAAGAAGGGAAACAATTTAGCCTAGAGTCTTAGAGCTATAGGTGTCAGAGCATAGACTGAAACCCAGACCAATAAAATATGAACCCTTATCCTTGAAACAATACTAACTCTCAGCACAAGCACACTTCCCAATAGATTTTCATGAGTGCTTTAGAAAAGGGGTGCTTTATAAAGAACCACCAATTGGGCACGTTGTAATTATGCCTGTGGGAACATGTGACAGAGGTGAGAGTTATTTGCTGTGTGTGTCGAAGTGATATAAAAATAAAAGATTGAAACAAATTCCTCTTCTTGGGGCAAAATAAAGGTCTAAGAAATATATTTTGCCATTGGCTCCATTATCTAATTCCCGGATATCCTTGGAAAGTAATTCACCTCTGTTTCTCCAGTTTACAATTAGGAAGAGTATTTGACATCAACTTTCCTCATAGGAAGTTTTAGGAAAAACTAAGATATGAAACAATCATTGTAAATATTTCTCATTTGATAGGTTAATCTGTCAGTATCATGCCATATTAAGGAGTTTATACTTTCAGCAATAAAATGCTGGTGGCTGTCGCCAAGGAGAAGCATATCATGACCCAGTTAACATTTGGGTTGGGGAAGCACTGGCAGAAATATGCAGAATGGACTGCCAGGAGTACTTTGTTCACATGCACAGGTGTGACAGCAGGTTATAAAGCGGGTCTGAAGCCCAGGAGGCTGGGCATGGGTTACGGGCAGGTGATAAGGAAGGTGGTGGACATGCATGAGAAGAAAAGCAGTATCTGGATCTGGCACGAGGCTGAGGTGCTGCATCACCTCACTATGCTGACAGTCTTTGAAATGTTGAAGTGATGTGATTACTTGAATTCCAACCAGGAGACCTAAGACAATGGCAATATGAAATATTCCTTTTAGAAGCAAATATGTAATAGCTGATTTAGAAAAAATTTTATTCAGGATCTTTTCTAGCTCTATGAAAAAAATCTTAAATGTTTTCACTGATATCTGGAATGTGGGACATCATTCAGGGCAGTGCACAAAGCTATGTGGTGCCCTGGCTTCCAGGAAGGTATGTGTGCAAAGCTACTCAGACCTGTTTTTCCTTCCCTCAGAAGGACTCAGATGAAGATTTGGAAGCTGGTCACAAAATTTAGTTACTGGGTGGCCTTGACCAAGTTACTAAAATCACTATGTGGGTAAAATTGTAATATTTCCAGAATATCTGCCTGGCTTTAGTTCATCTGCATATCAACAGGCATTCCTCAGGGGTGGAGAGCCATAGTTCATCTCCATATCAGTGGGTAATTAGCTGGGCAACCAAGGGCTTATCTGAATCTGAGAGGTTAGGGGAGAGCTGGTTTTGCTTCTGTCAGAGCAGGAAAGAGAAACCGCCCCGGACTGCAGTTTGTAAGCAATACACAGGTTTTAAAGTTTATTTCTCTCTTTGACTGATTTTGGTTTTAGAGGTATTTTGCCCAAGATTTCTTTTCCCCAGAGTTACAACTGAGTTACAGTTTTCGCATTTGTGAAACTAGATAATCATAGTAATAACCTTTGAGGGATGTTATGAGCATTAAATGAATACAGTCTATGTATAGTCAGTGTTCATATTTTAGTGTTCAATATATTTTAGTTTTATGAGTAATATTTATTGTATGTCCAGAGGATACAGTCTGCTGTGAAAGATTATAAAGGTCAAACCAGATATGGCCCCATACAGGTAATCTTGTATTTGTTTTGCTATTCACTACGTGAGATTTACTCATTTGTAAAGATATAGGCAGGCTAAGTTAATTAGCATCTAATTATTCACTTTCCTGGATTGGATTTTAGAAAGAACTTTGAATCTCTTGAATGAAAAGAACTTTAAAAAAATCATTAACATACCACAGCACCAAATCAGTAACAAATAAAACAACATGGAATGAGGAGAGGTGTTTACCAAGGAAGTGTTAAATTCCTGCAGAAATACTGATGCAACAAGACCACTATTTTTTAGGTTAAATATGTCAATCATGTTGCCCTTTCAACAAGAATGTTGTTTCATTGTACATGCAAATTCTTTTATTCTACTTTGTTATTTGTTAACAATAAAATCTCTGTCTGCTCTATTACTCCTCTTCCCAGGATAGGGAACTGAAAGTCAGATGGCTCACACAGGGTCACATAGTGAGTCACAGAGTGAGAACCAAGTGTGTGGTGGAGTCAGGTGCTCAGGCCAGTCTCTTCCCGGGGACTTCAGCAGTGTGACCACCAATGCTCTGTGCTGCCACTCACAGCAGTGTGGTCTTCCCCTCACTGAGTTTTTCTCTGCCCACACATCTCACTCCTTTCTTCCTGACGGTGCTGTTACTACAAAGGAGAGACTTTCCCAGTATCTTTCTGCCCTAGTCTGAGGACACATATAGAAAGTTCTGGTAGTGTTGTGAACTCACATTAGAAAATCTCTCTCCCTCTCTCTCTCTCTCTCTCTCTCTCTCTCTCTCTCTCTCTCTCACACACACACACACACACACACACACTTCTGGCAGAAGTCTATGTAACAATACTCTTCACAATTAGGTTCCTAGCATTCTCCCCTCCTATAAACCATTTCAAACCTCTGTATACTATTACCAGAAAAAAATGTAATGCCTTTCCTGGGCCCTGCCTTTCTCCACTGCTCTACGTTGCACCTTAGTTTTACCTCCAAACTGTTTGAAAAGGAACAGTCACCTATCCACCCATCACCCAAGCCCAAGTCCTGGGAGTGGTCCTTACAGATTCCTCCCACTCTCTCACCGTGAAGCCCATCGTCTATTGATATTGATCATTACCTACTGAATATTATTCCATGAGCAAGTCCTGGTTTTTAAATAAATTTTGAACCTTTTCTTTCCTATGACTCCACTTGCTGAGACCCATATTATTTCTTGTCCCAGCATCTGCAGTAATACCCCAATTAGTCGCCTGATTTCCTGGTGGCTGTCCTCAAGCTGTTAAGGAGTGTTCTAGAAAGCCATGTCACTTCCATACTGACAATTCCTGAGTGATTCTCATGATCTCTGGCAACATTTCCAGAGCTTGATTGTATGAATCACTGAATGTCTAGATTATGTGGCCCAACTCTAGAATCTTAAGAGTGATTCATATGATCAGAGAAGTCTGGGAAATATTGACAGATTAAATATTGTTAAATAATGTCTAAATCCCATTGGTAGGGCACACCAAGTTCTCTATAACTTCATCTTTAATTATGTCTCTGGTTTCATCCTGCTATTTCCTGCCTTGAACACCCTCTCCAAACATGCTCTTCCCCACTTCCCATCTGCCAATCACTCACCACTTAGTTGGGTTAAATCATCTCCTTTGTGTTCATATAGAGAGCATTCTTGTATCACTGCACAGATTGGGTTTTAGTCAAATGATCGCTTGCTCTGACTGACAGCAGTTCAAGTCTCTCATTGCTCCCTGTTAAGGAGTGTTCTAGAAAGCCGTGTCTCTTCCATACTGACAATTCCTGAGTGATTTTCATTATCTCTGGCAACATTTCCAGAGCCTGATTGTATGAATCACTATATGTCTAGATTATGTGGCCCAACTCTATCTTAAGAGTGATTCATATGATCAGGGAAGTCCCTGATAGCATTGCTTTTTCAGTCAGGGTTCCTAGCATGCAACAGAAACTCACCTTGGTGAATGTACTCTGAAAGATAATTTACTGAAAGAACATAGATTTGGCAGAAAGGTGAGGAATTAGGCTCCAGAAAGCAGACAGGAATCAGGAAAGGCTAGAGGGCCATCATCATTCGCAGCAACAGTTTTGTCACCTGCTTTGATACTTGCTGTCGAGCATGTGGTGTTGCTGGAGCTGGAGTCCTCATACGCCTGCTCTATTCGGTAATTTCTCAGCTGACCGTGGGTCTGCATTACTCTCTAAAGTCTCAGGCAGATGCATCGTTTTGTTTGACGTAAGTCATGTGCTCATACTCTAGCTCAGTGGCTCTTAGTTTTTATTGGTTTTGTTATTAGGTAAAATTTACTGAGTACTAGCCATCTGCTAGGCACCATTTTGGGTCTTTGCATGCACTAAGTCATTTATTATCACAGCCTCACCATTTAGGCACTATTGTCATCCCTATTTTCATACAAGGCAATCGAGGAAAAGTGAGATTAAATAATTTTGACAAAGTCACACAGCTAATAAATGCTGGAGATGGGATTTATTCTAGGCAGTTGACTTCACACCAGGCATCCTAACCATAAGGTGACCAGCTATCCCAGTGTTTCTGAGACTAAGGGGTTTCCCCAGAAGCAGGACTTTCAGTGCTAAAACTGGAATAGGCCTAGGCAAACCAGGATGGTTGGTCACACTGCAACTATTATGCTATTCTGCAAAATAAATTTCTCTTTTATTCCTCCTTGAGTAGCATTGTGATATATCAAGCTGATGGTAACACCCGTAGTTCCAGCGAACAGTGGACCCATGTAGCTCTTCAGGGGCATAAGGGGCAGGTGTTTATACTCCACCTCCATCATTCCAGAGTTCCATCACTCAAGGTCATCTCTTAATGTCTCCTTCCAGGAGAAAAGACCCACTATAAGGAGCTTTGCTGTTCTTGAAATGACCCTGGATTTCCCCAAATATTCCAATACAAAGAGATTCCAGGATCTTGAGTCAATACAGATTGCTCCAGTATTTTTCTTTAGAAGAACATAAAACTTTAACAAAAACCTCACTGATGAGTTAAGTGTGTAATTAGGAATTATAAAGGGACAACAAAACAAGGAACTGGAGAGAAGGGTAACAAGGTAAGAAAGATAGAAGAGCTAGAAAATTTGGTCATGATTTAGGTTAGTCAGCAGTGCACTGTGTCCTCCAATCACAGCATTTTACAGCTGCATAGGGCTCCTGGAGTTCCCACCTACAGATGGGGTGGTGTCAACCATCTCACCTCCAAACCGCAGAGAGGACCAACTTCCAGTCTCCTAATGTGAAACTGAGTAATTCCTTCTTGATTGTGAGCTCCCTGTTAACTGAGCTACCTAGCTAGATATCTAAATGCTGAAACTTAAAAGAAAGGCTCCTTGGCTAATCTTTTCTGTCTCCACACCCATCTCCATAGGCAATCCCTTTCATTATTTACCTGTTTCTTGTAATAGTTACCTCTTTAAATGCTATTTCTAAATAATAACCCTGTGCAGTTAGTTGTAGATTTTCACTTTCAATATTGTCTATTGCTGCCCTGCTCTGTCTGTTGAGATACTCTGTTTTGTTAATATGAAGAAAATGAAGGATGTCACAGGTCCTAGGATCATACATTGAGGACTGCTTTTCTAGTTCTTTGAAAATTCCCCCTTTTCTATTTTACTATTCTCTTTCCTGGAATTCATTAGTTATATGCTGGGTCTCAGGCATTGGTATTCCGTAACTCTGAATTCTTCCCCTCCATTTTACAATGCTTAATTATTTTTGAAATACTTTTTAGAACACTTCTTCAGTTTGAATTTTTACTTGTTTTTTGTGAATTTCATCCACTCAGTTTTTCCTTTTGTGCTGGGAAAATCTTTCAAAGACCTCTTCCTTGTTTCCTGATTATTACTTAGTATGCTATTCTCTTTTCTTTTTTCTCTTTCCTTTTTTTTTTAAGGGATGGAAAATTGTGGTGAAACTTTCTAAGGCTACCAATGAGGGTTTATTGTTAAAGTTCTTTTCTAGTCCCTGTATTTTCTGTTTTCTCAGTAGTCACTTTTAAGAATGAAACAACAGAAAGCTGATTGAGAGGCCGTGGTGTGTGGACAGGACTTGGAAATCATCAGATTTAGTTTTGATGGGACAGAGCAAGAGTCAGTCATTTCACTGGAGACTCTTAAATGCCTGACTGGGGTGGACTTTATTTGGAGGGCATTGATATCATTATAGAAAAGCCCTTCACTTCTGGACTGGAGTGAAAGTAGTGTACATGGGATGTCCAAACCCAGAGATAGTCCAGAGGTCTGTGGGGATAAGTAGCAACCTCTCTGGCTGTATTTCTTTGGCATCTTTGCTACATGGTACTTCTCTCCACTGCATCAGTTTCCACTCTTCCATCTGCTGCCTGTTTCCTGGAAACCTATCTACATCCCATGTTGGCAGGTGTTCTTACTCCACCATTTTGACTGTAAATGCATGTTCTTGGTAACTGTCTTTAAGCAGAGCCATGCTCTCTTTCACTTTTATATTTCCAATTGCTGGTGATAATGCTTTGCATTCACTTGTTTTCAAACTACCTTCACATTTGTTATTTTATTTTGTCCCCATAATATGCTTCAGAAGAAATTGTGGACAACAAATATTTTCATATCTACTCTCTGGATGATAAAATTAAATGCAAGACAAGTGAAGGATCTCAGCCAGTAATATTCAAGTGATTAAAGACAAAATTGGGAATAGGTGTTGGGTGTCCTAATTTCCAGTTTGCTTTCCACTAAGCCAAGCTGCCTCTAACAAGACAATTGTCTTTGGTGACAGGAGAGCTCTATTGAAATTCTTCCCATTTACTTGATGGGTGACTAGAGTTTTGTTTTCTGCAATGGTAACTGGAGATTGTAAAAATTTCCCTACCTATGATTGGCACAAAAACAGACCCACAGACCAGTGGAACAGAATAGAAAATCCAAACATTAACCCAAACATATACAGTCAATTAATATTTGATAAAAGTGCCTTGGATATACAATGGGGAGATGACAGCCTCTTCAGCAGTTGGTGTTGGAAAAACTGGACAGCTACATGTAAGAGAATGAAACTGTACTGTCTAGCCCCATACACAAAGGTAAACTCAAGGTGGATCAAAGACTTGAATGTAAGTCATGAAACCATAAAACTCTTAGAAAAAAACATAAGCAAAAATCTCTTGGACATAAACATGAGCAACTTCTTCATGAACATATCTCCCCGGGCAAGGGAAACAAAAGCAAAAATGAACAAGTGGGACTATATCAAGCTGCAAAGCTTCTGTACAGCAAAGGACACCATCAGTAGAACAAAAAGACATCCTACAGTATGGGAGAATATATTCATAAAAAACGTATCTGATAAAGGGTTGACATCCAAAATATATAAAGAACTCATGCACCTTAACAAACAGAAAGCAAATAATCCAATTAAGAAATGGGCAGAGGACATGAATAGACACTTCTCCAAAGAAGAAATTCAGATGGCCAACAGGCACATGAAAAGATGCTCCACATCGCTAACCATCAGAGAAATGCAGATTAAAACCACAATGAGATATCACCTCACACCAGTGAGGATGGCCAACATCCAAAACACAAACAACAACAAATGTTGGCTAGGATGTGGAGAAAAGGGAACCCTCCTACACTGCTGGTGGGACTGCAAATTAGTTCAACCATTGTGGAAAGCAGTATGGAGGTTCCTCAAAAAACTCAAAATAGAAATACCATTTGACCCAGGAATTCCACTCCTAGGAATTTACCCTAAGAATGCAGCAGCCCAGTTTGAAAAAGACAGATGCACCCCTATGTTTATCGCAGCACTATTTACAATAGCCAAGAAATGGAAGTAACCTAAGTGTCCATCAGTAGATGAATGGATAAAGAAGATGTGGTACATATACACAGTGGAATATTATTCAGCCATAAGAAGAAAACAAATCCTACCATTTGCAACAACATGGATGGAGCTAGAGGGTATTATGCTCAGTGAAATAAGCCAGGCCGAGAAAGACAAGTATCAAATGATTTCACTCATATGTGGAGTATAAGAACAAAGAAAAAAACTGAAGGAACAAAACAGCAGCAGACTCGCAGAACCCAAGAACGGACTAATAGTTACCAAAGGGAAAGGGACTGGGGAAAATGGGCGGGAAGGGAGGGATAAGAGGGAAAAAGGGGCATTACGATTAGCAGATGTAATGTTGGGGGGCACGGAGAGGGCTGTACAACTCAGAGAATACAAGTAGTGACTCTATAGCATCTCACTACGCTGATGGACAGTGACTGTAATGGGGTTGGTGGGGGGGACCTGATGAAGGGGTAGTTTAGTAATCGTGATATTGCACATGTAATTGTAAATTAATGATAATAAAATAAATTATATTTAAAAAAAACCCACTAAACTGGCATTACAGGATATGTTAAAGGGCCTTTGTAGATGGAAATGTTTTTAAGCTGAAATAGTTCTCACCAGTGAAAATAAACCCACGGTAAAGGTGGTAGACAAATTATATACCTAGAAAATATGAAATTAAAACAAAAGTAGTAAAAAAAACTACACAAAGTCAACTGATACACAAAAAATGCAGATTATAATATATAATATATAAAATGAGAAAGAATAAAAAAGAAGTAATTTTAGCTGTGTTTGATATAGAATGATCATCAACTTAATAGAGACTGTTATATAATTAGAAAGCCACCCATGAACCTTCTGGTAAACACAAACCTAAGGACTATAACAGATACATAAAACAAATTGAAAAAGAGAGATCCAGTCATAACACTAAAGAAATCAAATAACAAGATGAGTATATGAGAGGAAGAAGGAGCAGAGAGGAGCTACAAAAACAACAGGAAACAATAAAGTGCCAATAAATACATACCTATTAATAATTACCTTAAATGTAAATGGACTGAATGCAGCAATCGAAAGACATAGAGTGGCAGAATGGATAAAGAAACAAGACTCATCTATAAGATGCCTATAAGAGCTCATTGCAGACCCAGAGACATACACACACTGAAAGTAAAGGGATGGAAAAAGATAATATATACAAATAATAGGGGGAAAAAGCAGAAGTAGCAGTACCTATATAACAAAATAAACTTTGAAACAAAGAAAGTAACCAGAGACAGTGAAGGACATTATATAATGATAAATGGATCCTTCCAACAAAAGGGTATAACCATTATAAATATCTGTTCACCCAATATAGAAACACCTATATATATGTAAAACATATACAAACAGAATTAAAGGGGGAAATAGAATGCAACTTGTTCATAGTAGGAGACTTTAACATACCACTTACATCAACAGACTGATCAACCAGACAGAAAATAAATAAGGAAGCAGAGGCACTGAGCAACACATTAGACCAGATAGACTTAACAGATATCTACAGAACATTCCACCCAAAAGCAGCAGGATACACATTTTTCTAAAGTGTATATGGAATGTTCTCTAAAACAGATCACATACTAGGCCACAAAAATATCCTTAATAAATTCAAAAAGATTGAAATTGTATCAAGCAACTTCTCAGACCACAGTGGTATGAAACTAGAAATTAAAAAAAAAAATTTCCCTACCTATGAATTATTCACAGAATTGTTATAATTAATAAAATGAAACAATGTGAAATTATATAGTTCCATATACATATTAAGTTTAATTTTCCTAGATAATAAACTAACTGGTATATACTTTAAGCTTTTTCTTTTCAAGATAGACTTGTAGAGGAGGTTCCAAATTCAAAAGAGCACAAAAAAACAATACAGGAAAATGATTCAAGCTGCCTCAATCCATGTCCCTGTCTCCTAGCAATGCATAAAATTAACTTTCTGCATAGCTTTGACAATAAAATAAGTTGTCAAATTTCTGGATTTTTTTCTATTTTAAAAGAGGTGAAAAGGAGTAATCAATGATTGCCAATTCCAAAGACCACCCTAAATCAGCCCTTCATGGCTTAAAAAAAAACAATTGTTTATTTTGCCCACAAATCTTCAGTTTTAGCAGAACTTAGTGAAGACAACTCATCTCTGCTACACACATTGTTAGATGCCTGGTACAACTAAAGCTGGAGGGTCTCCCTCCAAGCTGGCATACTCACATGACTGGCAAGTTGAACTGGCTATTGGTTCCTGTCCACATGAGCCTCTGCCCTGGAAGGCGTGTGCTTCCTCACAGCAAGGGGTTTGGGCTCCAAGTGAAAGAGCAAGGTGGCTGGCACCTGACAAAGGGTCACAGCAACACCTCTGCTGTATTCTGATGATCAGAAATTTACAGACCTTTGATTCAAGGGTAAGGGACACCTCCCATGGGAGGAGTGCCAGATCCTTCTAGGGCCGTGTTTTGAAAACACAAGTGTGGTAATGTTTGAATTAGCATTTTTCTTATTAGGAGGGCCGATGAGCAGCTTTTTGCAAATCTAACAGTCATTTATATTGCCTGTTCTGAACTGTTGGTTCATATGCTTTACTTATTTTTTTCCTATTTAACATTTTCTTATTTAGCAATGAATTTTTATATAAGAGGGGGTGAGTCTTTCCTTTGTGATATAAGCCACAAATAATTTTTCCTAGCTTGTCATTTGTCTGTCTTTTTGATATGCTTATAATATTTTTACCCCATGCAGAAGTTATTTTTTAATGTAGTTGAATTTTACAGTCTTTAGTTTTAAGGCTTAATGGATTTGAGTCTATAATTAGAAAAGCCTTCCTCCTTTATAGGACTTTACTCATGGTTTTATCTTGTGTGTTAATTTTTTTACATTTATTGCTATTTATATATATTTTTATATTTAAAACTGATTCATTCAGAGTAATTTATCTTTATATGTGCATGAGATATGTTTATTTTTCAAAGTGAACTTGAGAATCATCTCCACTAGATCACACTCCTCCATCAAAAAAAAAACCTCTAAAAAAACCAAAAAACAAACAAAAAAGAGCAGTTGGCATTTTTATTTGGATCATGGTAAATTTTCAAATTGACTTAAGGATCTCAGTTCATCAAGTATTATTTTATGCCCTTAAAAGTGTTCAAAATGTTTTCTCATATAAGTCACAGATATGCAATAAATTGTTATGTTTTCTTACTTCTCCCTTTAAGCAACACCATCTTATTTCTTGCCTTGCAGCTACCAACTATAGTATTGTTTTCATTTTTGTCTCACACATTAATGACATTGTCCATTTCTGGCTTTGATAACTAACTTGCCTAATTTGGCATTAATTTGCTATCTTGTTATATGATGTACCATTGCTGGTGAGAATGTAAAATGGTGCAGCCACTGGGGAAAACAATTGGTCAGGTCCTCAGGAATTTGAACATAGAGTACCATCTGACCCAGCAATGCCCCTCCTAGCTATTACCCAAGAGAAACGAAAACATTCATCCACATAAACCTGTACACTAATGGTTATAGTAGCATCATTAGCCAAAAAGTGGAAACAATTGACATGTCCATCAACTGATGAATGGATGAACAAATGTGGTAAATTCATACAGTGGAACATTCTTCAGCCATACAAAGGAGTAAAGTACAGATACAAGCTACAACATAGAGGAACATAGAAAAAAACATTATGTTAAGTAAAAGCAGCCAGACAGAAAAGGCCATATATTGTGATTCTATTTTTATGAAATGTCTAGAATAGGCAGATCTACAGAGACAGAAAGTTCATCAGTTGTTGCCAGGGGCTTGGGAAGGGAGGGGAATGGGAACTAATGGGAACAGAGTTTCTTTTTGGAGGTTGTGATAATGTTTTGTTCTTAGTGGTGATGGTTGTACAACTTGAGGACTATACTAAAATCCTCTGAATTGTAAATTAAAAAAACAAACTAAAAATATGTACATAAAATTTACCATCTCACTAACTAGAGACATTCAGTCTGAGAAGGGATGAGATGAGGGATTCGAAGAGAAAAATAATCTGGTGGATATGGCATCATCCCAAATAGAAAGAAAAGGAAAACCTCCCAGATCTCCGTCCCTTCCTGCTCAGGCCCTGTTCTTCCCAAGGCGGGAGAGGAAGCACTGTGTGCGTGCCAAGTGTGATAGAGTATGTAACAATCACCGGTTACACCCAGATCTGTCACTGGAGTGGAAAAATGCAGGATAATCACTCCAGGGTGGTCAGTGACAGTTATAGAAAGTGACAGGAAAGGGAGGAGGAGGGGCATTTGCTAGTTGGTATTAAAGACTTAAGGCTTATGTCTGCAATAGGTGTTTTCATTTACTCTAAAAAACAACTTTTTTTTGAATTAGGTACTATTATTATCATTTTACACAGAAAGGATCTGAGGTTCAGAGAAGGTAATAATGTAATTGCCCAAGGGAGGCAAAATAAAGACCACTCGTCGCAAAGTCCAGGTTGCCTAGTATAGTTCCCAAGCTGTGAAAAGCAAGATGGAAATTACCTATCTCTGCACTCGACCTATAAAGATTAAGATGAGGAAAGAGGTTGTTCTCACTTCACTGCCTAAATGAAAAGCGCTTGACATCTCCATGGATGGCAGCAGTTTGGGCAAATAGCAAGGCGGCTGGGAAGATTTCCGACCAATTGCTCCTGGAGCGGCAGCAGAGGGGGTGCAGGTGATGGGTCAAGTCGGGGCACCCATCTGGCAGGGGGGCTGGGCATTGGCCTCTCCTGGCAGTGGCTGAAGCCCACGTTCAGTAGTCAGCTGTCCGCTGGTCCTGCCCCTCAGCACAGTTCTTTGCCTCCCCATGTAAAGCCAGTAGGTGTACAAAAGGCAAAGGCATGGGCTTTCGCTCCTAAGTGCACCCAGGAACTGGTTGTTTGCTGGAATAGTGCCAAGCAGCCCTACATAGCTAGGGGGAAAGTAAGAAAGTCTCTTATCTTACACCCTCAAAGCATAAACCTGAAGGGCATCAGCTTAAGTCTAGCTCAAGGGATCTGGATGTAGGGGTCATTGGAATGAGAGGGATGCACATGGAATGTTTTGACTGTCATTTGGCAAGTTTTTATTTAGTTAGATTGGGATGAGCTATTTATGGGCTGACATGTATCTGCCCTAGTGCTAGATCAGACTATTTACAATAAATGTTGCCATTATTATTGGTATTCTTTGTATTTTTAACTATAGGTTACTGAAGAGGGAGGTAGGCCAATCCACTAAAAGTCAGTTCTTGAAATAATCAATTTGTAGAATGACCAAAATTTACAAACTTCAGTTCTTACTAGTTTTAATAAAAATATTTTACTTTTGATTACAAATAAATGAATATACTCTTTTGTATATTGGCTAAACTAAACTTGACTGGCTAGCTGATAAAATAATCCTAATAGGATGCTAAAATGATAGCAAATCATAAATCCACTGAAAATAGCAACACGAACTACTTTCTTACCCACAATTTTGACATTCAGTACATATGTGAGTTGATTTTTTTTCAGATGCTTGGTAATGAAATTTTTCCAAAATTAAGGCACATTTACTATTATTTTACCAATTGCTCAAATGGCATGTCAGCCTTAATTTATATTTTTAGCAAGTGAGATTTAATTTACTAATTTAAATTTCAAAAGTTAGAAAATTCAAATCTTAATTAAAATTTATTTATAATCAGAACTGTTCATTAACTCAAAAAATTAAGTTTAGTTTAAAGAGCAGCTGAAATAAATCAGAATTAGCAAATAGTCCAATCAGAGATAAAATGCTGACATTTTGGTTTCTAACAAGAATTTCAGAAACAGAAAGATAGGTAGCAGTTTGCAGAAAGTTTAAACTTAAAAATATAAAGCTGGAAAGGAAATAAGGGTCTTTAGAAAGGAAACCTTGCTCGACCATCATCCCCCAGATTCCAGTTGGGAAATAAGGAAAGAATTAAGCTGCCAGATGACAAACTGACAAGAACCAAATTTACTAATTCACCAAAAACTGAAATGAAAAGATTTTACCAGCTTTAAAGCAATGGCTTAACAGTGTTCAGAAAAATGTCAAAATATAGTTACAAATGATTAAATACATTTTCTTGAATGTAGTTCTGACAAACCAAGAGCTCTCTGAAATCAAAAGCCTTATTGAGCCCTTCCAGATGCAGCCAGATAAGGACTCTGTTCTGGGACCGGAAGTTTCTGCTTCACCAGTAGAGTAGCAAAGCCAGTTAACAGAAACAACTTGACCACTAGACTCAAGAAACAGGACACATTTATGAGGGAACACAAGGAAAGAAAGTTCTTTAAATTCACACTGGCTACAGGTGAGGTAGGTGGGCTGATATGAAGCGACAAAAAGTCAGGATATATATATAGGTGGTGAGTCCATAAGGAAGGCTCATGGATTGGTTGTTGACGGTGGTCAGACACTGGTCACACACAAGGGGGCCGTGGTGGTCCTGGGGACCTTCTAGATGATTGCTGGAATAACTTCGCCCAGAAACGTGGAGTTTCTGGTTGGCCAGGGCCCACAGTTATTGACTGACGGCCTTCCTTTGTCGCTCTCCCTCATTCTACAGCCCTTACGTCACTTATTTTTAGGACAGCTCAGAAATTTTCCTTATAGTTCAGTGCCTTTCCCATGACAGAAGTATGTGTGTTGAGCATCCCTGGCCAATTGCTACCATACATATGAGTGAAAGACAGAAGCTAAAACACAAAAATAAGATCACAGAATCCTGTCCAAGGGAATACATGGAGCAGAAACTGGAGAGGTGTGGCCAGAAGGAGCCAGGAATATAAGGAGGTAAAGGCAAGGGACTGGGAGCCCAGATGAGAGGCTAAACAAGGTCAGCAAAACAGTATGAAACTGTGGTTTGCGTGAATTCCAGGGACTGGGTGAGCTAATACCCGGTCTGGTAAGGGTTTGTCGCAGGGGGTTGGGGCGGGTTAAAGATCGGAGTGTGGCACTGATATGCCCCTCTCTGTAGCCCAGCAGTGAGATATTCCCTCCATTCATGCTTGCATCTTCCAGGCAGCCTACTGGGATTTCATTTCCCCTTTATTGCGTGCCCTTGATGATCCCCTAGAGGAGGGGAACTGAAGCATAGTCTCTGGGATCTAGTCAGAATGGCCTGGAACTCTCTGAAGGCATTTACTGTCTGGGAAACCTTGCAAAATTTACCTAGCTCCCCTGAAGGTAAGCAACTTCCTAGAGTTGCTGAGAGGAGTACTTGACACCAGATATGCACAGTGCTAGGAATAGTGCCTGATAAATAGTAGGTGCTTGGTAATAGTAGTAGCAACCCCTTTGCCTGTAAAAATTCCCACCCCGCCATGACTTTCTTACCCTTCTTATATCTGACATGATAACACTTCCTTCAAGAAACCTGATCTCCTCAAAGCAAGAATTTGAAACACTGGGGCTTAATTATACATGCTTATACATGATCGCTTATGATTTGTTGCTTATCTGAGTCATTTGTACTTATATCTTCCACCACAAACTTTCTTATTGACACACAGATAAGATTATACTTGTTTTATTCATTAGAAAGAAATTCCCTTGCAAAATAACGACAACTTCATAAAAAGTGGCTCATGGGAGATTTTTTCATAACTTCTTCATTTTACTGACCTTTTATGATTTGTAATTACTAACAATGGCAAACTCTTATGGTTGCAACACATAGAAAAAAAAATAGCTGTCAAGTGTCCAGACAGCCAACTCTCTGCTAAACCAGCTGCATTTCTGAAATGTACAGTGCCAGAGATTAGATCTTTGAAGAAACCATTATGAATTTAGTAGCTTGTCTTATAGGAGTTTCTAAAGAATTGTTCTCTGCAAATTCTCTGAAATTTATTTCCCTTGCATTTTTTTCAGCCTTTGAATTAGATACCTAGTAGTGATCTCCAGCCTGGAAATAGGAGACTATTTCCTTGGGAAAGCTCCTGGGTCCTTACTGCATCTGTGCAGGATTTCTCAATGCAGCATCAATACCCAGTCCCTGACATGGCCAAGAAAACTGTGTTGAGTAATGTTTACCAAAGGCTACGGTCACGACGGTTCTTTCTGAGGGTTTATATACACTCTATGAGAGATTTCCCAGTATTTAGCAACTCTATGGCATGAGTTTAGATACTAGTAAAATTATTGGGAACATTGACTTACAGAATGAAGGGATTAGAATACTTACTCATTCAGAATAATGGGTTCTTGTGGGCTCTTTCCATTTTTTCTAAGGGAAAATGCAGGTACACTGAGGTTAACTTGCTTACCTAGTAACACTCATAGCGAGGCAATCATCCCAATAGTTTCAGTTCAGAGGGAGGAGATGATAGAACCTTAAACATGTAGCATCATGTCTTTTTCCTTTGGGGGTATAAGTGTAAAGTTATAATGTGAAGATAATAAAAGAATCTATTGGAAATTTCAGTAGCACTTATTGAATATTGAGATACTCTATAAGTATTTAGCATTTCATATCTAATAACCTGGAAGTGCTTGTTTTTAGTTATCATAACATATATGTGTAACACTCTCTTGTTAGTGTAATAGATTGTAGAGGCATTTCCAAATTAAAGATGTAAAGATGACAATTCATAAGAAGCATTGTTAGGCCACACTGTGTCTCCTTAGTGGATACGACTAAACCTCCTGCAATAGGCTTACACAGGTTCACCGAGGGGGTCAGAAGTAGAGGAAGAACTCGTGGTTTCAGTTTAGGAGCAATCATTCATAATGCCCTCTCTAGTCACATAGTTATGGGGTCCCCCCTTTCCCACATATGTTATTTGGCATGCTTCCTGCTAATTGAATTGATAACCAAATAAGACTTAGACCCTAAATGCTACAGAGGCCAGGAGCTATTTTAGCCCACACTTCACAGGACTGAAAGGATCTTACGCTGACATGTCTACATAACTTGAAATTGAATAAAAGAAGGTCATATTCTAGATATATAAGAATTTAAAAATATTATCCTGTAAGTTATTTGCTGAGTTTCTAACACATGGTAATCTCTCTCTGTCTTATCTGTCTTATCTGTAGATGGGGGAGGTCTATGCCCAGAGCCAACAGGGAGCGCTTTGTAAGCTCTGTCCTGCATGTCAGCAGTGAGGGTGGTGTTCCGCCTCAGTGCCCCAGCTGGGTAGGCAGCTCTGGGGTGCAAACCAGAACTGGCTTTTGTTTGGATCAGACCATTTCACAGCCTTCTTATTGGCCTACAGAGCAACTTTCTGCTGCCATGGGACAAGCCTGTGCCCTGTTGGTTGGCCAATACCTGGTGAATCCTCCATTCACCATCCAACTAGGTCATCATCACACCACCTCCACTATCTGACACAGGTGGCAGCCGGCTGTGGTTATCTCAGCAAATTCCAGAAGAAAAAGATTAAGTTGAAAAGATCGTAAAAGACTTGTTTGTACAGCTCTCAACCCATCAAAAAGTTGCTAAAGGCCATGGCATTTGCACACTGTTGGAGAGAAAGCAAGCAAATTATCTTCCCTTTAGAATAGGAGGGAAAGTACATGTTATGTTACAAAGATAATTAAGAAAGCAGCCAGACCTCTCAGAAGCTGCTGCTTTGTGAAATAGAGAAATTCCAAATGCAAAATGTTCCTGATGGTGAGATTGATTTCTTCCTGCTCCACTGTGCATTCTTGATGTGGCATATTTCTTGGGTAAGGCCTAGAGCGTACTCCAAAGCAGAGGGTTGCCAAAGGGTACTTTGGTATATCCTGCCTCACCTCTCCCTACTCCATCTACACTTTGGAAAGAAAAGGATCCAGTGGCCTTTTTCCAATCACTTATCAGCAAAAGATAAAGTTTATTAGAGGCAGTCATGTGTTCCCCCTTTAAAGCAAGAGCCATCTAGTCCAATGTAAATGCAGTGGAGACAAATTCATCTCCCAGCACTGAAGGTCTTATGGGAAATAACCCAGAGAAGTCCTAGCCTGGGTTCCAAAGGAAAAACAATCATTTATATAATAATGGGATTATACCTAATGGGTGTTTTTCCAACACAATATTTAGACTCTCCCCCAAGTCCTATTTGTTGACTCTCTCTAGTCTGCAGCCAACTCGTCAGCCTCAGGCACTAGGCCCTCTGGTCCCCTCATGAGAGGATGAGCCCTTCTATTCCACCTGGGCTTCTGGGAAAGAGGGGAAAGGAGAGCAGTCCTGCAGTCCTGCATATGCTGAGAAACTTCTCAGGGGTCCTGACACACCTCTTCCTCCCTTCCTGTTCCTTACCCTTTTTCTTTCTGCCTTTTCCTTGAACTTTTATCCAGCAGGTAGGCAGCAGTATTACTGTTACTAACCAGCAAGTATTTCAGATAATCTGTAGTTATGAGTATAACTTGCTCCTTTGTGAGCAAGGAGCTGAAACACAAATCTGGAGGTAATCTTAATTTACTGAAACTGTTTAATTAACAGTACTGTACTGTGGTGACAGCTGGACTCTAGAATCAGCCTGAGTCCACATTCTTCCCTCACTATTACTAGCTACTGACCTTGACTTCCACAGCCTCAGCTTCCTCATGTGTAAAGTTAGAATAATTCAAGGATTAAATGAGATCATCTATAAAAAGATCTTCTTATGTTCCTGGCACATAACTGTTTAATAAAAATGTTAGTTACTATTATTAAATTCCACGCCTGTAACACCTCCCTACCAGCAATATCATATTTAAGGACCAAAAAATTATTAACAATAGCAAAAACCTCATCAAGTTTTGGAAAACTAAGATTGAAATGGAAGAAACTAAACTTCTAAGTGAAGTTAATTCTAAATGGCGTATGATAAAGTCAGTACTTTTCTGTGAAAGGACTTGATACTTTGTAGTAAACATAAAATTAGGAATTGAGCAGAATTTTGATAAAGGTCAGACATCAGGACAAAACGTCTCCAGCCTTAGAATTGTCATTTGAGCCTAGTAAAGTAACTGACCTTCTTGCAAATAAAGCTGTTCCTATAAATGAAAGTGTTGAACGTGCTCTGGTCCCCAGAAAGGGATACCACAAACTACAAAGTATTACTCTTGATTGATAACAAGCATTCTCTCTGTTATGGGTGGAATTGTGTCCACCTAAAAAAGACATATTTAAACCCTAACCCCCAGTGCCTCAGAGTGTGACCTTATTTTGAAATTTGGGTCTTTACAAAGAGAAACGAAAATAAGGAAGTTGGGTAGGCTTTAATCCATGCCAAGTACAAGACTTGTGCACTTGTATAAAGGAGAAATTTGGACACAGAGCTAGATACACACACCGAGAACCATGTGAACATGAAGGCAGAGATTCAGGCAATGCATCTATAAGCCAAGGAGTGCCAAAGCGTGCCAGTGAGCTGGCAGACATGGGGGAGATGCAAGGAACAGGGTCTCCCTCAGCCGTCAGAAGGGGTCAAGGCTGTCAGTCCCTTGACTTGGATTTCTGGTCTCCAGAACAGAGAGATAATATATTTCTGTCATTTAAGCCACTTTAGTTTGAAATACTTGGTCACAAGGTAATACACATGCTGATCCCAGCCATGATTATATTAAAAATATATTAATTATATTGAACACTCACAGATCCCCAGGCCTGACAAATATATGCCCTTGTAATTCCACTTGTTTTCCTAAATTATTGCAGCTGCTACACTGGCAGCAGCCCCTCTCTCCTCTTGCTACCATGTTATTAATTACTCTTTTATAATCTCTTAGATATCCATTAACTTTTCTGTTATTATTGTTGTTCTGTTTTTTTGTTGTTTTTTTTTAACCCTGTTAGGTCTTTGAAATAATTGACATGCAGCCTTATTTTGTATTTCATGAGTTAAGACTGAGAATCAGGTCAGCTTGGAACCTTCCTGGGATTTTGAGTCCTGAGCAAGTAACAAATTTTGAGGATTTCAGAGTCCTCCCAGCAGCAGCACAGGATCAGCTGGTTTCTGCATCACGGTTCCTGCTGCCAAGCCTCTGGAGTTGCCGGGAGCTGCCAGTTTTCCAAGACGGGCGCTCCAGCCTTTTGTTAATACTTGAGCTCCTGATATGCTTCCAAAATATTCAGGATTTCTTTTTCTTTTCTTTCTCCCTCCCTCCCTCCTTCCCTTCCTTCCTCCCTCTGTCCCTCTTTCCTCCCTCCCTCCCTTCTTCCTCCCTCCCTCCCTTCCTCATGTGTAAAGTGAGAATAACTTAAGGATTAAATGAGATCATATATATACTTTTCATTGCATGATAATATATAACATCCGTATATATTTACTAGTATTTATTTGTATTAGTGTTTTGTACTAGTAGTACTAGCAATTAGGAACCATTAACTAAATAACAAATATGTAGAAAATGATTTTAGTTATAAGTGAAGCCTCTCCCATCTCTGCCACTCCACCTGCAGTCTAGGATCCCTAGAAGAATTGGACAATAATTATCACATTTCTATGCTTCTCTGAGAGATCTACAATTACTGGTACTTGAGATGAGTCTTGAAGGATGAATAAGGATTAGTTAGGAAAAGAGAGTGAAGGGCTTTCCAGGGCCAGCAGGTGCAACTACCTAGAGAGTTCTGGCACCTTGAAGGGTGTTCCTTGGCTGGGGCTGGCTGTACCTCTTCATCGTCTCATTCCTGAGGCCCTTTCCAAGTGGCCTCTCTCTTCAGCAAGATAGTCATACTTCTCTGTCAGTGGCTGGCTTCCAGGAGTGCAGAAGCAGTATTTGCCAGGGCTCTTAAGGGTCAGGTCAGAATCTGCAATACAATCTGTGGTCAGTTCAAGTAACAAGGGCAGTGTAAATTCAGGGGGAAGAGAATTAACCTTCACCTTTTGATGAGAGGATCTATATGTCTCCAAGGAGGGGAAGGATGGATATTATTATGTGAAACAGGATTGTCCCTTGAAATGGAAATGGGAACATACCAGATTAGTCACATCCCTTCTGTTTTTAAATTTCATTTATTTTGAACTAACTTACTTAAAAATTGCTTTTGTTTGATTATATGAAGAACAAGAAAAGAAAAGAAAAAAAAACAGTGTCTGCAAGGAAGTCTGCTGTTTAGGTTTCCCAAACTAATTAAGAACATACTCAAGTCTCATCTATTTCATATTATCCAAAAAGCAATCAAAAGGTAATAGGTATTTACCCATGCCTGTTAAAATATTTATTTCACTAGTAAAATCATCAAAGTAACAAATTCTAGACATCTCCTGTATACTTAATAATCTTAAGCCAAAACAGAGTTGTAGATGAATCATTTTTAATTAGATTTTATAGTAAATGTATTCAGTTGTAGAAAACAGATACCACTACAAGTACTTAAGAAGAAAGATTTAATTTAGTGAATGAAGTGCATTGTATCTCAATGGAAATGTTGGAGGAGCAAGACCAACATGCAGAATTGGCCCATGGGACTGCTAACTCTCAGAATTACGGGCTGGCAAGTCAGGAAGCTGTAGGCTCAAGGGACACTGTCTTGGTCATGATGCAGAGAAAGTGTATTTCCAACAATTGTTGACTGAGATCAGAGGATGGGGAAGCTACTACCTGAACTGCTGGTTTCAGGAACATTCATGTATGATGGGTTGTACAGGGGCAAATACAAATTAAATACAAGAAAAAAGTTTAATTTTTCCTATTGAAAGTGAAACACTTCTCACCCTCCCTTTTCTTAGAGCATTTACTTAAGAAAACTTGTAATTTATCTGCTTCTTTGAAAGATATGTAATTCTTTTTAAATGCAGAATATGTTTCTTGCCAATTTTATAGCCCAGCAATATTTTCCCAGGGACCTGGAAACCAATTCTTTGAAATGGAATTATCAAGGAAGATAGTGTCCCTATCTACCAGTGTCTGCAGAAGGGTGGGAGTCTAACTTCAACAGGCACCTGGCTCCAAGTTACAAAACCTACTGCTTATCATTAATGAAAGGAGAAATTTATTTTTCTTTTGGATAAAGACCATGAACAAATACAAGTGGCTTCTCCAATTACCAGGTGAATTTAGGACCAACTCTGTATGATAAATGGTGCTGTCCAGTCTTCTTACTTGAGGACTAGTTACTGTTTATCTTGAGAACATGTATGGAATGGGTTGTATCTGCTTGACTATATAAAAGCTTGAGATTGCTTTCTGTTTTTGCAACCTCTTAGAGGTAATTCACATCACGTTCTGGTTTATGCTTATTTAATAATAAACTGTTTCCTTCCTTCCTTGCTCCCTCCCTTCCTTTTTTTCTTTCTTTTCTACCTTTATGGAGAAGTTTTGGGGGATGGCAGGAAATTTTGTTTTTGTATTTCTCCAACACTGATATGCCACTGTCTCTGTGTTTCTGTCACCACTTATTTTTTTCATTAATGAAAACTTACAGGAGGGCATCTCATAGGCATAGCCTAAATCACATCCAGAACCCTAATTTTGGGTAACCCTGAGAAATATAGTTTTTAACTTCCCAGTTCCTAAAATATATGCTTCATCCAAAATAATTAAGTTTTAAATTTCTAGACAAATAGTAAATAAGTTATTATAAAAATCATGTAGTCAAATGAGCTTAAATCTCTCCTTTAAATCCTGGAGGAACTCCAATGTATGAATTTTTCTAACCACAAGCTGCAATTAATACCTGCCTCAGTGATTGCCAGGTGTTAGTAATAATTCATGCCTGGTTCTGAGCATCTGCCCTGGAACAGGCCCTGAGCTAATCATTTTATTTTAAGCTATTAAAACAATCCTGCAAGTTTTGGGCACAATTATTCGGGTTTCACTCATGAAGAAACTGAGGATCAAACTGATTACATGTCCTGTCTAGAACCATACAACTACACAGTAGATTCAAAATTTAAATTTAGGTGTTTTGATCATTCCCCTCCTTGCTTCATGATTTCCCCTTTTCACTCACAGGGTCCTAGACATCCCGTTGGGTCTTCTCTTGCTATCTCACACTGATTCTCATTACTATTACCAGAGTCAAGAAAATGCTGTCAGGGTAAGGAAATAGAGACTTTTCCAGATGTGGCTTAACTCAGGAATCTGGTTTGTAGGACCACCAGCTGATGCTCCCCCTTCTCCCATCCTATGCCTGACCATGGCCGTGGGTGGGCAGTCGGAAGGGCAAGGCAGCATTAAAGCTGGGCTCACCTTTCACCAGCCAGAAGGTACTGGGTAGGTTACTCAACTATTCCAAGCCTTGAATTCCAGTCTTGTAAAAAAGAGATACAAATAGACTCTATTTCACAGGTTTGTGAAGACTGAGATAACACACACAGAGCATCTGCCTTGTAGCAGAATGCACCAAATAAAGGTTAGTGCTTGAACTTAACATCTCACAAAGCTTTGCATTCTCATTTGAGACAGTCTTAGTTATTGAGAAGTTATTTCTTATATAGAACAGAATTTTGCCTCTAGCACCTTTCATTCATTGCTCATAAGTATATGTCCTCTGGGAAAAAAAGCAAGTAAGCAGTCATACTCTACTTTCCACGTGACAACTCTTTGAATACTTGTACATTTGTACATGAACAATGTACATGTATATTTCCCTACATTTTCCCCTCTCCAGGCGAATACTTCACAGTCACTTCCACTGAGTGTGGTATGGTGATCAGACTCTATGCTATCCTGTTCGCCCTCTAGTTTGTCACTGTGAACAATACGGGGTTCAGAAATGAACACATACTCCAGAAGTGGTGCGCCAATACAGAAAATTGAAAGTCTTAACATCCCTTCGTCTGTACAATTTAACTTAGTCTAACATGGCATGAGCTTTCAACAGACTCACTACACTGTCCACCCATATGAAATTTGTGTCTGCCAACTTCCCTTGCCCAACACACACTCAAGTGTTTTATATGAACTACTTACTCTTAGGCAGGTCTCCTCAATTCTGTTAAATGTTGGCATTTACATTTTATTGCATCTTATTTCACAGCAGTTTTACTATCCTCTCAGTCACTACAAGAGCTTTTTAATCTTGATTTCATCACTTAATATATAAGCAGACTCTCTGGATTAGCCAGGTTGTGGTTTGGCTATATATAACATGAAACTAAGATACCATAACATAAACAAAACAGAATATTATTTCTATCTTAAATGAACAAAGACTCTGGATAGATACCTCTGGACTGAGGTGATGACTCTGTGATCATCAGGGGCCCTGGTCCCTTTGACTGGGTTTTATCTTCCTAAACACACTTTCACTTCCTGGTCCAAGCTGAAGGCTAGAGCTCACCTCTCACATCCACTCTCCAGCCAATAAGAAGGAGGCGACATGTTCATCTCCAGCCATTTAAGATGACCACCCAAAAGTGCCATCCCATATATTACTTTGGTTTATAGACCCTTGAGAAATGATTTTTTTTATATAAAGCAGAATTTTGCCTCTAGTACCTTTCATTCAATGATGAGCAAGTAGCCACATGGCCACAACTACTTGCAAGAGAGGCTGAAAAATGCAATCCCTATTCTGGACAGCTATGTTTCAGGCTAAAAAGAATAATTCTATTATTAAATAATAATTATTACCATTAATAATTCATCACATACTGGGGAACAACTAGTAGTTTCTGTGTTTTTAATAAATGTGAGAGCCTTCTTTCTATGACTTTATTCATATCATTGATAAAAATCTTTAAAAGGGCCCAGGCATGGGCACAGTCAGCAAATGAAGCCCCTCCATGTTCAGCAGCGTAAAGGGCCTTAACCATATCAGTCATTCAGCAAGAATCCCCTAAATACAGTAAGGCTGTGGGTGGGGGATATAGGACAGGGAGGGGTTGGTAATGCCAAAGCTCACACCACATCCTTCATGATGGAGGAAACTGAGAACAAGAGAAAGGATCCTAGAAAACAAATGCCCTTGCTTTCATTTATTTAAAAATTTTTAATGTATTTTTTTATTTTTATTGAATAATAATTGATAAACAATATTATATTGGTTTCAAGTATACAACAGAGGATTCAACAGTTATATACATTATTAAAATCCTCACTCCAACTGGAGTAGTTAGCATCTGTCAACACAGAAAGATGTGACAGAACTATTGACTACATTCTCTATGCTGCACACTCATCCCCATGACTAATTTATATTATGATGGAGCTTTTGTGCCTCTTTACCCCTTAACTTATTTAACCCACCCACCCTCACCCCTTTCCCATGGTGCCCATTAGTCACTTCTCAGGGTCTGTAAGTCTATTGCTGTTTTGTTCGTTTTGTTTTGTTTGTAGATTCCACAAAAAAGTGAAATCATATGGTATTTGTCTTTCCCTACCTGGCTTATTTCATTTAGCATAATGCCCTCTAACTCTATCCATGTTGTCCCAAATAGCAGGATTTCTTTCTTTCTGTGGCTGAATAATATTCCATTGTGTATATGTACCACATCTTTATCCATTTATCTGTTGATGGACACTTTGGATGCTTCCATATCTTGAATGCCCTTCTTTTATTGTCATTTTCTCTTTAATACTTAACCTACAGGTCTTACCTGATTTCTTTTCGCCAAGGTAAGGTGGTTAAAACCAAACTCTTCCTAGCATATCTCTTTATCTCTATATTACTGGTTCTGTATCTCAGATTTACAACCATCCTAAATGCAAGAACATTTTCAGGACGCCTTTAGGTACCAAATGAACACCTGTATGTACCAATGTCATAGATTCCATTTAAGGTTCAGTAGAGCAGTGCTTCTCAAATGTTAATGTGCTTAGGGATCACATGAAGAAACTTGTTAAAATGCAGATTTCATTTCAGCAGGTCTGGAGTGGAGACTGAGACTCTCTGCCTTTCTAGTAATCTCTTTGGTGATGTCAAGGCTGCTAGTCCTCAGACCAGGCTTTGACTAGTGCGGAAATTAGACTTTATGCTCTATAAGGCCACAGACCCTGTCTGCTGCATTCCCATAGTCCCCAAACCTAGCAGTGTATGTAGCACACAGAAGTGGTACCATACATATTTTTTTAATAAATGGGTGAATAAAATATATCACATACGTCTCCATAAGGCTATGTAAGCTATCTATGGAAAGTAAATTTCATCTTAATCTACTTCATAATACCATGTAATAAGCAACTACTTCATGCCATGAACTGTACTTGATACATTAATGCCATTAATTATTAGTGTTCACAAGATCCTATTAGTTATGTATCATCTGCATATTTAAAATGAGGGTACTGAGGATCAGAGAGCGACTTGCCCAGAGTCCCAAAACCAGAAAAAGAAAAAGAAAAAAAAGAACAGAGAGCATAACAGATCTATGCGATTCCAAGGCCCCTGTGCTCTGCTGACTCCTCCTTCTGGGGAGGAAAATATCCTGGCCTATAGCCCCGACCTCATCTGACAGGCTATTTCCCAACCTCCCGCTCCAATTTCAGAGAGAGCATCTCTTTATCAGATCTGGAAACAAAAGAGGAAGTGCGGGCCCTGTGCCGGAGCTCTAGGCCCTCTGGCAGCCCCACCCCAGCGGTTTCCCGTGTGCAGGTGGGCCTGCCACGCAGCCTCAGCTCAGGGACAAGCATGGCCCAAGTACCAAGCATTGCCTGAACTTTCATACCATTCTAGGTCCAGCCTTAGTCACTACTCCATGCCAAAATAATCTATTACGGAAGCGGTATTTGGGGGAAGTGTCTATATCCCAACTATATTTGTTTGCCTGATCTCTAAAACTCAGAGCTCAGTTAGATTTCAGCAGTAAGATGTTTTTTTCTTTTGTTTGGGTCACAGCATATGTAAAACTGTTGGATGTTTTGATTTCCTGACCCTACCTCTTCAGCATGCTAAATTAAGATGGTGAACATAAAAAATAAGTTACTAGATTTCTCAGAACAAGTACATAGCTCTTCTATAAGAGTGTATGTGGCAAATTAAAAATGGCTACAAACCCTTGGCAGCTCCTCCATCAAGAGGAGGAATCTATTTCCACTCCCTGAATCTGGGTTGGCCTCGTGATTTGCTGTGACCAGTAGAAAGCAGTGGAAGTGATGCTGGGTGAGTTCTGAGTCTGGGTCTCAAGCAGCCTCCATTCTTGCCCTCTTGGGATGCTGCAGCCATGAGACCCAGCCCAGGCTGACCTGCTGGAGAAAGAGAGCCCCTGTGGAGTCCTGCCAGACACAACTAGCCTCCAGCCCGCCTGCCCTCAGACTGCAGCCACATGAGTGACCCCAAGCATGATCAGAATAACTGCCCAGTTGAGCTCAGACCAAATTGCCCACCCAGAGAACTGGAAGTAAATAAAATGATTGTTGCTACAATAAGTAACTGATCAGTGCTTAATATTAACTCTATTTATATGTTACCATGACTGTAACACACCTAGTCCAGGGCCTGGTATATATTATGTATTTAATAAATGTTAGATGTATTTTTATTTTTAACAAACTGTGTATTTCAGTAGTTGTGGAAATTTAAAAGTTAAATACGTTTTATAGGACCAACTTATTTTAGACCAACTTATTTTATAAGCATAGATGTTATACTTAATAAACTAGGGTTAGAAATAAATCGACATTGAAATCTAGATATAAGATAAATTATTAAAGATAATTACATTCATTGTAGAAAAGTAATGGATTAAATATTAGGAGTGATTTGCAATTACATAGTCCAGTCCTCAATTGCAAATAATTCACTGAAGTCAAGCAATGTTTGATACTGTTTTCAAAGTTTCTAAGGAAAAAAATATCCCAAGATTTCCCTTTCCTGCATCAAGCATGAGTTCTCTTCCTTTACGTCTAGGCAAAGTCCCCACTAAACAAACGTATTACCTGGCTGCTTGGGTCATCTGAAACGCCAAGCTCGTTGGTACATTCCCATTGCTACTACTGTGCAAACACCTCAGGTTCTTTCTATGTTAATTTTATCAAGAGTCAGGTTTCGTGAAGAAAGCGCTGACAGGCAACCTTGTGGGAGGTCCCATCTTGATAAATGAACTTATCTCAGGAAAAGTTGCTCCCACAATAATCCTGTGATGTAAGCAGGTAAGAGGTTTTCCATCCTGTTTCATTGTTTGCTTGTTATTTTATCTTACCCTATTTTATATGTGAGAAAATTGACATTCAAGGAAATTGAATAATTTTTCTAAAATAAGAGAGAGAAAGAGTACAAAGTAGAGTTGGTATTTTAACCCTCCATCGGCAACTGACTACAGATTGAGTGTTCTTTTTGCTGTTCCACTAATTATGATGTTATTGAAAGCAAAGCTATTCACAATGGGGGCAATACGCCCCGCCAGCAAAAATTGGTCCTTGTGGGGGATGAAAAATATTTTTAGATATTACAGCGGTTTATGGCCTAAAGGGCTACAGAACATATAGAGATGTACAGAATATCTGTGGTAATAAAGTTCAGAGGGGGTAAGGGTGATTAGGAAAAAAATGTCTAAAATGGTTCCTTAAGGGCCAATAATGAAAAGGAAGTTGAGAAACATTGACTTAACACTTTTTCTTTTTTAAAGCTTTATTGAGGTATAACTGACAAGTAAAACTGGAAGATATTTATGTGTACAATGTGATTTGATATATGCATACAATGGGAAAGGATTTTTTTCTTCATTAATTTGCATGTAAGTTTATATCCTTTACTAACTTCTTCCTCCTTTTCCCCACCCCACCAGGTCCTGGCAATCATCATGCTACTCTCTGTATCTGTAAGTTTGACTTTTTATTCCATGTATAAGTAATAACATGCAGAACTTGTCTTTCTCTGTCTAGCTTATTTCACTTACTGTAATGATGCCCTACACATTGTCAAAAAATGTTGAAATTCAAGAAAATTGAATCATTTTTTATTCCTGTTGTCAAAGACGAAATGGATTTTTTTCTTTTTAAGGTTGAACTACATATATATGTATGTGTGTGTATGTGCATATATTTGCTTTATCCAGTCATCCAATGACAGACACTCAACACTTGGGTTGTTCTCGTACCATGGCTGTTGTGACTAATGCTGCAGTGAACATGGAGTGTAGATGACTCTTGATATTATGGTTTTATTTCCTTTCTTTCTTTTGTGTATCAGAAGTGGGACTGCTGGATTATATGTAGTGCTATTATTAATTTTTTGAGGAACCTCCATACTGGCTGCACATATTTACCATCCCCACCAACAATGCCCGAGACCAAATTGCCCAGAATTTGTCCCTGGGGTTGTTATACAGCAAAATGGGAAAAAACACATTCTTAATATCCTCTGGAGTCGCTAAACTGGTGGATTCTAAGCTTGGAACTGGCCTCCCACCTTCACCGCATGTATGAAGCCATCTCTTTGTAATCAGGGAGGTAACAAGAAGGAAAAAGAGTCAAAAGACAACCATGGTGGCGTTGTGTCTCCAGGTCCCTTCTCCAAAGTTCCCCAGGGCGCGCTGATCCCTGCCCTGCAGCTCATCCTTGCCTCCTCAGAACTACCTCAACTTCCTTAAGTTGGAGTTTTTGTCATTTGCAAACATAAAAATATTAACTGTGGCAGAGATATTTAGCTGTCATCCCCCAAATGTATGCTTTTTCCTTCCATAGTAGGAGTGGTCACCAGGAAACTGAAGTCTAGTTAGGAACCACATTTCTCAACTCAAAACATCTAGGTTGGGCCACATGACCTGTTCTTACTAATGGAAATGAATGGAAGTAATGTACATTATTTCCAGATTAAGGTTGTGAAGCAGTGGTTATGTCTTCTTTGCCCTCTGTTTTCCTCTTTTACGAGCCTGCTGCAGAGAAGCACAGAGCTTGAGATGCTGAACCTACAAGACAGAATGAGCCTAAAACCCTGAATCGCTGGTTGGAAGGGACTTTCCTACTGATCTCTCTGGGAATTTACATGACTGAGAAATAAGCTTCTAACATATGTATTTGAGCAACTATATTTTAAGGATGTATGTTATAGTAGCGACCTCTATCACAACTAATACACTAACTCATAATTTCTAATCTTAATTTTTTCATGGCAATTAAAGTTTTCTTTGAGCCTAGCAATGAACATGAAAGATATCCTAGAAAAGGTACTTGAACCAAACCTGAAAGTATGAGAAGAAATAAATTGTGTGACAAAGGAAAGGAGTGGCATTCTAATGGAAAAAGAACTCATGTACAAAACATGGCAGCAAGCAAAAGGACGGAATACTTAGAGAATAACAATCATTTATTTTTAATGAGGAAGGAGAAGGGTAATGAGACATCAGTTGAAGTAGCCGGTAGGAATCTGATCATAATAGGTCTTGGATGAAAACAAACTCTATAGAACTCTGGGTTCCCATGACCACAATCATTAGATCACCTTTGAGGACAGAAAAAGCAAGAAATTCCTTATGGAAATTTTTGCTAGGATTCATGGCATGTATATCAGGTGAAGAAAATGCTGATATTCTGCACATGATTGTGAGGGATTGAGCTAGTTCTGGAGGCACTGACTTCAAATTGAACTTGAGCTTGAGGGTAGTCAATGTCCTTTGAAGTAGCTTGGGATAAAACTTCCCAGTTAAATTCTTTATATGGGATGGGATGGTGTCAAACTAATCGAAAAGAGCCCTCTCTTTTGGCATGAAGGAACAGGAAACACAGGGAAAGCAGATGACTTAAGCTATGGCTATATCCAAAATAGTGCAAAAATATTGTTACAGTTCTCCATGAGGTTTTTTGGAACAACTTAGTTATGGAAATATCAGGACCTCCGGCCAATTTATAACAAGAAAATGAGACATTAGCCCAGATTACCTTGTTTTATCTTGATTTCTTTTGCTAACCCTCCATTACCAGTGGTCATCTGGGTGTACCACTTCCATACCACCTTAGAAACAAACACACTCAGCCTTTTATGCTACACTAACAAGTTCGTATTTTATCTTGAATGTGCAAGCTACTTCTACCTCTAGGTAACAACCATAATATCAACTCCCAGGAAATATGATTGTGTATTTAGTCCAGGCTTATTTGACGTCCATTAAATAATCTTGGACTCTGACACAGAACAATTTTACATTAAGTAAAAGAAAATAAATGGGTTAAAGGAAATCAACTGAAACAACTGTTTTATAATACACATGAAAGTAATATTCAAAATTAGTCCAACTGCCAACAGGAGACTGATACGTGGGAAATTCTCTGTATAAACTTGGCAGGGCTTGGGTCTTTGGTGTTGCAACTATAAATCTTTCTGGCTGGAAAGTGGCCTTGGAGGAAAGGGGATACTGTTAAGATACTGCCAATAATACAATAAAAATCAAATAGAAAGATTGCACATTGCAAGACACAGAATACTTAATTTATCAAACAAGAATTTTATGTCATTTTGGCAACCAAGATTTCTCAACCTGTCTTTCACAAGATGTTACTTGGTATTTTACAACAAAAGTTTCTAATCGACTGTACTGGAAAAATGTTGCTTAAATACAGTTAATCAGGTTTCTTAATTCCAAGATTTTTCAAAGTCTGTACTATGCTAAACAGCATTATGAATGTATAAAAAGGGTTTTAAGCATACAATCTTATTTCTCTTACTTATCTGACCTTGCAACTTTTTTTGGTAGAACATCTCAAACACCACTCAGAATTACCAGTTTAACTAGTTTCCATATACTGTCATTGTGATCAAAGAATTAATTTTTGACTCAGTGTTTCAAATTTTTTATAAGAAAATTTAGCCAAAGCAGTTATTTAGTATTACAATTAGATGAAAATTCTTACTCAAAGGATTCTGCACCTGTATTTCACATGGATATCTTAGTCAGAATGAAGAAAAGATATATGGGAGCTTCTCCTTGGGATCTGTGGAAAACCCAGGTTTGGACTCCTGAGACCAGGACTGCCCTGCTAAGCCCAAGAAATAAAACACATTATACAAGCAAAATTAATATTTTATGGTATAGTTATTCTGAAAATATAATATTTTCACTGCATTTTTATGCAAATGACTGAGCTCACTTCTCTTGCATGTTAGTGAGAGTAAAAATAATTCTTTTTTTACTTAGAATACCAGTACATCAACCACATCTTCCCTTTATATATGGACATATTCCAGTAAAGAAAAAATTTCATTGAAAGACATTTATGTACTTGCAGTACTAAGAAAAGCTAAATGAAACAGTCATTCTATCACCTGAATTAAGATGCGATCTGAGAATTCTGTATGAGAGCATTAAAATTTGTTTCTTGTCATTGGGGCCATAACTAACAGACTGATCTCTACCAAATTGGGTTACTGAGCTAAGATTTTTCTTATGATATTGAACACAGTCTAAGGAATATTTTGGTTTATATTTTCTTGAAAATTCCAAGGTAGATCCATGAATCTATCCTAAGAATAGTAATAACTATAGAAAAGATGAAGGATACCTAGGAGTTGGAGAGTATGTGTCCAAGTTACCTTCCTCGTTCTGAGCAAACCACTCCAGGTGTCCTTTTCCCTAACATAAAATGAAAAGGTTAGAATGGATCATTCTAAGGATCTTTCTAGCTCTAAAAAAAAAAAGTGATTTGTAAACAATATTTTAATGTGTTAACTGCTTCAAGTGAAATACAAATAAGTAGAATGATAGTGGATCTTGGTGTCTTCATGCGTATCCCTGTTATAAAGTAATACCAAAATTTCTTAAGAGTATTTCAATGTGCTCTTGTCTTGGCAGCCCATCCCTAAAAGGAGGTGCTTATTAATCTCACGCAGGGAGTCTAAGGGCATCTCTGGAGGCCAAGTGGGAAGGGGATTTGAAAGGAAGGAGTTGTACAAAGTTCAAAGCTACACAGATTTGCCCCTTTGACAAACCATTCATATGCCACATTTCCATTTTGTTTTTCCTTGATTTTGTGACTTTTTCTGAACTTCTTTTCTGAGTTTGAATCACAAATAAATGTGAACTACTATGTGATCCAAGTGATATAAGATCTTAAATGGAAAATCAAGATATTTAGGGCTCATTTTAAGAGAAAAGCTTATTTTTATGCCTTAGAGTCATTTGCGTGAATACTTATGACACCTAGTGGTCAAAAACTGGGAAATAAGCTCTTTAGGAAGAGGAAATGGGAATGCCTGAAGGAGAAAAGGCTGTGTAGATAGAGGAAGAGCTTCTTTTCAGCAAAACACCTATCCCTGAAGGTGTCTAGTTCTGGGATTCCTTACTTAAGAAGAAATAATTTGAATAAAACAGAAAATACAAGAGAGGAAATGACCTTCCGGAAAAGAAAGAGTTTAAAGAATCTGGAAGTATGCCATCTACAGAGAATGAAGAAGAACTTCACGCATTTGGATTCTTCCCATCCAACAATATGAAAAACAATCATTGGAGAACATTTGTGATCTGCCATGGCTCAGTCCAAGCATGCATGGACCCACACTGGTCTTTTGGATGGGTGAACCAACGTGTCAACGCCTTCTTATTTTCCATATATTGACTCAGTCTTAAAAGAAAATGTTTCCAATAAAAGTAAATTCAATTATTCACGATAAATTTAGTTTGCAAAATCTCTAAAGAGAAGAGATGCAATCTGGAGTTTCTGTTCAATAAAAACAGTAAATCTCTTTAAAAACAGTAAGGATCAGAAATATAATAATAATAAAAAGAGAGGAGATACATAAAGATAGAATGGGTTTGAAAAAATAATTCATGGAGCAGGGCAGCATTGAGCACAGTTGTCCACAGACAGCACTGCTAATAATATTCCTAGAAGTGGTTACAAGTGAGCATTCCCTTTGGCTCCTCCAGCTTTTTGGGCTTTCCCAACGAGATTCGCTCTAGGAACTTTATCACAGAAGGTTTATCAGTTCTACTACCCACTTCCCTACATATATTAAATATGTTTCTTTTTTAATACAAACCATAACTTATTGCTTAGACCCCTCCTACCTGAAGTACATTCCAGAATATCAGCTGCTCTTATCAAAATTTCTCTTACAAGGTGTAGGGACAATGGTGGAGCTGTTAAACAAGTCCCTTCCTTTTGAAAGCAGAACGCTAAATATTCTGGCATATATGCTTTGCCTAAGAAGGATGTTCCCATTAATATTAACCTAGTTATTAATTCTCATATTTAAATTAGTCTGAAATTTCTCAAGAATTACTCCTCCTTTGGATTTCTTATTTGGATACCATACTTGCTCCCCTTCATTTTTGTAAATAGCCGAGAACTGGGAGCCTCTGGAATCCTTTCCAGACACTGAAAATTGTCTGAGAATTGAACTGGCTCAGGTGATACATATTTCCTAGTACTTTGAGGCTGAAAGAGTTTAAATTGGAGTTAGCTATTGTACAAAAATATCTAAACAGAGAGAGAGAAAGAGAAAAAGACATCAAGTTCTCAGAAACCAAATGTCTAGTAAACATGTTGTCAGGAACCAAGAGAAGCCAAAATACCCTTTATGCATTGAATTTTCTCTTGAGATGCTTTTTTATAGACCTGTCTGAAGTCAAGAGAATGGGACCTAGCAGTGGCTCCACGACTAACCATCGTGTATCCTTGAACAAGTCACACAAACATTCTGGGTCTTCCTTTCTTCATCTTATAAAATGAAGATATTTACTAGATGGTATCTAACTTAAGTCCCTTCAGGCTTCAGAATTTGATGTTTTAAATCGTTCACTGTATCTTCTTTATCTTGTTTTATTTTCTCTGATAATTATGCTCCTATAAAGTTTCCAGTTCAATACTCTTTAAGTGAACCAAAAAGAGAATAGGAAAACAGAGATGATATCTATTTTCTCACTGCTATGGGAAAAGAGAAAACAGAAAAATATACCAGATTATCTTGAAAAAGAAAGAATTAGTTTTAAAGAAAAATAAATAAATTATGAACTTAATTTAGGCTGTGACATTTGTTAGTTTTATGTAATAATGTACAATAATCCTTTTATGGCATTTTCATTATTGGTTTAAAAGTTAGGAATTGGTAATTTAATGCTTCCAAGTTAGGAAGGGAGTAGGCTTAAGGACTTAAGTGTTCACAAAGCTAGAAATTGTTTTTAAACAATTCTACACATTTCCGGAGGGACTGAAATATCTGATATGGGGTTCAGTTCTCTTTGAGGTTATTTCCAGCTCTGAAAATCTTAGATTCTGTTTTATCTCTCCTGGATTTTTCTACCAAATGGCCCTTCCAAGTCCCTCTGGCTTGGAGTTATTTGATTACTTGACTCCTATTTGCTGAAGGAATCCGGAATATGTCACCCCAAATATTCTTCTTTGACATAAAATTATTTTGGGCTGAAGGCAGTTAAGAAGCAGTAAACACAGAAAAGGGTTCCTTCTTTTCTACCTTAACACAGGAAATAAATTCTCCTTTTACTGGAGATAAACTTATCAGCCCAAAGAAGACACCAGAAATATCTACAAACAAACCTTATTAAACTAACCTTTATTTTCCTAGTTTCTTCTTCACCATTTACTGCCTTTAGCCCAAATCCCTCTGTCTTGTCAATTCTTCACAAATTTATTGTTTCTTTGTCTAAAAGATATAAATAAGCTTCCTGCTCTAGTCACTTATTCTGGTCTTCATTCTCTTGTGAAGTCTCCTAATATGTAAAAATTGAATTAAATGTGTATGCTTTGTGCCTGTTAATCTGTCTTTGTCAGTTTAATTTTCAGACCCAGCCAGGGACCCTTACAAGAGGAAGGAAAACAATTTTTCCTCCACTATATTGCCTACCCATGAGGAAGGAAAGTCACCTAGTGGACAAATGACAATAGGAAGATGAGGAGATTCAGGAATAAAAATCATCTTTATTCTTTCTACAATTTTTAAATTTACTTGGTGAGGACACAGTGAGGTGTAGGTAGCCTAGAAACAGTGAGAAGTAAGAGACAGGAGAGTAGGTGGACTTAATATTTTATTTTATTTTTTAGAAGAAATGTTGTTTTTTGGCAATCTAGTCCCTCCTGGTTCATTCAAGAGCCCCATTCACCTGGTGTTCAAGTACTATTTGCAAGTGGGTGGTGTGGCTTGTATATTTACAGTAGCACTTCTCAGGAAGTCTCAGAGTAAATCCTGTGACCGAGAAGATTCTGATACTTGAGGACCATGGATTGTTTTGTTTCCTGTGATACTTACTTAAATATATAAACTCAAGTGTGAGAGGGCACATACCAGGCACACAGTTCAGAGAATACTTGCTGCCCTGTACCCATGGACATTTCAATCAATGTAAGAGTGCTAAAAAATAAAAAGGCAAAGTGGTAGAGCCTAATCCGCTAGTGTTCTTTTCCCAAATAACTAGAACTAGATTGAAAAAGCCACATGCTTGTCTAATGTTTCATAGCTACTTCTTCCTTAAGAAATAAAAACGCTTTTAAAGGCAATGAAAATATTAACTGTGGAGGAAGGGAAACATAGAATACATAGCAATTAAAGAACTTTTATCTTCCTTTTTAAACTAAATTCTTACTCCGTTATCCACCTTTGTTGAGGCTTATTGAAGGGCCTAGTTCAATACACTTGACTAGCAGAGAATTGCGCTGCTTAAAGATATCTTAAACATGTATATTACTTATGTCTTGTATGTAATATAAGAATTCTGTTCAAAATGATTTTTGTGTCTGTTTAGATATCATCTTTGTTCCATGCCAGTTTATTGGATTATAATCCTACTGAGGGCAGGGAGCATTTCTAACCCGATGAGTGTTGCCTTAAATAAGTATCAGTCTGTAATAATAATTTCATGCATACTACACCATTACCCCATTTTCCTCACCATCTTCTCAGCCAGCAAGAACTTGCCTGTTTGGCAACATATTAGACTACAGATCTTGTCAATCTCCTGTAACCCCCAAGCCCATCATATAACTCTACCCTGAGCAAATTGGGCCCCAGGTCTCTTCTCTGGTAAGGAATCTTCCCTTTTGCTACTTATTAGTAAAACAGCCTTCCAGGAAACCTACCACTTATCTGTTTCACGTTGTCTGAGGCTGCTTTTCTAGAAAGGAGTGCTACTGATTTATCGGCCCTTCTGCTTATCCCAGAGGCAGTCCTTCTAAAACACACTCTTGTCTTTGAGGATTTTATCAGTAGGCCCTCCACTGTAGAGAACTTCCTTTTAGAAAATGCACCAACTCCCAGATGAAATTAAGTACAATGCCATGAATTCCCACTCAAATTGTGAGTGTTAATGATATTTGTATTGGTAGATGGGTTTTAGTTTTCTTGAGAAGTTATTGTAAAGGATTAAGTGCAAACATGTATTCATATCCACTCCAAGAATTCCAGCATACTTACAGGGGGACAGAATAAATTTAAATGTCAGATAGCATAGATAGCATCTGTAGAAATTTACTCTATCTTATCATCAAGTAACCTACATCTGTCCTCACTCCTATTAGCAGCTGTTAGCAGTTCAATCTGTTGATTGGCATTTTGAAACTTAGACTCTGGAGTCTCTTTAAATTGAATAAAACAACATAGCCTGGACTTTGGTTACCTATAAGAGCAAAGACTGAACATGTTCCACATGACTATTAATTGAGCCTTTTTAAAGTAAAGGTATAATTATTCAAAAGAACAAGGCAGCTCTCTATATGCTGATAAAGACCTGCTCCAAAATAAGTTGTTAAACTAATAAAGTACAGAGATGCATATATAAGTCTGCCTGCATTTATAGAGAACATTGTTAGAAAGATAAGAAACAAGTTACCATGACTGCCTCTGAAAAGGAGATACGTGTAGCTGGGCACAGGAGTAGTAGACAGACTTATTGTTTATCATACAACCTTTTGAATTTGGAATATGTGCAGTGAATCTATTTACAGATTCAAAATAATTTATTGATTTTTTTAAGAAAAACTGCACAGGCAATTGAATTAGACAGATGGGATAGTGTCCTGATATGGGTGCCTGATAAAATTCAGGACATCCAGTTTAATTTGAAATTCAGATAAACAATGAATAAATCCAAATATAAGTATGTCCCAAATATTGCTTGGAACATACTTACACTAAAACATTACCTCCTGTTCATCCAAAATTCAAACTTAACTGGGCACCCTGGGCTTTTATCTATTTAATAGGGCATCTCTGGTCCTGATCCCACCATTTATTTTGTTTGTGACCTGGAAAATAACTTAAGTCAGGTTTCTCTGAAGCAGAAAGGAGGAGAAGAAAGCCGTCAAGGGCGAGACCTCAGAATCAGCCTGTTCCGCAGGGGAACCTGGGACAACAGTCTCAGGGTTGCTCCATCAGCAGCAAGGGAGCGGTGCCTTCATACGCCTGCCCAGGCAGCTGTAGTGTGGAAAGGCGGGGAACATAAATTCTCAGGCACTGCCATTTCTCTGCACATGCAAGGAAAATGCCTCCAGCAGTCCAAGGGCAGTCTGCCTGAGAAGAGCTGCAGCTGCATCTGCTAGAAGTACACCAAAGCTGGGGGAACAAAAAGAAACTACAAAAACATGTCCAAAGGAGCAACAAGAAGTAGGTCACTGGGAGTAATGGCGAGCAAAGCCACTCTGTTTGTGCCTCTGGTTCCTCCTTTGGTACCCAGCGTATGCGATGGCTGCTGCTCTGTGCTACACACCGCATCCTAAAGGCCTGTATCCCACTCAGCTTTGTCTTCAAGAGACTGTTCCATGCTCTCTCAGGCTAGAATCTTCTGAGCGAGGAAGTCCAAAGTAGGGTCAGTGGATTCCATAGTCATGCACACTTTGTCGTATCTCATTTACCATAACGTGAGTCACCTAACCCAAGGCAATGTGTTTCAGCAGGTTACATATGTTGTGGGCTCTTAGGTAGTGACATTAGTGGAAGCCCAACAGCAAGAAAGGGAACCCCATGTTTGGAATATGTGTCTGTCTGATCTTGCTAGCCATAGAGCCCTGTGAGGAAGGGCTGGAGAAATCCTTCCTGTATACATACCTACTGCAGCATTATAGGGAGTTATGAGTACTCATTGCTGCATATCAAATCACCCCAAATGATGGCTTAAACAACAATCATTGTATTATCTCTCACGGTTTCCAAGGGTCAGGGATTACCAAGGGCTCAGCAGGGCTGTTCTGAATTCTCCGGAAGCAGACCCTGAGGCAAAAATTTTTGTACAAGCAGTTTGTTAAAGGCAATGTTCTAGAGAGCCCTGAAAGGTGAAGGAGGAGGGCAAGCATGAACTGGGAGAGGAGGAAACCAAGTCAGGGTGTGGTCTCAGGCTTTGCAGAGGGCCAGCTGAACCTGAGCCACATGGCAGCTCTGCAGCGTCAGTCACATCTCAGAGTCGCCCTAAGCTGATACAGGAGACCTGAGCTCTCACACCTGTCAGTCACCCTGGACAACAGAGGGGTTACTGGTTGTGGAGTAAATTCCTGGCATGCCTGAGTCTCTTTTGGTGCAGCTCTGGTGCCCACTTCAAATTGCTTTTAAACCTCTGTTTCTTGATTTGTAAAAAGGAAATAATATTTGTAACTACCTCATTTTTTTGAACTGAATGAAATTATGCAGACAAAGCTTTTACTTCAGTATCTGGTGCTACTGCAAGAAAGGTACTGAAACTCTTTTGTTTTTGGAGCAGGAATTATCCAAAATACACTCTTGGTTTTATGTGCCATACTTCCCCTATGTTCTACACAAAAAATATTTCATCACAGGCAGACAGATTCCCTTAATTATTAAAAGCAAATGTGAGTATCAGGACTTCTGAATGGGTCCAGACAGAGTCACATTAAAGGAGCTTCAAGGAAGCCAAGTGTGGATGCTAGCTCCTTACTGCCATGGTACCGAGGGCCTGGTACTAGACTCTCCTAAGCGAGCCATGTACAAGGTGCTTTGGGATACCTTATGGGGTTGCTGTTTCTGTTATTGTTGAGTTACTGTTAGTAATATTTCACTATATTGGTAGGAAATTAATATTCAAATTTACATAGCTATATATCCAAAAATAAGTTTCCTTTTGAAAAACGTATGAATATTTTCATGTTTGATACATTTCTAGACATTCAGAACACTACCAGGCACATAGAAGAGCCTTGAAAAAGTAATTTGTGGAATAAATGAATTACTGAATACTAATCATAATAACTGGGAAAGGAGAATAATGATAGATCTATAATTTATCTACCAGTTCAAAATTCAAAAAGTTCTGAAAATGGATATTTAAAAAAATAATAATTTAGTTAGTGACAATAATTGGACCTGAACTCATTTGGGAGCAAAGCTTGAAGTAAATGGATATAGGGTCATGTATACAGTCTTTATTTTTCCCATATTCACGTTTCACTGCAGATATAGGAATGTGTTTGATTACAGGGTATTGCCTCCCAGTGCTTCTGCAGAGTTATATAATATATGGGTTAATAAATGGGTATCATATATGTGCTATATTAACTTTCTAAAATGCAAAGCAAATTCTGAATTCAAAAAGATACGTGGCTCAAGGGATTGGGAAATGAGTGTCTACCCTTTACTATGACTTGACCTCATTTTAAACTATCTGATGACCTACCAACAGATGGAAGAAATCCCCTCTGTAAAACCTTGAAGGACTTGGTCCCTGCCTGCTCTGTCCAGCACAATTCTTCCCCTTCACATGCTCTACCTGGCTCCACATCAACTTCCTTCCATTCTCTGACCATTTGCACTTGTCATTCCTTCTACTGGAAATGCTCTCCCCTTCTCTCCCTCTCCTGCCTGGTTTCATTTATTCCTTCAGGTTTCAACTTAAATTTCTCCTCTCCAGAGAGGCTATCCCTAACCTGTCCATTATTGGTTCCTGCAATTATTCCCCATCAAGCACCCTGTTAAGTCCTTCTGTCCATCTATAATTATATATTTTATTTCTATATACTTTTATAATCTATAAAATTATGTCAATCTATAATTACTGCATTAGTTTTTATTTATTGTCCATCTTTCTCTCTAGATTCTAAGCTCCATGAAGACAAGGATTTTTCAACTTTATTTAATTTTGTATATACAGTCCTTAGCATGATGTCTAGCATACCGTAGGAGCTCAACATATGTTTACTGAACTGAATGAATAAATGAATCAATTAAGTAACCCATCTCAGACATGCTGACATTGGGGTGGGACTCAAAGACCTCATCAGCTAACTAATAAAAACTATGATAATAAGGAAGAAATGATTTATGTATGAGATATTAAGCTGTATATAAAGTTGTTCTTGATATAAAGGTACTTTCTTAGGTCCAAATAGAATGACTGCAGGTATACAGAATCTAAGTATAAGGAAGCAAGAGACATGATAGAGGTAATGTGATTATCTACTTGGCAAATATGAAATTATCTCTTGAGCTTATTGCTTTCTTTAACAATATGCGGACTCATTCTGGTCTGGTGCCTTATTTCTCATTTTAATGTGTGTGTTTATGCCCCTAATATGTCGAAATGAAATAGCACCATTTCCCCATCAACTCCCCAGATATAAAATGATTTAAATTGTCTGGGATCCTAGAATAACAGTCTCTTTTTAGAATAAAGTATTTAAGAGGTCTCATCAAAAACTTCTAGTGATATGTTAATCATTTCAAGATTAAATAGAAAGTTTTTAGATGAGCTCATCTATGTCATGATGATTTTCTCCAAGATTCTGGGTGCAATACACATTTTGTGAAATGATGCATTTTACAGGTCAATCTCAAGAACTGGCAATTTTCCAAAAGTGCCTGTTGTAGAAAGAGTAGCATTTTTTTTTACTTCCTGTGTTTGCCCTGTGTGGCTAAGGAAGGAAGCTGTTTAGTGGTTAGTGCAATAAACTGAGTCAGCAAGCTTAGTTTCTATATTTGGTTGTGATTTATAGAAAACTTCTGTCAAATCAGCTCTGTCTAAATTACGAAAGAAGTCTTTGTTCTCTTACATGTAACTTTTCCAAGCCTCCCTGTGAACACTATTTTCATTGCTGGTGTTCTGAAACTCTGAAACAGGTCACTAGGATTTTTCTCCCTTGTATTTCTTTTAATACTGGTCTTGTTAGAGAATTAATAAGACAACAAACCCACCAAACAAGAAGACTAAACCAAATCCCAGGCCTTAGTACCACACAGCTTTCACACGACCAAGAGTCATCCATATACATGAGAATGAGAATGGAAGCTCTTGGAATTGTGCCCAAGTGAATACCACAGCCTTGCTTGCACAAGGCCCAGCAAATAAGAAAAAGCAAAATTGTCACATCAAAGATAAAACATCAGTTCTTTAATTTGTCCATTAGGATTGACTTTATAGCAAACATCTCCCTCCCTTTGGATATTTAATTATATAAAGGAAAAAATGTGTTCTTTGTTAAAGCATTAAAGTGCCTTTTCAGGGCAAAACATTTGGTAGGGTAAAAATTTCCTTAATCAGGTGCCGTTACATTATACAACTTTGTGAGGTCAGCTTTGACTGCAACCAGGCGATATTTGGCCTATGTTATATGTGCTATGGGGGCCTAACTGAACAGTAGATACTTCAAAAATATTTTTAAATGACTTTATTACGTCGATGTATAAGAATATTGATTAAATCACTTTAAACAGTGTTAATCTGAAACATTTTCAAAATATAAACATGTATCAATAGAAAATTGATAAAATAAATAATACTGTTTAAGTACATTTAAATTATAAATAATTAAAATTTAATTATGAAGTTAAAAGAAACAATGTGGAGAAGCAGTTCAAGACAGTGGTCTATGGGGATCCTGAACTCACCTCTCAAGGGCATAACAAATCTACAGTTACATATGCAACAATTCCTTCTGAAAGAAACCCCGATAACTATCTGAATAGATCCTCCATGACAAAGGAAAAGAAAGCTGCACTGAGACAAGCAGGAGCAGCAGACACACAGTCTCACTAAAAACCCCACCCCTAGCGTGGCAACCCATATCAGGAGGTGCTGGGGGGAAGCTCACAAACACAGGCTCCTCCCCGAGGAGTGTGGGGTTTGTGCCCCACATCAGGCACCACAACCCTCGGACACTTCACCAGAGATGTAAGTATCCAAGAGACCTGGCTTCAAAAACAATGAGCTTATGTCCAGGAGAAACAAAGGGCTGTAAGGAATAGAAACCACTCTCAGAGGGCTCTACTTCAGACTCATGTGCTCGGGGACCCAGTGCAAAAGCAACACATTGGGAAATGCCTATCCCATATGAGAAGGAGATTTATTTGCTAACCTTAAGTTATCTGCCAAAGGGGCAGAAGCCTGTTGAGAATTTCTCTGGGGGCAGAGGCACTGGTGGGCGCCAGGGTTAGTGTTCTCTCACTAGCTTGTCAGCACTGGTGCAGGCAGGCACCATCTTTGCGCTTTCGCTCTGCCTTGCTGGTGTCAGCACAGGCAGCTGCCATCTTTGCATCCTCATGTCAGCCTGCTAGCACAGCAGGCAGGCTCCCCACCGCCCAGGCCACTCCCATAGCTGTTGCCAGATCTGGCAGCAAGTGCGGCTACATGGCACCTGGCTCTGGTGGTTGGGGGGATTATGTTTCTGGATCCCCTGAGTCTGAAATAATTGGAGAGACAGTTTGGGAGACAACCAAGTTCATAGAAACAAACATAGAGAGTCAAGCAAAATGAAGAAATAGAGGAATATATTCCAAATTACAGAACAAGATAAACCCCACCCCAAGAAAAACCTTAATGAAATGGACATAAGTAGTTTACCTGATAAAAAGTTCAATGTAATGGTCATAAAGATGCTCCCTTAACTCTGGAGAAGAATGGATAAACATAGTGAGAACATCAACTGAGATAGAAAATATGAGACAGAACCAAACATAAGTCCAAGCTAAAGAATACAATAACTGAACTGAAAAATATATTAGACGGGTTCAGTGGCAGACTAGATGAAGATAAAAGAATGAGTGAGCTGGAAGACAAGGTAGTGGAACTCACCCAGGGTAGGAAAAAGAAAAATAATTTTAAAAAGTGAAGATACCTTAAGGACCGATAGGATAACATAAAGCAGAAAAACATTCACATTATAGGGGTCCCAGAAAGAGAAGAGAGAGGGAGAAGGGAGTAAAAAGTTTATTTCAAGAAATAATAGCCGAAAAATTCCCTAATCTGGAGATGGAAAAAGACATCCTTTCAGGAAGATCCAGAAAACACAGAAAATTCCAAACAAGATAAACTCAGAGTGACCCACATCAAGACACGTTATAATTAAAATGTCAAAGTTAAGGATAAAGAGAGAATCTTAAAAACACAAGAGAAAAATAACTTGCTGTATATAAGGGGACTCCTATAAGAGTATAAGCAGACATATCAGCAGAAACCTTGAAGGCCAGAAGGGAGTTGCATAGTATGTTCAAAGTGCTGAAAGGGAAAATCTTTCAACCAAGAAGTAAGGTTATCATTCAGAAATGAAGGAGAAATAAAGGGCTTTCCAGACGAAAGAAAACTGAAGGAGAGCATCATCACAAGCTGGCCTTACAAGAGATGTTAAAGGGACTTCTTTAATCTGAAAAGAAAGAGCACTAATTATTAATAAGAAAATGTATGAAGGTAAGAATCTCCCTGGTAAAGGTAAATATATAGTAAAAGTAGTGGATTAATCACTTATAAAGCTAGTATGCATATTAAAACACAAAAGTAATAAAAACATATGTAACAATAATTAGGTAAGGTATATATAAAATAAAATGAGGTATCAAAAATATAGAACATGAAATTAGTTCAACCATTGCGGAGAGCAATATAGAGGTTCCTCAAAAAACTAAAAATAGAAATACCATTTGACCCAGTAATTCTACTCCCAAGAATTTACCTGAAGAAAACAAGATCCTTGATTCAAAAAGACAGATACACCCCTATGTTTATCGCAGCACTATTTACAATAGCCAAGATATGGAAGCAACCTAAGTGTCCATCAGTAGATGGATGGGTAAAGAAGAGATGGTACATATACACAATGGAATGTTATTCAGCCATAAAAAGAAAACAAATCCTACCATTTGCAACAACATGGATGGAGCTAGAGGGTATCATGCTCAGTGAAATAAGCCAGGCAGTATCAAATGATTTCACTCATTGGTGGAGTATAACAACAAAGCAAAACTAAAGAAACAAAACAGCAGCAGACTCACAGACTCCAAGACGGGACTAGCAGTTACCACAGGGGAGGGGTGGGAGAAGGTGGGTGGAGATGGAGGAATAAAGGGATTAAGGGGCATTATAATTAGCAATCACAATATAGGTAGGTCATAGGGAAGGCAGTACAGCACAAAGATAAGTAATGACTCTATAGCATCTTACGACACCGATAGTGACTACAGTGGGGGGGGGGGACTTGATAATATCGTGAATGTTGAAACCACAATGTTGCTCATCTGAAAACTTCATAAGATTGTACATCAATGATACCTTAATTAAAAAAAAAAATATATATATATATAAAACATGGTGGGGGAGAAAAAAATGCAGTTGTACAATGTGTTCAAATTAACCTGCTAACAGCTCAAAATAGACTGTTAAATATATATAGGCTCTTATGTGTGAGCCTCATGGTAACCACAAAGCAAAAACCTATAGTAGATAAACAAAAGATAATGAAAAAGGAATCTAGGTAGAACATTACAGAAAGTCATCAAGCCACTAGGGAAGAAAGCAAGAGAAGAAGGAACCAAGAGGAACTATAAAAAACACTTAGGAAACAATTTTTAAAATGGCAATAAGTACATACCTATCATTAATTACTTTAAATGTAAATGGACTAAAGTCTCCAATCAAAAAACACTGAATGGCTAACTGGATGAAAAACAAAACACATATGAATACTATCTACAAGAAAATTGCTTCAGATGTAAGACACACACAGACTGAAAGTGAAGGAATGGAAAAATATGTTTCATGCAAGTGGAAACCAAGTGAAAGCTGGGGTAGCTATACCTACATCAGACAAGATCAATTTTAAAGCAAAGACTATAATAAAAGACAAAGATGGGCATATGTGAAAATAAAGAGGGTCAATCCAAGAAGAAGATATAACATTTGTAAATACTTAGGCACCCAACATAGGAGCACTTAAATATGAAAAAAAAAACATATATTAACAGACCTAAAGGGAAAAATTGACAGCAGTACAATAATAGTAAGGACTTTAATACCCACTTACATCAATGGATACATCATCCAGAAAAAAACTAATAAGGAAACACTGGCATTAAATGACACATTAGATCATATGGACTTTATAGATACACACAGAACATTCCATCCCAAAGTAGCAGAATATACATTCTTTTCAAGCACACACAGAACATTCTCCAGGATAGATCATATGTTAGCCTACCAAAGAAGTCTTAATAAATTCAAGAAGATTGAAATCATATCAAGCATCTTTTCCAACCACAATGGTATAAAACTAGAAATCAATTAGAAGAAGAAAACTGGGAAAATCACAAATATATGGAGATTAAACAATATGTTACTGAGCAACCACTGTGTCAATGAAGAAATCAAAAAATATCTTGAGAAAAATTAAAATGGAAAAACAAATATCAGAATCAATGGGATGCAGTAATAGCAATACTAGGAGCGAAGGTCATAGCAATACAGATCTGCCTCAAGAAACAAGAAAAATCTCAAATAAACTAACTTAACACCTAAAGGAACTAGAAAATAAGAACAAATGTAACTCAAAGATAGTAAAAGGAAGGAAAAAATAAACATCAAAGCAAAAATAAATGAAACAGAGACTAAAAAGACAACAAAAAGAACAATGAAACCTTTCCAGAGTTTTTAAAGAGCTGGTTCTTTGAAAAGATAAACATAATTAACAAACCTTTACATAAATTCACTATGAGTAAAAGAAGGCTCAAATAAATAAAACCAGGAATGAAAAAGTTACAACCAACACTGAAGAAATACAAAGGATCATAATAGACTGCAATGAACAATTATATGCCAACAAACTGGTAGATTTCTGAAATATAAAATATTCCCAAGACTGAATCGTGAAAAAATATAAAGTATAAAAATAAACCTCTTACTAGTAAGGATATTGAATAAGTAATTAAAAACCTTCCAACAAACAAAAATCCATGAATTACCAGACTGCCTCACTGGTGAATTCTACCAAATATTCAAAGAAGATTTAATAGCCATCCTCAAACTCTTACAAAAATTGAGAAGGGAATACTTCCAAAGTCATTTTATAAGGCCAGCATTGCCCTTATACAAAAATCAGACAAGGACATCACACACACAAAAAAATTACAGGCCAAATCCTCAATGAATATAGATGCAAAAATCCTCAGTAAAATATGAGCAAATCAAATTCAACAATACATTAAAAGGATCATACACCCTTGATCAAGTGGGATTTAGTCTGGAGATTAAAGGATGGTTCAACATCTACAAATCAATCAACATAAGGCACCTATTAACAAAATGAAAGATAAAAATCATATGAACATCTCAATAGATGAAAAATCATTTGACAAAATTCAACATTCATTTATGATAAAAACTCTCAACAAAGTGGATATAGATGGAGCATATATCAACATAATAAAGACCATATATGACAAAGCCACTGCTAACATCTTACTCGACAGTGAAAGCTTTTCCTTTAAGATCAGGAACAAGGCAAGGATGCTCAGTTACACCACTTCAATTCAACATAATATTGGAAGTCTTAGCCAGAGAAATTAGGCAGAAAAAAGAAATGAAAAGCACCCAAATTGGAAACGAAGGAATAAAACTGTCACTATTTACAGATGACATGATTTCATATATGGAAAACCCTAAAGACTCCACCAAAAAACCATTAAAACTAATAAAGGAATTCAGTAAAGTTTCTGGGTATAAAATCAATATACAAAAACCTGCTGTGTTTTTATATGCTAACAATGAACTATTAGAAAGAGAAGTAGGGAAAATAATTCCATTTACAATCCTATCAAATGTAATAAAATACCTAGGAATAAATTTAATCAGGGAGGTTAAAGACCTATACACTGAAAACTATAAGACACTGATGAAAGAAATTGGAAGAAGACACAAATAAATGGAAAAGGATTCCACACTCATGGATTGGAAGGATATACACTTTTTAAATTTCCATGTTACCCAGAGCAATCCACAAATTTAATGATATCTCCATCAAAATCCCAATGGCATTTTTCACAGAAATGGAGCAAAACCCTAAAATTTGTATGAAAACACAAAAGATACTGAGTAGCCAAAGTAATTTTGAGAAAGAACAAACCTGGAATCATCGTATGCCAAGACTTTCAGCTATATTACAAAGCTATAGTAACAAAAACAGTGTGGTATTGGCATAAAAGCAGACACAGATCAAAGGAACAGATCGAGGGCTCAGAAATAATGATCAATTATGTTCACTTAATTTACAACAAAGGAGGCAAGAATATACAATGAGGAAATGGTACTCTTTTCTAAAACGGTGCTGGCAAAACTGGACAGCCACACGCACAAGAATGAAACTAGGCCACTATCTTACACCATACACAAAAATTAACTCAAAACAGATTAAAGACCTGAATGAAAGACCAGAAACCATAAAACTCTTAGAAGACAACTAGGCAATAAGCTCCTTGACATTCCTCTTCTAGATATGTTTTTGGATTTGCCTCCTAAGGTAATGGCAACAAAAGCAAAAATAAACAAATGGGATGACATTAAACCAAAAAGCTTCTGCACAGTAAAGGTAACCATCAATAAGATGGATGGGAGAAGACATCTTCAAATCATATTTCTAATAAAGGGGTGATATCTGAAATACATTAAGAACTTTTTGACTCAATAACAAAACAACAAACAATCTAATTAAAAAATGGGCAGGGGATCTGAAAAGATATCATTTCCAAGAAAATGTACAGATAGCCCACAGGCACATGAAAAGGTGTTCCACATCACTAATCATCAGGGAAAAATCCAAACCACAATGAGACATCATCTCACAACTGTCAGAATGGCTAATACCAAAAAATCAAGAAATAACAAGTGTTATGAGGTTGTGGAGAAATGGAGACTCTTGTGTACTGATGGGAGTGTAAATTGGTGCAACCACTATGGAAAATACTGTGGAGGTTCCTCAAAAAATTAAAAATAGAACTATCATATTATTTAGCAATTCCATTTTGGGTATTTAGCCAAAGAAAATGAAACAGCAATTTGAAAAGATAATATGCACCCCTATGTTCATTGAAGCATTATTTACAATAGCCAAAATACAGAAACAACCTAAATATCTATAGATAGATGAATGGATTAAGAAGATGTTACACACACCCACACACACACAGATGGAGTATTACTCAGCCATAAAAAGAATGAAATCTTGAAATTTGTGACAACATGGGTGGACTTTGAGGGTACTTTGTTAAATGAAATACGTCAGACCAAGAATAACAAACACCAAGGATTTCACTTATATGTGGAATCTAACAAAACTAATAGATAAGGAACACATTTGTGGTTGCCAGAAGGGAGGGAGGTTGGGGGTGGGGTGAAATAGGTAAAGAGAGTGAAGAGGTTCAAACTTCCAATTATAAAATAAATATATTATTTATAAATTTATTTATAAAATAAATAAGTCATGGGGTGTAGTGTACAGCATAATGGCTATAGTTAATATTGTACTGCATATTTGAGAATTATTAAGAGAGTAGATCTTAAAAATTCTCATCACAAGGAAAGAAAATTTTGGAACTTTGTGAGAGGATACATGTTAACTACATCTATTATTATGATCACTTTGCAGTATATACAAACATTGAATCATTATGTTGTACACCTGAAAATAATATAACATTATGTCAATTTTATTTCAATAAAAGCAAACAGTGTGGGATTAAAGATGGCGGCATGAGAGGTGAGACACAGGCTTCCTCCTAAAACAGCATATAATATGAAAATATAATAATACAACTAATCCTAAAAGAGCAACAGGAAAGAGGACTGCACCAGAGAAAAGAGCAGACCTCACAGAACAGGGTAAGGTACCAAAGCTGTGGCCCAGCGGGACCCAAGCCCTTCCCCTACCCCAGCTCATGGACAGGAGGAAGAGAAATGGAGCAGGGAGGGAGTGGAGGCCTGGGACTGCTGAATACCTAACTCCAGAGATTGGCTCTGGGAGCACAAACCTACATTTCATGGTGCTTGCATGATACTCTTGTGATTACAGGGTTGGAAAGCTAAGACAGGCAGAATTCCTGGAGAGACTGAGATTCCAGCCACTTGTGGAAAGCAGGGATCCATATCTGGCTGTTCTGGGACAAAAGAAAGGTTGGCAGTCTGAGAGACTTTCTAACAAGGAAGCCCTTAGCAAGAGGGCTGCTAAAGGGGCAAGGATTGCACAGAGCTTACTGCTCAGGAGAGAGGACAGGTAAACAAAATTGTCCAGGTGCACTCTGCCCAGCACGTTGGGAGCTTTGCCATATGGACTCTCATATTTAAGGAGGAAAAAGAAATCTTCCTCCTTAGACAAACTTCAGATGCCCCAGCTCCCTGGCTGGCTACACAGCTCCAAGGACCCCCTCCATGATATGCAACCTACTGCGCCTTTCTCCCAGCCAGCCCCACCTGGTTTGCAAACCGGCAAACCCTACCTTGGCGTCAGGCCAGACAGAGGGAACATCTGTCTACAGGAACTACAAACGCAAAGCATAGAGGCTTATACCGGTGTGCTGGGCCCACTGGTTCAGGCAGTGGAGACAGGTATAGCAGCTGGGAAGCAGGAAACAGCTCTTTCCTCCCCCCAGTCACCAATATGACTCCCCTGAGACCCCTAACATTGCTTCAGGGGCTGAGCAGCTAGAGGGAGTAGAGCTTCTGGGAATTAGAGGGTGCCATATACAAATATGAAACGCCAAAGGAACCTCGTTCAGAGTAAAATTAATACAATTCCTGAGAAAGATTTAAATGACATCAACCTCATGACTCTTCCTGAAAGGGAGTTCAGAATAAAAATCACTAACATGCTCATGGAGGTACGGAAAGATATTTGAGAACTCAGGAATGAATTCCAGTTGGAGATCCAATTGTTGAAGAGCACAATGGACAGTATTAAAAGCAGATTGGATACGGTGGAGGAGACAATAAATGAAATAGAAACTAGAGAAGAGGAATACAAAGAAGCTGAGGCACAGAGAGAAAAAAGGATCTCTAAGAATGAAAGAATATTGAGAGAACTGTGTGACCAATACAAACGGAACAATATTCGCATTATAGGGTACCAGAAGAAGAGACAGGAAAAAGGGATAGAAAGTGTCTTTGAGGAGGTAATTGCTGAAAAATTCACCAATCTGGGGAAGGAAATAGTCTCTCGGGCCATGGAGATAAACAGATCTCCCAACACAAGGGACCCAGGAAAGACAACACCAAGACATATAGTAATTAAAATGGCAAAGATTAAGGATAAGGACAGACTATTAACAGCAGCCAGAGAGAGGAAGAAGATCACATACAAAGGAAAGCCCTTGAGGCTATCATCAGACTTCTCAACAGAAACCTTATAGGCCAGAGGGAGTGGCATGATGTATTTAATGCAATGAAGCAGAAGGACCTTGAACCAAGAATGCTTTTTCCTGCAAGATTAACATTTAAATTTGAAGGAGGGATTAAACAATTTCCAGATAAGCAAAAGCTGAGAGAATTTGCCTCCCACAAACCATCTCTACAGTGTATTTTGGAGGGACTGCTATAGATGGAAGTGTTCCTAAGCTTTAATAGCTGTCACCAGAGGTAATAAAACTACAGTAAAGAAAGTAGAACAGCTAATTACTAAGAAAATGGTAAATTAAATTAACTATGACCAAAGTCAATCAAGGGATAGACAAACAGTACAGAATATAATACCTAATATATAAAGAATGGAGGAGGAAGAAAAAAAAAGGAACCTTTAGATTATGTTTGTAATAGCATATTAACTGAGTTAAGTTAGACACTTAGATAGTAAGGAAGTTAACCTTGAACCTTTGGTAACCAGGAATCTAAAGCCTGCAATGCCAATAAATACATACCTATCGATAATCACCCTAAATGTAAATGGACTGAATGCACCAATCAAAAGACATAGAGTTACTGAATGGATAAAAAAAACAGGACCCATCTATATGCTGCCTACAAGAGACTCTCTTTAAATCCAAGGACATATACAGACTAAAAGTGAAGAGATGGAAAAAGATATTTCATGCAATGAATAGGGAGAAAAAAGCAGGAGTTGCAGTACTTATATCAGACAAAATAGACTTCAAAACAAAGGAAGTCACAAGAGACGAAGAAGGATATTACATAATGAAAAAAGGGTCAATCCAACAAGAAGATATAACCATTATAAATATCTATGCACCCAACACAGGAGCACCTATATATGTGAAACAAATACTAACAGAATTAAAAGGAGAAATAGAATGCAATGCATTCATTTTAGGAGACTTCCACACTCCACTCACTCTGAAGGACAGATAAAACAGACTGAAAATAAGTAAGGAGACAGAGGCACTGAACAACACAATACAACACATGGACCTAACAGACATCTACAGAACTCTACACCCAAAAGCAGCAGAATACACATTCTTCTCAAGTGCACATGGAACATTTTCAAGAATAGATCATATACTAGGCCACAAAAAGCGCCTCAGTAAACTAAAAAAGATTGAAATTGTACCAACCAGCTTCTCAGACCACAAAGATGTGAAACTAGAAATAAATTATGCAAAGAAAATGAAAAATCCCACAAACACATGGAGGCTTCACAACATGCTTCTAAATAACCAATGGATCAATGACTAAATAAAAACAGAGATCAAGCAATATATGGAGACAAATGACAACAATAATTCGACACCACAAAATCTGTGGGATAGAGCGAAAGCCATGCTAAGAGGAAAGTATATTGCAATACAAGCGTACCTCAGGAAAGAACAATCCCATGTGAGCAGTCTAAACTCACAATTAATGAAACTAGAAAAAGAACAGAAAAAAGATGGCGGCGTGAGAGGTGAGACAGAGGCTTCCTCCTAAAACCTCATATAATATGAAAATAAAGCTACGACAACTACTCTTGAAAGAGCAACGGGAAAGAGGACGGCAACAAACTGCATACACCTGGAGACAAGAGCAGCCCTCACAGAAAAGGGTAACGTATTAAAGCTGTGGTCCTGCGGGATCCAAGCCCTTCCCCCACCCCAGCTCACTGGCAGGAGGAACAGGAACGGAGCAGGGAGGGAGTGCAGATGTGGGACTGCTGAATACCTAACTCCAGAGATTGGCTCTGGGAGCACAAACCTACATTTCATGGTGCTTGCATGATACTCTTGTGATTAGGGGGTTGGAAAGCTAAGACAGGCAGAATTTCTGGAGAGACTAAGAATCCAGCTGCTTGTGAAAGCAGGGATCCATACCCAGCTGCTCAGGGACGAAAGAAAGGCGGGCAGTCTGGGAGAATTCCTAACAAAGAAGCCCTTAGCAACAGGGCTGCTAAAGGGGCAAGGATTGCACGGAGCTTACTGCTCAGGAGAAAGGACAGGGAGACAAAATTGTCCGGGTGCACTCTGCCCAGCAGGTTGGGAGCATTCACGATCTTCAAGTGCTCCAGCTCCCTGGCTGCCTACACAGCTCCAAGAACCCCTTCTGTGACAGGCAGACTAGTGCACCTTTCTTCTGGCCAGCCCCACCAGGATGGCAAACAGGGAAATCCTTCCCTGGGGTTAGGCCAGCCAGAGGGAAGATCTGTCTATAGCAACTAAAAACGCAAAGCACAGAGGCTTATACCTGTGTGCTCAGCCCACTAGTTTAGGCAGTGGAAACAGGCATAGCAGCCAGGAACCAGCAAACAGCCCTTTCCTCCCCCTAGGCACCAATACCACTCCCCTACAATCCCCATATTGCTTCAGGGGCTGAGCAGCTCCAGAGAGTAGAGCTTCTGGGCACTAGAGGGCGCCATACACAAATATGAAACGCCAAAGGAACCTGGTCCAGAGTAAAATCATGAACACAACTCCTGAGAAAGATTTAAATGATATGGACCTTAATTATGACTCTCCCTGAAAGGGAGTTCAAAATAAAAATCATTAACATGCTCATGGAGGTACGGAAAGATATTCAAGAACGCAGGAATGAATTCCGGTGAGAGATTCAATCATTGAAGAACACAATGGACGGTATTAAAAGCAGAATGGATATGGTAGAGGGGACAATAAATGAAATAGAAACTAGAGAAGAGGAATACAAAGAAGCTGAGGCACAGAGAGAAAAAAGGATCTCTAAGAATGAAAGAATATTGAGAGAACTGTGTGACCAATCCAAACGGAACAATATTCGCATTATACGGGTACCAGAGAAAGAAGAGAGAGAAAAAGGGATAGAAAGCATCTTTGAGGAGGTGATTGCTGAAAACTTCCCCAATCTGGGGAAGGAGATACTCTCTCAGGCCATGGAGGTGCGCAGATCTCCCAACACAAGGGACCCAAGGAAGACAACAGCAAGACACATAGTAATAAAAATGGCAAAGATCAAGGATAAGGAGAGACTATTAAAAGCAGCCAGAGAGAGAAATAGGATCACATACAAAGGAAAACCCATCAGGCTATCATCAGACTTCTCAGCAGAAACCTTACAGGCCAGAAGGGAGTGGCATGATGTATTTAATGCAATGAAGCAGAAGGACCTTGAACCAAGAAAACTTTATCTGGCAAGATTATCATTTAAATTTGGAGGAGGGATTAAACAATTCCCAGATAAGCAAAAGCTGAGAGAATTTGCCTCCCACACACCACCTCTACAGTGTATTTTGGAGGGACTGCTATAGATGGAAGTGTTCCTAAGCTTTAATAGCTGTCACCAGAGGTAATAAAACCACAGTAAATAAAATAGAACAGCTAATTCCTAATAAAATGCAAAATTAAATTAACTATTCCCAAAGTCAATCAAGGGATAGACAAACAGTACAGAATATGATATCTAATATATAAAGAATGGAATAGAAAGAAAAAGGAGGAAGGAAACAAACAAAAAAAACCCCTTTAGATTGTGTTTGTAATAGCATATTAAGTTAGTTGTTAGACTTTTAGATAGAAGGGAAGATAACCTTGAACCTTTAGTAACCACGAATCTGAAGCCTGCAATGCCAATAAGTATATACCTATCCATAATCACCCTAAATGTAAATGGAATGAATGCACCAGTCAAAAGACATTGAGTCACTGAATGGATAAAAAAATAAGACCCATCTATATGCTGCCTTCAAGAGACTCACTTTAAACCCAAAGACATACACAGACTAAAAGTGAAGGGATGGAAAAAGATATTTCATGCAAACAACAAAGAGAAAGAAGCAGGTGTTGTAGTACTTGTATCAGACAAAAAGAGATAAAGAAGGACATTACATAATGATAAAGGGGTCAGTCCAACAAGAAGATATAACCATTATAAATATATAAGCACCCAACACAGGAGCACCAGCATATGTGAAACAAATGCTAAAAGAATTAAAGGAGGAAATAGACAGCAATGCATTCATTTTAGGAGACTTCAACACACCACTCACTCCAAAGGACAGATGAACCAGACAGAGAATAAGTAAAGGCACAGAGGCACTGAACAACACACTAGAACAGATGGACCTAACAGATATCTACAGAACTCTGCACCCAAAAGCAGCAGGATACACATTCTTCTCAAGTGCACATGGAACATTTTCCAGAATATATCACATACTAGGCCACAAAAAGAACCTCAGCAAAGTCAAAAATATTGAAATTCTACCAACCAACTTCTCAGATCACAAAGGTATAAAACTAGAAATAAATTTTAGAAAGAAATCAAAAAGGCTCACAAATACACGGAGACTTAACAACATTCTCCTAATTAAACAATGGGTTAACAACCAAATCAAAACAAAATTAAAGAATATATGGAGACTAATGACAATAACAACACAAAGCCACAACTTATGTGGGATGCAGCAAAGGCAATTCTAAGAGGAAAGTATATTGCAATCCAGGCCTATTTAAAAAAGGAAGAACATTTCCAAATTAACAGTCTAAAGACACAATTACTGAAATTCGAAAAAGAAGAACAAATGAGGCCCAAAGTCACCAGAAGGAAGGACATAATTAAGATCTGCGAAGAAATAAATAAAATTGAGAAGAATAAAACAATAGAAAAAATCAATGAAACCAAGAGCTGGTTCTTTGAAAAAATACACAAAATAGATAAACCGCTAGCCAGACTCATTAAAAGAAAAAGAGAATCTACACACATAAACAGAATCAGAAATGAGAAAGGAAAAATCACGACGGACCCAACAGAAATACAAAGAATTATAAGAGAATATTATGAGAATCTATATGCGAACAAGCTGGAAAGCATAGAAGAAATGGACGACATCTTAGAAAAATACAATCTTCCAAGACTAACCAAGCAAGAAACAGAAAAACTAAACAGACCAATCACCAGCAATGAAATTGAATCAATAATCAAAAAACTACCCAAGAACAAAACCCCTGGACCAGATGGATTCACCTCTGAATTCTACCAGACATATAGAGAAGAAATAACACCGATTCTCCTTAAAGTTTTCCAAAAAATAGAAGAGGAGGGAATACTTCCAAACTCATTCTGTGAAGCCAGCATCACTCAAATACCAAAACCTAGCAAAGACGTCACCAAAAAGGAAATTACAGACCAATATCCCTGATGAATGTAGATGCAAAAATACTCAACAAAATATTAGCAAACCGAATCCAAAAATACATCAAGAGGATCATACACCATGATCAAGTGGGATTCATCCCAGGGATGCAAGGATGGTACAACATTCGAAAATCCATCAACATCATCCACAGCATCAACAAAAAGAATAACAAAAACCACATGATCATCTCCATAGATGCTGAAAAATCATTTGACAAAATTCAGCATTCATTCCTGATTAAACCTCTCAACAAAATGGGTATAGATGGCAAGTACCTCAACATCATAAAGGCCATATGTGACAAACCCACAGCTAACATCATACTTAACAGCGAGAAGCTGAAAGCTTTTCATCTAAGATCGGGAACAAGACAGGGATGCCCACTCTCTCCACTGGTATTCAACATAGTACTGGAGGTCCTAGCTGCAGCAATCAGACAAAACAAAGACATACAAGGCATCCAGATTGGTAAAGAAGAGGTCAAATTGTCACTATTTGCAGATGACATGATATTGTACATAAAAAATCCTAAAGACTCCACTCCAAAACTACTAGAACTAATATCTGAATTCAGCAACGTTGCAGGATACAAAATTAACACACAGAAATCTGTTGCTTTCATATACACTAATGATGAACTAACAGAAAGAGAAATCAGAAAAACAATTCCATTCACAATTGCATCAAAAAGAATAAAATACCTAGGAATAAACCTAACGAAGGAAGTGAAAGACCTGTACTCTGAAAACTACAAGACACTCCTAAGAGAAATTAAAGAGGACACTAACAAATGGAAATGCATCCCACGCTCTTGGCTAGGAAGAATCAATATTGTCAAAATGGCTATACTACCTAAAGCAATCTACAGATTCAATGCAATCCCTATCAAACTACCAACAGGTTTCTTCAATAAACTCGAACAAATAACTCTAAAATTCATATGGCACCACAAAAGACCCCGAATAGCCAAAGCAATCCTGAGAAGGAGGAATAAAACAGGGGGAATTACGCTCCCTGACTTCAAGCTCTACTACAAATCCACAGTAATCAAGACTATTTGGTATTGGCACAAAAACACATCCACAGACCAGTGGAACAGAATAGAAAATCCAAACATTAACCCAAACATATACAGTCAATTAATATTTGATAAAGGAGCCTTGGATATACAATGGGGAGATGACAGCCTTTTCAGCAGCTGGTGTTGGAAAAACTGGACAGCTACATGTAAGAGAATGAAACTGGACTACTGTCTAACCCCATACACAAAGGTAAACTCAAGGTGGATCGAAGACCTGAATGTAAGTCATGAAAGCATAAAACTCTTAGAAAAAAACAGGCAAAAATCTCTTGGACATAAACATGAGCGACTTCTTCATGAACATATCTCCCCAGACAAGGGAAACAAAAGCAAAAATGAACAAGTGGGACTATATGAAGCTGAAAAGCTTCTGTACAGCAAAGGACACCATCAGTAGAACAAAAAGACATGCTACAGTATGGGACAATATATTCGTGAATGACGTATCCGATAAGGGGTTGACATCCAAAATATATAAAGAACTCATGCACTTTAACAAACAAAAAGCAAATAATCCAATTAAGAAATGGGCAGAGGACATGAATAGACACTTCTCTAAAGAAGAAATTCAGATGGCCAACAGGCACATGAAAAGATGCTCCACATCGCTAATCATCAGAGAAATGCAATTTAAAACCACAATGAGATATCACCTCACACCAGTGAGGATGGCCAACATCCAAAACACAAACAACAGCAAATGTTGGCGAGGATGTGGAGAAAAGGGAACCCTCCTACACTGCTGGTGGGACTGCAAATTAGTTCAACCATTGTGGAAAGCAGTATGGAGGTTCCTCAAAAAACTCAAAATAGAAATACCATTTGACCCAGGAATTCCACTCCTAGGAATTTACCCTAAGAATGCAGCAGCCCAGTTTGAAAAAGACAGATGCACCCCTATGTTTATCGCAGCACTATTTACAATAGCCAAGAAATGGAAGCAACCTAAGTGCCCATCAGTAGATGAATGGATAAAGAAGATGTGGTACATATACACAATGGAATATTATTCAGCCATAAGAAGAAAACAAATCCTACCATTTGCAACAACATGGATGGAGCAAGAGGGTATTATGCTCAGTGAAATAAGCCAAGCCGAAAAAGACAAGTATCAAATAATTTCACTCATATGTGGAGTATAAGAAAAAAAAAAAACTGAAGGAACAAAACAGCAGCAGACTCACAGAACCCAAGAATGGACTAATAGTTACCAAAGGGAAAGGGACTGGGGAAGATGGGTGGGAAGGGAGGTATAAGAGGGAAAAAGGGGCATTATGATTAGCAGATGTAATGTTGGGGGGGTCTTGGGGAGGGCTGTACAACTCAGAGAAGACAAGTAGTGATTCTATAGCATCTCACTACGCTGATGGACAGTGACTGTAATGGGGTTGGTGGGAGGGACCTGATGAAGGGGCTAATAATCATAATATTGCACATGTAATTGTAGATTAATGATCCAAAATAAATTATGAAAGAAAATAATACTTAGGAGAAGCTAATAAAAGAATAAGTAATTAAAAAAAAGAACATATGGGATGTGAACAATTTCCAGAGATGTGTTGTTTTAATTTGTCTGATTTTTCTCATACTATTCAAGATCAAATAGACAACATTCACTATGTTATTAATAAGTTTTCACAAATGCCTGGATTGTTAAATTGGTTTTCTTTGTTTCATTGGATATGGCCTATAATACTAGGTCTAATACTGTTATGCATTTGTATTCCTGTTCTCCTAGTGTGTGTGCAGAAGGCAGTTGTTGGTCTTCTAAAGCCAATACAAGCATATGCTACTTTTCAAGAAATAATTGATTCCTTTTAAACAACTTTGTGAAATCATATACTGATTCCCCACCTCCATTTGCTGCAAGAAAGTAATCATTTATATTGTGATTTTATCCAGAATTATAGCTGCTGGCTGTCCTCTCTTTCATATTTTATCTCCCTGTTTGGTCCCAGGAGATGGCTGGTTAGCCAGAAACGGGTAAGATTCCTCCTGGGAGGAACAACCTAAGACAGGCACAGTCACAAGGGACCTCAGGTGAGCAACGTGGGGGCCAACTGAGGTGAGGCATAGAACCTCACCCCTCCAGACGAGAGAGACATTGCGTGTGACAAGCTATGTCAGAGGCCGAGCCCAGCTAATCATTATTCTGGTACCTTCCACAAATATATGCATATGCACTTGCGTCAATTAAAACAAAAAAGGGGGAAATGTGGGATTCACTTATAATTTAAGTATAAAAATCATATGAATAATCATAGTTGACTTGATTGATTATAGTAACTGAATTAGTTTCTCTGATATGACTGCCTTTGTATTGTTCACCTTGTGAGAACTTGTTCACTATGTTCCTTGCATTGTTCACCTTGTAGGAGCTTGTTCACTGTATTGGAACTTGTTCGTTATGCTCCAAAAGATTGGAGACAGTTGAGAATTAAGCTTGGAGTTGATTAATGATAGTGTATTGAGTTCCCTATGCAGAATTCTATTGTTGTTAGCAACCATTTGATCAATAAATGTGAGAGGTGCTCTCTCAAAAAAAAAAAGAAGAAGAAATTCAGATGGCCAACAGGCACATGAAAAAATGCTCCACATCGCTAATCATCAGAGAAATGCAGATTAAAACCACAATGAGATATCACCTCATACCAGTGAGAATGGCTAACATGCAAAACAGAAACAACAAATGTTGGCGAGGAAGTGGAGAAAAGGGAACCCTCCTACACTGCTGGTGGGAATGCAAATTAGTTCAACCATTGTGGAAAGCAGTATGGAGGTTCCTCAAAAAACTCAAAATAGAAATACCATTTGACCCAGGAATTCCACACCTAGGAAGTTACACTAAGAATACAGCAGCCCAGTTTGAAAAAGGCAGATACACCCTTATGTTTATCGCAGCACTATTTACAATAGCTAAGAAATGGAAGCAACCTAAGTGTCCATCAGTAGATGAATGGATAAAAAAGATGTGGTACATATACACAATGTAATATTATTCAGCCATAAGGAGAAAACAAATCCTACCATTTGCAACAACATGGATGGAGCTAGAGGGTATTATGCTCAGTGAAATAAGCCAAGCCGATAAAGACAAGTGTCAAATGATTTCACTCATATGTGGAGTATAAGAACAAAGAAAAAAACTGAAGAACAATACAGCAGCAGACTCACAGAACCCAAGAACGGACTAATAGTTACCAAAGGGAAAGGGACTGGGGAAGATGGGTGGGAAGGGAGGTATAAGAGGGAAAAAGGGGCATTACGATTAGCAGATGTAATGTTAAAAAAATAAAATAAAATAAAATAAATTCAAAAAAGAAAAAGAAAAAAAAGAAAACACATATGTAATAAAAATGAATTAAAAAAAAATAAAGAAAGAGGGCAGAGAAGCCCACAACAGGAAAAAAAAAAAGAAGAAGAAGAACAAATGAGGCCCAAAGTCTGTAGAAGGAGGGACATAATAAAGACTAGAGCATAAATAAATAAAATCGAGAAGAATAAAACAATAGAAAGAATCAATGAAAGAGCTGGTTCTTTGAGAAAATAAACAAAATAGATAAACCCCTAGCCAGACTTATCAAGAAAAAAAGAGAGTATACTCACATAAACAGAATCAGAAATGAGAAAGGAAAAATCACTACAGATACCACAGAAATACAAAGAATAATCAGAGAATACTATGAAAAATTATATGCTAACAAACTGGATAAGCTAGAAGTACTGGAGAGCTTTCTAGAACAATATAACCTTCCAAGGCTGGCCCAGAAAGAAACAGAAAATCTGAACAGACCAATTACCAGCAATGAAATTGAACTGGTAATCAAAAACCTACCTAAGAAGAAAACTCCCGGACCAGGTGGCTTCTCTGTGGAATTTTATCAAACATTTAGTGAAGACCTAATACCCATCCTCCTTAAAGTTTTTCCAAAGAGTAAAAGAAGAGGGAATACTTCCAAACTCATTTTATGAGGCCAGCATCATTCTAATACCAAAACCAGGCAAAGACACCATAAAAAAGAAAATTACAGACCAATATCCCCGATCAACATAGATGTAAAAATTCTCAACAAAATATTAGCAAACTGAATTCAAAAATACATCAAGAGGATCATACCCCATGATCAAGTGGGATTCATCCCAGGGATGCAAGGAAGGTACCACATTCAAAAATCTGTCAACATCATCCACCACATTAACAAAAAGAACAAAAACCACATGATCATCTCCACAGATGCTGAAAAAGCATTTGACAAAATACAGCATCCACTCATGATTAAAACTCTCAACAAAATGGGTATAGACGGCAAGTACCTCAACATCATAAAGGCTATATATGACAAACCCACAGCTAACATCATACTTAACAGTGAGAAGCTGAAAGCTTTTCATCTAAGATCGGAAACAAGACAGGGATGTCCACTCTCTCCACTGTTATTCAACATAGTACTGGAGGTCCTAGCCACGGCAATCAGACAACACAAAGAAATAAAAGGCATCCAGATTGGCAAGGAAGAACTCAAACTGTCCCTATTTGCAGATGACATGATATTGTATATAATAAACCCTAAAGAATCCACTCCAAAACTACTAGATCTAATATCTGAATTCAGCAGAGGTGAGGGATACAAAATTAATATGCAGAAATCTGTGGCATGCCTATACACTAACAATGAACTAGCAGAGAGAGAAATCAGGAAAACAATCGCATTCACAGTTGCATCAAAGAAAATAAAATACCTAGGAATAAACCTAACCAAGGAAGTAAAAGACCTATACTCTGAAAACTACAAAACACTCATGAGAGAAATTAAAGAAGATACCAATAAATGGAAACACATCACGTGCTCATGGATAGGAAGAATTAATATTGTCAAAATGGCCATCCTGCCTAAAGCAATCTACAGATTCAGTGAAATTCCTATCAAAATACCAACAGCATTGTTCAATGAACTAGAGAAAATCATTCTAAAATCCATATGGAACCACAAAAAACCCCAAATAGCCAAAGCAATCCTGAGAAGGAATAATAAACGTGAGGTGATTACGCTCCCCAACTTCAAGCTCTACTACAAAGGCATAGTAATAAGACAATATCGTACTGGCACAAGAACAGACCCATAGACCAATGGAACAGACTAGAGAGTCCTGATATAAATCCAACCATGTATGGTCAATTAGTATATGATAAAGGAGCCATGGACATACAGTGGGGAAATGACAGCCTCTTCAACAGCTGGTGTTGGCAAAACTGGACAGCTACATGCAAGAGAATGAAACTGGATTATTGTTTAACCCCACATACAAAAGTAAACTCAAAATGGATCGAGGACCTGAATGTAAGTCATGAAACCATAAAACTCTCAGAACACAACATAGGCAAAAATCTCCTGAATATAAGCATGAGCAACTTCTGCCTGAACACATCTCCTCAAGCAAGGGAAACAAATGCAAAAATGAACTCATGGAACTAAATCAAACTAAAAAGTTTCTGTACAGCAAAGGACACCATCAACAGAACAAAAAGGCATCCTACAGTATGGAGAATATATTTGCAAATGCCATATCTGACAAGGGGTTCACATCCAAAATATATAAAGAACTTACCCGCCTCAACACCCAAAAATCAAATAACCCGATTAAAAAATGGGCAGAGGATATAAAGAGACACTTCTCCAAAGAAGAAATTCAGATGGCCAACAGACACATGAAAAGATGCTCCACATCACTAATCATCAGGCAAATGCAAGTTAAAACCACAATGAGATATCACCTCACACCAGTAAGGATGGCCAGCATCGAAAAGACTAAGAACAACAAATGCTGGTGAGGATGCAAAGAAAGGGTACCCCTCCTATACTGCTGGTGGGAATGTTAGCTAGTTCAACCATTGTGGAAAGCAATATGGAGGTTCCTCAAAAAACTAAAAATAGAAATATCATTTGACCTGGGAATCCCACTCCTTGGAATTTACTCAAAGAATATAACTTCTCAGATTCAAAAAGACATATGCACCCCTATGTTTATTGCAGCACTTTTTACAATAGCCAAGATATGGAAGCAACCTAAGTGTCCATCATTAGATGAATGGATAAAGAAGAGGTGGTATATATACACAATGGAATAATATTCAGCCATAAGAAAGAAACAGATCCTACCATTTGCAACAACATGGATCGAGCTGAAGGATATTATGCTCAGTGAAATAAGCCAGGTGGAGAAACACAAGTGCCAAATGATTTCCCTCATTTGTGGAGTATAACAATGAAGCAAAACTGAAGGAACAAAATAGCAGCAGACTCAGAGACTCCAAGAAGGAAGTAGTGGTTACCAAAGGGGAGGGGTGTGGGAGGGCGGGTGGGGAGGGAGGGAGAAGGGGATTAGTACACATGGTGTGCGGGATCATGGGGAAAACTGTAGCACAGAGAAGGCAAACAGTGAATCTGTTGCATCTTACTACACTGATGGACAGTGACTGCATTGGGGTATGGGTGGGACTTGATAATATGGGTAAATGTAGTAATCACATTGTTTTTTCATGTGAAACCTTCATAGGAGTATATATCAATAAAACCTTAATTAAAAAAGCAAACAGTGTGAATCTATATTTATTTGAGTTAAAACAGGTAATGCCAATAGAATACTGTATTGTATGATTCCATGTATAAAATGTTTTGCATCTATAGGTACATAAATGTGCAAAGAATTATTTGAATGCATCCTAACCAAATTTTAATATTTATTTCCTATGGAAGTCAGACTTTCAGGGATATTTCTTTTCTTCTTTTTACTTTTCCATAGTATTTGTTATTATACTATTGAGTTATCATTAAACATATAAAGTTATTTGCATTAAAATGTTTATGCATTTTTCTTATTACATACAGATGAGCAAATAAATAAGAAATTAAACATCATCTCAATCCTGAGATAACCACTGTTAACATTTTTCTGTATTTGCTTATATATGCACATATTGTTACACAAATGGGGCAACATGTACATAAGATCTTATAGTCAGGATTTCTTTCACTTTACAGTTCATTATGAAGCATTTTCCTAGCTCTTAGTACTGTCTTTTTTTTTTTCTTAATGCCTGCTGGTATTTTATTGCATGGACATGTTATGATTATTTAACCAATTTCCCATTTCTAGAAAGTTATGTCCTTCTCAATCCTCTGCTAGTGTAAACAGCACCCTGACGAACATCATCATAACTAAATTTTCAACCAGTCTGAATCCTTTTTCTATGACTACAGAAGAAGTCAGCCCTTCTTCCATCAAACAACGCCCCATTGTTTCTTCTGTTGCCAAAAGTACCGCTCAGCCTCTCTGCCACGTCTGCATCCACAAATAATGCTCCCGGGCAAAACCAGTCCTGTCAGCTGAACTTGTTTCTCAGGATCCCCAGAACGAAGCCAAGTAATTCCTCACTATTTTATTAGCTCTTTGTCACTCAAAGGAAAAATTTTTTCAATTGCCCACTATTTTTAGTTGTTTTTAGTAAGAGAGTTATTCCAAATATCAAGCTTTCCATTACTAAAAGTAAAACTAGGATATTATTTTTAAAGGCATCTGTCATTTCCTACTTGATTCCCTCCACAGTTTCCCTCAGATAAATCCAAATCCCTCCCTAGCAGCTACCAGGTCCCACGTGATTTTTCCTACCCAAATCTCAGACTATATGTTGTCCCACACTGCTCTTCTGGCACTGCCACTCCTCAATCCGTCACCAGATGTTCACTTGCCATTTATTCAGATCTCAGCTCAGACACTACCTCCTCTGAGAGGCCTTCCCTGACTATCCCATATAAAGTAGTTCCAGTGCTACTCACTGCTTATTACCTTACTTGTTTTTTTTCTCACTGCATTTATCTCTCAACGCCGTTTGTTTTAATCATGTAGGTTCCATCTTCTCACGCCAGAATGCCAGTTCCACGAAAAAGGACTCTGACACTGCCCTATCTTGTTTGCTATATCACATTACCAGAGCCTTAAAAAAGTGCTCTTTTAAAAATATTTTTACTCTCTTTTCAGACATTTTCAAAGTGTACACAGTGTGGGAGAAGGAGGTATGGGAGGAGGAGATGGAATTGATCCTAAGCAAATGTTCACATATGATCTGGTGGCAGAGCCTGACAGACCAGGTGTCATAAGACTTATTTTCCAGTTGCTGTGGGACCAGTGACGTGTCATCCCACGCTGCCTTTCACAGTATTTCAAAACATGTTTCACTGCACTTTAAGCCAATCACCAGCCTCATCAGTTCTTCCTACTAACCCCCATCACACATGACCTGCCAAAAGGCAGTGAATTCTGAGGGGGCAACAATAAAAAGGAGACCATGAGTACATAAAACCCACAGAAAAGCTATAATTATTCTCATAAACTTAAAAGTGAATTTAAAATACAATAGACATTAATAATCATTGATTAATAAGCAGCACAAATTAAGTAATAGCCTAAGATGAGCTGGCAGCATTAAAATCTGGGTACTAAAAAGATGGTTCTCAACCTTTTATGGTCATAGCATAATTTCAAATACCAGAATTGTGAGAAACAAGTTGAAGAGATTAAGACTCAAGGAATCACTGAATAAGTTAACAATAAGTGCAATATAATTATACTATCATGTAACAAAGCCTTATATTGCCTACAAAGATATCACAGGCATGATTCACTGAACCATTCATTCTTAGGCACTCAGATTCTGTTTGAAGAGATAGTTGCCCTCACAGATCTTAAGGACATAATCCAAAAGTTAAGTTATCTCTTGCCTGTACATTTTTCTTTGTAGAGGGTTTGATTTATGTAAAACATCTTATTTGTAGTAAATTGTACCTAATCTGTGCTCTGTTCCACAAAGAACTCCAGTCAAGTTCTGTTTGACAGACATGGCCTGCTGGCAGTACACTGCTGTAGTAAAATAAATTTTATAAGTTGATCCAAATTGGGCAGCCTATTTCTTGGTAGAGCAGAGTGTCATGACATGCTGAATTCCTTACTTCCTATTTCAAACATTCATATACTACAATCATCAAACACTCCACTTCTAGGGTAAGTAAAAGCCTGTGTTAAAATTGAGGGATGCATGTACAGGTTAAAAAAATAAATTGAAGGAAAGTTATAAAGGGTCTTAAAATTAAAATGTGTTAAATGGACACAAAGAAGCCATCATTTATTAATGAATTTAATCATTCAACAACTATTTATTGAATATCTTCTGTGTTCCTAGTTGCTACCTAATTGAGTGCTAGAGAGATAGTACTGTAAAAATAAATTCCCTTCTTCATGGAGCTGACTTTCCAGTGGGAGAGACAGATAATAACCAAAAAAAATTATTTTTAAGTAAATATATAGTCAACATTGGTGATAAGGGCAAGGTCAGAATAGGGAAGTAGAAAGCATGAGGGAGGAGTGGTAGCTATTACACACAGTGTGGTCTGGGGATGACTCACTGCTAGGGTGACATTTGAGAAGATACCTGAAGGAAGTGGGAAAGCTGAGAATGCCTGGGCTGCAGATTCAGAGGAAAGATTGTTACAGACAGAGGCAACTACAGGTGCAAAGGTCCTGAGGCAGAAGCACACTTGGGTCAACAGTGGCCAATGGCTGAAGGAAATATTTGACATCAGAGTAGTAAAAGAAATCAGCAGGGGATGTTGGAAAGTTGGGCAACATGGGCAAGATCAGATAGGATCTCTGTAAAGACCTTGGCTCCTACTCCGAAATGAAAAGCCAGTGAAGGGTGAGTATATATTGTAACCTGTTTTTTTAAATGATAAATTCAGGATAATATTATATTTTTATATAATATAAAGGAGAGCAGAAGAAAGATGATGGTGGTGTTTGAAACAGGGTGGTATCTGTGGAAGAGGTGAAAAGTAATTGAGTTCTAAATATATTCTGAAGGTAAAGCTGCCTTAATGTGCTAATGGATTAGATATGGCATGAGAAAGAAAGACAGGAATTAAAGATGACTTCAAGGCTTTTAGACTGGAATTTGGAAAAATGGCATTCCCATGGACTGAGATGGAGAATACTACAAGAGTGGGTCAAAAATAAATTCAGGTTTTGAAGACATGAGGTTAGCATCCTGTGCTGTTCAAATCAGCAGTCATAACCATATGTGGATATTTAAATTTACATTAAAATTAAGATGTTAATTCCTCAGTTGCACTTACCACATTTCCAGCACTCAATACCCAACCGTATGTGACTAATGGCCATTGTATTGGATGTTGCAGTTAGACTGATGGATACTATGAGCATTTTGTGGCCAAGAATCCTTCAATTCTTGCCATGATCTAGCACAATGAAATGCTCTCTCAACCAAAATGTCAACAGTTTCCTTATGTAAGAAACATGGCCTGACTGTCCCTCAAAGACTACTTCACAGTCCATAAACTGAAGCAGTACAGGCATTAGAACATGGGGGCTAGTAGGTTTTAGTCAGATGAACTTGTGCTCCAACTGTTCTCTATTTCACACGTGCTCTATGGCTTGGGACCATTACCAGGACTCTGAGCCTTAGTTTCCTCACCTAAATAATAATAGTTAATACACATTATCTAGGGTAGTTGTGAGAATTACAGCTCAAATTACTTGGCTTGGTGTTTGGTTCAGGGAGTCATATAAGCGTATGCTATCATCAGAAGCGGAAAACGAGGATAAAGGAGGAAATCTAGCATGGAGATTAAAATCAGCAAGATGGAAATGCAAATAGGAAAGGAAGTCTACAGGAGCACTGTCCAATAAAAATATGGACACAAAAACGCCAGCACATGTAACTTTTAAATTTTCCTAGCCATGTTAAAAATGGTAAGAAACAGGTAAAATTAATTTCATTAATATATACTGTTTAGGTAACAAATTGTTATTTCAACATGTGATCAATATTAAAAAAGAGAGGCATTTTACTTTTTTCCGTATCAAATCCTTGATATCCAATGTATATTTTACTTACAGCACTAGCCACATTCCAAGTAATCAACAACTACATGTGGTTCGTGGCTACATATTGGACTGCTCAGGGCTAGAACATCAGTGAGTAGAACTCTCTCACTGGCTCCTAGCTTTTGGTAATTCTTGATTACTGGCTAACATTTTAGTGCTTGGAAGGTGGTTTCACAAATCTATTATTACATGTAGGGACTTTAGACTTAGGATTTTTATACAAGGTGAGAAGAGAGTGTTGTAGAACAGTGAGATGTGGGTTCCGAATTCAGCTCTACTACTTCCAATGTACTTCAACAGGTTAGCTGGTCAAAAACCTTTCCTATTTGCTGAACAGAGATAATGGTACTACAACTTTTAAGTATTGCTCTGAGGGTCATGTACACAAAGCTTTAGCCCAGTGCCTACAAGCTATTTCTCCACATGGTAATTGCAGATATTTGTATTTGGGCTCAAGAAATATAACAGGCGTTCACTACAACTTCCTCTTTACAAATACACACAAGAAGTATTTTAGAGCTGTATTACTTTTATGGCTTTTATTAAGAGTAAACTGTGTTCTTCCAAAGTTGGGAGTGTTTCTCCTGACAGTGAGGGCAATGATCTGTCCTTATGTTCACCCTTTAGAACACTGCCTGGCACATGATAGGTCCTCACAAAGTTTATTCAATGAATTTTTGATTGCAGGATTCCTGAGTAATAGTGATAAGCACTCCATCAAAAGTACGATTATTAGTCAATTATGGTAATTTAAAGTTTATTCTGAAATTTAAATTCTAAAGCTTATGTAGCTATCTTTTAATGAGAAGAGTTTCTGCCAGCAACTTAAGATTCTTGAGTTGATACAAAATTCAAATAGTGTAGGGCAAGCTTAAATGAGTGGTCGTGTATTTGTTACAGAAGTAGCTCTACATATAAAATACTAAAATACAATCTCACTATAGTACCCACAAGACTACCCCAGAATTTATTCAATTCGTAATTATTAAAACTCATCAATATTTTCCTTAGAATTGAGGGAAAGACTGAAAAAAGCATACAACGCTGGTATAGCATAAACACATTTATTTACTAACATAAGGAATGATCTTAAGTAAACCAACACTTTGAAGTAGTTGTAAAATGTTTGTGATAAAGATAATTGAACACAATAAGGAAAAAAAGAAGCAGTATGAAGATTTGCTCATTGAACTGAGCTTGTTCATCCTTGCAGCTAATTCCTGTCCAAAAAAATACTCATGGAATTTTTACTCTACTTTTTCATAGACCCGAGTACAGGTGACATTGTTCATGATGCATTCCTAGGAGAAAGAATATTAGAATTAGGTCAGTCTTGCACCCCACAGCAATGGTGGTAGTTAAATGCAAGGATTAGAACCCTACAAAACCTTCTATGCAGTAGATTACTTAGAGACATTACTTAGACTGCAGAGAAAATGTATTTTAGGATTTCTGGATTTGAAAAGGTAGAACTTAACTATTTTGCCTATGATGTGCATATGCTTTACTGAAAACTAAAGTACTGATATGCAGTATCTAAATTATTCATTTGGCCTCGTCAAATATTATTCCTCATTTTAAAGAAATGGGAAAACATTTGCCCAGGAGAGCAGTTTGGTGGCTTGCCCGAAATTATACTGTAATGCAGCAGCCAGACATGGACTAAATCCAGCTATATCCTCTGCTATGTCCTCTCACTTCTCTCTCCCTACAAAGGGTTTCTTAGTTATTAATGTTCTAGTATTTACTGTTTTGCACTTTCTTCTTCTCAAATCTAGTTCTACTGTTCATGATCAGTGATGTAAGAACAGTTCTGTTAACTATGAATGCAAGCAAGAACCCCAGTAAGACACAAGAAGTTTGGCACTTACCACCACTAATTTCCCATCTTGCAGTTTTCTTGTTATTGTGCTTTCCTTTCCATCCCATTCCTGATGCTGAACCAATATGCCATTTGTAAAGTTGCAGACGGTCTGCAAAAATATACTTTTAATCTTCCAAAGTATGTCACAAGAGAGTTTCCACGACTCATAACCTTCTTAGATCAACATTTTTTCATCTTTTCCTTTCTAGGTCTATTTCATTAACCCATACTCATTTTATTCATAGGATAGTTTATGCTTTTCAATCTAGACCCACATAAAAGATGCTCAGTCTCTCTCATGGCTCTTAAACTACTTTTACCAAACAAAGTTATGAAGCTGGTCCTTTCATTAGTTTGTCAAAATTCAACTCAAGAAATAACTTTAGAATTTTTCATTAAGTTGTATCTATAAACAAGTATTAGTAATACAATCCATCATTCTAGAAGCCTCTGTGGTTTTATAACATAAATTATGACTGACCTGAGTTTTTCTGCCATCAGCTGTAGTTTCTTCAAAGTTCTCTCCCAGGTTACATGAAAACTGTGTTGTTTTCAAAGTGCTCTCAGTTTTTATGGTGAGGTTTTTGCCATCAGAAGTGATGATACAATCTGGTTTGGCCATTGCACCCACTTTTCGCAGAGCCATTCCCACTCCTGTGGAATGTTACACCACGTTGAATAACAGAAAGACCAAAGTTGAAGTTTACATAATAAAAGTAGTAATTCTATTATAATTACTATTGTGTGCATATTTTCACTTATCAATAACAGTTACAAACACATAGCCAGTGCTCACCATGTGTCAGCACTTGACATATATGAATTCATGGAAGTCTTGCAACAACCCTCTGATTAAATGGCACTGTTTCCATTTTACAGATGAGAAAGTGAGGCCCTGAAATAACTTACATAAATTCATTCACCTAGCAAGTGACGGAGCTAGGAACCAATAGCGTGGGCAGCTTGGCTCCAAGTCCCAGTGCTTGGCTACCCTGCTAGGCTGACCTTCAGAAAGTTAGGGAGAAATCTGGACTTGTAAAATTGATTTATTCAATTCAGCCAAACATTGCATTATATGACTGTAGCACACAGTCTGGCACATAAAAGGCTCTTGATAAGTATTTGATAAGTAGACTACATGAAACCAAAATCAATCCTGAGACATTCAGATAGCATAATGTTAACTGCATAGTCATGATGCTAATAAATGGGAAAAACTTACCCTCAAGTAAACATTTTAGAACTGTGAAACTCAATTACTGTATTACTATGATATTTAATTTATTATCTGTGTATTTCCCCTTAATATTAACATTTAGAAGGAAACTTAGATCTAGGCCAAATCCTGGTTTCACAGATGAGGAGGATACATACTAAGCAGAGTAACTAACTTGATGACAAGCAGTCGGCTAGGTTTGAATTCCCCTTGGAACCTTTTCTTTTACCAGCTCAGGGGTGGTGCCATGTGTTGTTGGTTGAGTCATTATTTCTTCTCACTTTGGACAAATAAGAAGCTCTGCTCTTCCCATACTTTGATTGCTCTCTAATGAATTGAGCCTTGACAACCTTCATGATTCCCAAGCCCTGGAAACCAGCCATCTGATAACACATTCACTTTCAATGGGCAGAAAAGCAGCATTCTCTAGTTGGTCCTCACACAAGTGAGCATACACAAACACTGTGTTTCTTGAATATGAAAGTAGTCAACAACTTTTTCCAGAGTCATCTTCATCTAGGTGTACAGTGAACAAAAGTAAAATACTGCCTTCTAGTTTTACTCGCAGTTATCAGAAATACACTCAAGACTCACCCAGAACTGGCCTTAACCTTTTGTTGTCTTGGATGAAGGCTAGTGAAGGTGTGCATCTACAGTGCAGCAGGAGCTAGGTTTCAATATAGGGTCTTTGTAGTGACCTCTGCACCAGGGAGCAGTCATGTTAACATCTGTGGTATGGTGCATTCTAAAGGAAGCCCCCTCTCAGGCTGGAAGCCCCTATGCTAATTAGCTATGCTAATCTATCCCGCTGCTAGTGCCCCAAGACAAAGGTCCTTTCTTTTTTTGCTAATATACTTAGTGGCTCAACCAGTTCACAGTCCTTGTCCCAGGCTTAGGAAAGGACAATAATAGAAAATCATGCATTATTTTGAGCGCGAGAGAGAACCTGAATCTTCCTACAGACTCATTCCCAGAAGGCTTTTAAGAAGCGCCCTCTGTAGGACCACGCCCACCTTACTTGGAGTTGGAAAGCAGAGGCAGGAGGGCCCTGGGGTCCTTGACTGGTTTGCCAACAAAGCCCACTCATTGCCTCTTTGCCTCTCATACTGAAGATGCTGAGGCCAGGAACGCAGCGCACGGCCACCCCCAGCACAGTCGTCCTTCCACCGGACCCCGCGCCCACCGCAGCTCCCAGGCGGGACAGGGCCCGCAGAAGGTCAGCTTTGCCGGCGCCACGCCTAGGAGCCGCTCTGGCGCCTGGAGGCGAGGATGCCCTGTCGCCCCACGGGGATTTGCTCCAACCCAAAAGGCCCGGCTCTCCGGGTGAGGGCGGACACAGGACCTGAGGGTGGCGGAGATGCGGCTGGGAGCGGAAGGAAAGCTGAAGCTGGAGCCCGCTTCAGCCCCGGGGAGTTCTGCTGGGAGCCGTGCACGAGAGGGAGGGTACCCGCACGCCCAGGAACGAAAGATGCGGCAGTGTGCGCCCAGGGTGGGCAAGGAGTGGATGCAGCCGCGATGGGGAGAGCGGGAGAGACAGGAGGGTGGGAGGAGGAGAGAGGATGAGCGGTAGGAAAAGAAAAATAGGGAAAGTCAAGGGGGCTAGCCGGAGGAGGTCGGAGGACCTGAAGCCTGGGGTCGGAGCGGGCAGAGCGCGCTGAAGGACAGGATGCAGCGCGGGTGGCTGCCGCGTGGGCGAGGGGAAAGCAGCAGAGGCTGGCTGCACCACGCGGCGAACTCGGGCATCCCGGAGCGGGAGGGCGGGAGGCGCGCAAGCCCCGCTCTCCCCGCTGCTTGCCTGCGTTGTTGGGGAGAAGGTGGGGGTTGGGGCTGGGGCTGGAGGCGGCGCACGTCCCGCCAGAGCTCTCCACGCTGAAAGGACGGAGGACAGGCACCATGGGCGCCACATTACAGGGGTCGCGTGCCCGGGAGCCTCACCTACTTCCTTCATGTATTCGTCGAAGCCTTTGCTGTCCACTAAGCGCCATCTTCCTACGAACTCCTGAATGGTGGCCATGGTGGGCGCGCGAGCGTGGAGCGAGCAGAGGACAGTCGCGCCAAAGAGCTTGACTTGCGGTCGTTGGGCTACAGCGGCTGTTTTATAAAGCGGCGCGTGCAGGGCGGCGCCGGGCAGCCAATGAGAGGCCCGCCTCGCCCAGCCCCAGCCCCGCCCCCTGGCGCCCCCGGGCCTCGCTCCCTGAGTCTCTAGGTGCGAACCTGCCCTACCTGCCCTGGGACCCGAGGACTCCTCGGGCGCCACCTGCAAGCGGGGACTTGCCCGGCGCGCCCCACGCCGCCGCGGACGCCAGGCGCTGCACGTTTCCGCGCCTCCGCACAGCCAGGAAGCCGGAGGGCCCCGGGGGCCTCGGCCCCGCCTCTCCTGGCCCCTCCATTTTACCGTTGAGCCGCTGCTCTCTCGGTTCCAAATACCCGCAACGAGTCGATCAGCCCTCGCTGGGTTCGGGGGGCAGGAACTGATTGATTATTAGTGGTTTGGTTGACTGAATGATTGATACATTTCTTTGTCTCCCTAATCTCTCCTGGTAGTAAGAGGTCAAACGCACACCCCGCACCCTCTTGAGAGAACCTTTTCTCCCCACTCAGGCCAAACCCCATTCCCATCCTACCTCCCCCAAATTCGGCTTCAGGGTAGGTTTAGACCTGAGTTGAAGTTTTATCAGATGTGGGGTGGGTGGAATTGTCCCAAAAAGTTCGGTTTCTACACTGAAACTGCAGAAAGTTTCAGCTAAAGTGGCTGTCATCGCTATTAAATGTTCCCATTCAAGAATGTTTTATTAATTCACATTCCCAGCTAAGTGAGCCCTTCAGTTTCTTCTCGACTCCCAAATCTTTAGACTCCTGCACATTTCCTCTTCGCCTTTAATCATAGTAATACCCTATATCTGTGTGTAGAATGTTACACTTTTCAAATTGCACTTGTCTCAGTATCTTACTTTGTGATTCCAGGTCTCTGTGGGAATGAGTAGAGATGAGGTGAGGAGGTTGCCACACAAGGAGACCATCTGCCTGGATGAAGGTAAGGTCTGTTTAGTGAATGCCTGCTTGTGCTAGATGCTGTGCTTTCTGGGCACTTTATATCCATTGATTCTAATCTCCAGTAAATTTTTGCTAAGTGTTAGCCCAGTTTCTTGAAAGAGGAAATAAGGTGGGAAAAGTTCAGAGTGGCAGAACCAGAATGCTCGTCCAGGTTCAGGACCTTTGAAATAGGACTATATCAGGCTGCCTCTAGCTCATTGTACTTTCAGGGAGTTGAGAGGACAGGCTGCAGTCCCCTACCATACCAAGACGTAACCATTAGTTCTGTACCATCCTTAACAAATTGAAATCAGAAGTTGATTTGTCATCTCCCAGTGTGCCTCAGGTCATACACTCTCCTGCACTAATTTTAGGGTCACCCCAGTTTTCCTTGTAGTACCATTTTATTATTGAGTGACTCAGTTCATATAGTTGTGCCACTAAGGGCCTCCATGTCCCACACCTGAAGCGCTACTGCTCAGAAAACGTGCATGTTCTGAGGGTAGCTGAGCATGTCATTTGCACAGTAATGGAAATGTTGGCTTCCAGACACTTAGTGCAGTCCTCTGCCCCAGCCAACTAGAGAGGCAGCCTTGTGTGTTTGGACTTGCATTCTTAATGTGCTGATTCAACATGTTTGTATTCATTTCTAAGGAGAATATGGTAATAATCCAGGACTCAGTACTGGAATACTAAATTTTAGATTACCATAATCAACCATGTTACAAAAATACCAAAAGGAAAATGACACTACAGTATTAAATATTTAGATACTTAAGAAATAGTTTTCAAACCAGACGTGTTTAACACATTCTTTGATGTGATGAATAGAAATAACCTTTTTGTTGTTAAAACACACCAGCACACACAAAAGAAAAATAGAGGCTAAAATACCTGTTAGTGTCTCCCATGGAACAAAGAAGGAGGGCCTGGTGATTGCTCTGCTACTGTAGGTGACTCAATTAATCCCTTGTTCTTCCATGCCTCTCATCTGTAATATAGATATATATAGAGAGAAATTAGAGTAGATTATGCCTAATAATTCCTAATTCCTAATTATTCCTAGTGTCCTTCAAGCCCTAAGTTTAGATTCCCTTCCTTTATTATGAAAAATGGTAATGGATTTCAAACTCTGAAAAACATGAAGTACTTCCTTAACTAACCTGTTAACTAAAGGCCTATAGTAGGTTGCTTAATTTGAACCTAGTATGAGCTGTAAAAACTAAAACTGTGAAAAAAAATCTAATTAAGGTCTTGTATGTCTTTATGGGATGGTTGAGTGTCTATTGGAAAAAGGGGGAAGAATTATCACTTTATTGAGATTACCCACATTACAATACAAGGAAGCAGGAATAATAGTTTTATCCTAGTCTGTCCTTACAAACATAAATAACTGTGCTGGTATTAGTTTTAATGTCAGGATAGAGTTGATAAAGGCATCACATCACATATTCCTTCATGCTGGAGGATAATAACATATTATTCTTATCAATGAAAATCGTTGAAGAATCAACTGCTAGCATTTCTTCCTGAGTAGCTCTAGAACACAAGCATTTGTAAGACAAATGCAGTTTTACTTAATATCTCTAAACCTCAATTTTCTCATCTGGGAAATTAAGAAAGTAAGAATTAGACAAAATGATTTCTTAGAGCCCTTCCAGCTTATGCAATACTCCTCCAGCAGTAGTCATTACCCTGAATAATATACTCAAAATTACTCTAGTTCCACCTAGTGGTAAACCAGAATATTTCTCTTAGGTTTTCTTTGATAAATGTTATCTTGTCAGTTTCTCTTTCCAGAGTGGCACACATAGCTTTGTGAATATCATGTAACTTTTTTAAAGACAACTTCCCATTTACAGCTGATGTGGATAAATGTGCCTTCTGCAAAGTTGACTTTTTTAAAGACAACTTTATAGCCGGTGTGGATAAATGTACCTTTTGCAAAGTTGATTACAGTCTGCAATCATTTCCTAAGGGCAGCACATGTTGGTGGCCTAGAAGCATGCATCTTATAGAGAAAGAGAGAACATTACATTAAATAAAAGACTGAAGAGAATACACAAAGCAATTCATGTTCAAACAATTGAGTCTTCTCTAAGCATGTGCCCAGGTCAATCAAAAAAGGAAGATAAGAAAAACAAAGTGATCACTAGAAAGCAAGGGGTATTTCTCAAATTTCAGTGTGCAAACAAATCACCTGGGGACCTTGTTAAAAATCAGTCTGACTCAATAGCTCCTGAGTAGGGCACACAATTGTGCATTTCTAACAAACTCCCAGGTGATGCCAGTGTTACTGGTCTGGGGACCATGCTTTGAGTAGCAAGGTTGTAAAGTATGCAAGAATCTGCATATGGCTTTGTCACATGGGGGTGACATTCACTTCAGTTCATAAGTATTTTCTGATTATATCCCCAAAAATATATAGCACACTCCAAAAATTATCTTATTCAACATTTGGTGGTAGGAAGAGCTACTCAGTAATCCCTCAGAGGTATGCATAGTGCTGCAAAAGCACCGAGTTCATTCTGTGCATTCCTCCAAAGGAGCCAAGAGGTAGGAAAGATACCTTTTGTTCATCCATCCATAGATAATATAGGACTTTTTTTTCATCTGCTCACTTTTGCACTGACCAAACTTAAAGATATAAATTCAATAGCATGTAGTAAAAGGTTTGTTTTACTCTCCATGTATTCCCCCATGCTGTCTTACATTTTATATTCCTGAATTCCTCTTTTTACAGCAATAGTTTCTCAAGTGACTCACCATGACTAATGAGACACCAGTGTAGGTTTCCAGTGAATGAACCACATTCTTTTGCTAGGTTGGCTGAACACTGTGAGTTCTTATAGGAACTGGGAGGTTGAGTGGGTATTACCATTGAAGGCAACCATGATCTTTGTTAGGGTCTGTTTTAGAAGATGAAGTAAAGATTTGTGTCACAAACTTCAAATTTTGTCACCTATCTTGCAGCCTCAAAATAAGTAGGTAATCCTCAGGACAAAGCTGGGGTTCCTAGGAGCTTTTCTGCCATGGGAGGTTAGGAGAACTGAACAAACTGTTTTTGCATAGTGTAAGACATGGTGATGATGGGTCGGTCCAGTTGTCTGGCATAAGTCTGAATCATACTTAGTGTCCTGGTGTAGTTGTGAACAGCTCTCTCTTTCTGTCCAAGAATCTCAAATTGAACCATGTTTGAAAAAGAATTGTGAAATTTAATTCTCATCTATCAGGCAGTTCCAAATTCTAAATTACAACTATGACATTATCTATAATATCTACTAGTATTATCAACTAGTATCATCTAATGTGAAACCTGAAAGTTGCCTTACAGGAAAGAAGAAATGCTGTGGGGCCTTACTCAGTCTTTCCTTAGTCACAGAGCATTGTGCAACTGTGCCATGTGTGGACTGCTCTGCTTACCCAAAAACTAAGCTCCAGCAGAGCTGTCCACCCACAACAGATTCCTTTGACTCAGGAAGCCTACATTTTTAGACCACCTAATGATTATGGGGAATATAATCTAGCCCTTGTATTCCAGGAATGTGTTACCTGAGCTTACACCAGCTGAAGAACTGCATTTCTCCTTTCTACTTTTTTCATTTAGCCGATATTTATAAATTTTTTTTTTCAGTTTAGTTCAGCACACTCTAAAAATTCCCAAGTATTAAATATCTTTGAAAATATGAGATAAATTCATTTTATCTTTATAATAACAAGTGAATTTTCCAAGAAGATACCTCAGAGTCTTTGCAAGGAGGGAGCACGGTTCATAGTCCTATTGCTTTCAATATGTCTGGAAACTCTAGATTTTTTATTTGTTTGTTTTTTTGTTTCAGAAGATCATCTCTTTGTCAGGAACTAGGTGGGTATACTAAATGGATACATCCTGCTTAAAACTCTTGTGCCAAATGACAAGAACAGATCCATAGACCAATGGAACAGACTAGAGAGCCCTGATATAAACCCAAATATATATGGTCAATTAATATATGATAAAGGAGCCATGGACATACAATGGGGAAAGACAGCCTCTTCAACAGCTGGTGTTGGAAAAACTTGATAGCTTCATGTAAGAGAATGAAACTGGATTGTTCTCTAACCTCATACACAAAAGTAAACTCAAAATGGATCAAAGATCTGAATGTAAGTCATGAAACCATAAAACTCTTGGAAGAAAACATAGGCAAAAATCTCTTGATATAAACATGAGCAACTTTTTCCTGAATGCATCTCCTCCGGCAAGGGAAACAAAAGCAAAAATGAACACATGGGACTACATCAAACTAAAAAGCTTTTGTATGGCAAAGGATACCATCAATAGAACAAAAAGGCATCCTACAGTATGGGAGAATATATTTGTAAATGACATATCCGACAAGGGGTTCACATCCAAAATATATAAAGAATTCACACACCTCAACACCCAAAAAGCAAATAACCCAATTAAAAAATGGGCAAAGGATGTGAAGAGACACTTCTCCAAAGAAGAAATTCAGATGGCCAACAGGAACATGAAAAAATGCCCCACATCACTAATTATCAGGGAAATGCAAATTAAAATCACAATGAGATATCACCTCACACCAGTTAAGATGGCCAACATTGAAAAGACTAGGAACAACAAAATTCTGGGGAGGATGTGGAGAAAGGGGAACACTCCTACACTGTTGGTGGAAATGTAAACTAGTTCAACCATTGTGGAAAACAATATGAAGATTTCTCAAAAAACTAAAAATAGAAATACTATTTGACATGGAAATCCCACTCCTAGGAATTTACCCAAAGAAAACAAGTTCTCATATTCAAAAAGACATATGCACCCCTATGTTTATTGCAGCACTATTTACAATAGCCAAGATATGGAAGGAACCTAAGTGTCCATCAGTAGATGAATGGATAAAGAAGAGGTGGTACATATACACAGTGGAATAGTATTCAGTCATAAGAAAGAAACAAATCCTACCATTTGCAACAACATGGATGGAGCTAGAGGGTATTATGCTCAGTGAAAGAAGTCAGGCAGAGAAAGACAAGTGCCAAATGATTTCCCTCATTTGTGGAGTAAAACAATGAAGCAAAACTGAAGGAATAAAACAGCAGCAAATTCACAAGGAACAGGATGGTTATTAGTAAGTAGCAATATGATGAAACAGTGCATCTTTTTAAGGGGCATTATGATTAGCACACATAATGTAAGGGGGTCATGGGGAAGACAGTATAGCACAGAGAAGACAAGTAGTGACTCTGGCATCTTACTACACTGATGGACAGTGACTGCAATGGAGTTTGGGGGGGACTCGATAATATGGATGAATGTAGGAATCACAATGTTTTTCGTGTGAAACCTTCATAAGAGTGTATATCAATGAAACCTTAATAAAAAAACAGAAAGAAAAAAACTCTTGTGCCTAATGCTGCAACGTAACCTGAAATAAACCTTCCTCAGATCAGAAATATCTTGTCTGAGAAACACTGTTTTAGAAATCATGGAGTAATTGATACCGCAATCCAACTCTCCCTGTGTTTTCAAGTTAGTTCATCACCATGGTACTTGGGAATAAACTGATACTTGGCTATCCCTAAAGTTGTGGTGTATGCTGAGATACCCAAGCTGCAAAAAAAAATCTACCAGTGTACAAGTCAAAGCAGATTCTCCACCACCGCAGCCAGCTTGGTAAGGACCAGACAACCCTGCTGTGTTTCCTTTCTCGTGTCATTGACATCTTCTTTTAGAAAAGAGACTCAGAAGCAAAGCTTAGTGGTTTCCAGCACACATACTCTAATGCCTCATCTTTTAGAAACTGTATGTGGTCCCTTTGGGAAGAATATGGCTCTGTGTTATTGAATTTTGTTTCATGGTGTACAATATCACTTCCTTAGCTATATTATCAGTACATCATATAAAGTAATAAAAACCCTTGACAGTTAATAAGGACAGATAGAGGTGTCATAATGAATCCTCTGAGAAGCTGCAGATTCAAACCAGTCTTGCAAGAAATCCCTTAAACTGAAATATATCTTGGAACTCTCTTCTCTTCTGCTATTCTAGAACAGGACTAGCTTCTAGAAACAAGAATTTCATTCACCAGTGTCCCTTTGATTGTTACTATATGAAAGTTACTTTTCAGGGCACTTAATATATGAAAAAAAAAGATGTGGCATATTTCTGCATTTTAGTTGACAATCATTTCTGAGATATAAAAGTTTGGCTCCTCTATGGAACAGAAAATTTTAACTGCCTAATATCTCACATGAAAACAAGAGGGGATATAAATCATAATTGGAAACAAACAAAATAAAAATCACTTTGAAATTCAGCAAACCCTTTATCACTTTCCAAAAAAACCTGAGTGGTGACACTAATTCCTGTGCAAAGTGTAACAGGTTCTCTTTCACTTTGGGCTTTACTGTGTTAGTTGCAGCAGCCTCTCATTCTGCAGGACACCTCTAGTTCTTTCACACTGATCCTTCTCCACCCAAAGCCTCAGGCCTTAGTGCTCCGAGGGAACCTACCTCGTTCAAGTTACTAATGTGTATTCAGAGGTAAAACTTGATCACCGGTGCCCCCACCCAGGAAATATAATTTTTAGTTGCATATTTTGGCAGTGATTCCTGGTTGGACCTGGTCTCAGCCCAATAAGCTGTCACTTGCGTAGACATACATGTTATTAGTTAATCCTTTAAAGGCTACATAGTTTTCTATCAGAATATAAATTTGTGACTTGGATTCAGAATTAAAGAGGAATCTTAAAATCCTAGAGTTTGGGGGAATTTTAAATTGCTACTTCGCTTAAAGCCCATTAAGATTCCCTCAATACAAATAAATCCAGTCTCTAACAAGTCTTTCTGGTGATAGAAGCCTCACTTCCTCACCAAGAAGCCTTTTCCATGTTTTGATAGCGCCAATTGTGAGAAAGCCATTATCTTTATTGTGCTGAAATCTGTTCTCAGTAATTTCTAGCTATTGGTCTTAGTTTGACTCTCTAGAATGACATAGAATGCCTGCCCATTTATTTTCCCATGGTGGGCCTATAAGACCTATAAATAGTTGATGATGGTGGTATTTCACCCACATAAAAAATTGCTTAGCGACCCAAATATATATAAAACACTTGAGAGAAATAGAACTATAAATGAAATGCTTTAAAATACGTTATGTGTATATGTGTGTGCGTAAGTGTATACATAAATATATGTGTGTGTATCTACACAAAATGGCATCAATTATAGAAAAATAATATTAAAAAAGAACAGTGACCCAATTACATTTTCAATTTAGAAAAAGCTAGAGGCTAGGAAGGACCAAATAATAAGGACTTCAACTTGTTTAGCAGGATTATTAGAAAACATTCTGCAGAAGAATCATTGCCATTTTAGTCAGCATAGTTAGAATGCTTGCATAATCCAACTTCAGTTGTTACCCAAATGAAGTTTTTCCAGAGTAAGCAATGACATAATACTAAATTGTAGGTTTATTAAGAATAGCAAATATATATATATATTGTCATTATATTAAAATGAAAAATGGGATTAGCTTAAAATTAAATTAGATCTATCAATTCATATTTGGTCTATGAAAATATTAATTGATGATTATAACAGTACCAGTGTATGGATTTTAAGTAGCTAAGGGAAATTTTACATTACAACTGATTATGCAATTATTTGGCCTCTACCCTTGCTCCTCAGAAAAACTGTGTATCATAATAACAGTGTGTGTGCTATACGACTACACACACACACACACACACACACACACACACACACACACACAATTTGCTCACTATAACCTGTAACACAGCCTTTTCTGTTCCTTAAATAAATTCCTTTAAAAAAATGCTATCATCTTTGGAGAGTCAATTCCCCTTTGTCTTCACTTGAATTTCAAAATATTATCTTTAAAAGATTATATAAGAATCAAATTAGACAGAACAGCTGTTGTCTCTATGATAACCGTCGCTTCCATATTTTGAGATAGGCCAGGCAAAGTAACACCAGCATTACTCATAAAACAGTAATTTTATTAAGTATCCACCATAAAGACACAATGGTGTAGTTTGAGATTACATCGCCTTTTCTTCTTCACCTGCCTACCGTACCTGAGGCAAGGAAGGGAGGTTCCCTTTGAAGCCTACATGTTTAACTGGCTTGTTCAGTTTCTCCCTAACATCAGCAAGAAGAAAAATTATACATACATACGTATTAATTTACAAATAAATTCAAGAATGTCATTCTCCTTTCTTCTCCACACCATCTCCACACTCTGACTGACCTTTTCAAGGACAAGTTACAGTAATAGATCAATGTCATTCAGCAAACTTATTTCTGGAATTGTCCCTGGCACCCAGCATTATCTAAGGCACATGATCATTTCTCACTGCTTTTCTCTTACCTAAGTCAAAAAATAGGTATAGTTTTCAAGAATCTCTGAAATATGACTATTAGAATTTATAAGGAAATTTTATAAAAGATATTGGCCTACCTAAATTAATCTGGAGTTTTAGGCACCTATTGTCAGTTCATTTCACACTACCTTCTAGAGTGGTGCATTGCAAAAGTTCTGGTATCTTCGGAACTTCCATCCAAACATCATGATAGGTATAAGATACATTAGGGAGACCTCTGTTCTTTTTGCTGTGACCACAGCACAGTGTCCAGGCTTGCTGTGCCTCTACCTTCTGAGTGGCTTACTTTGACATTGTTCTTTTCAGACCAATGAATCAACAGCAATTTTCTAGGATGATTTTAAAATGGTTACTCACACATGAGATCATCACACTGATGTCCTGCCACATGTGATTAAATTCTCTCAGTTCACAGCATACTCCAAAAACACTTCCAGCTAGAGTGTTATCACTCGCAGCTAGGGAGTTGGTCAAAACGCCAAGAGTCCAAGAAGGCAGCTGAGTCATCCTGCGTGGAATATATAAAATCCCTATCCTGGACTAGGATACAGGTGATGTTTCCTCTGAGCTCCCAACCTTATTAATGAACATCAAAAATTAGGACTAAAACATAGTGTAGGAGCCCTCATTCACAGCTGGTAAGATGTAAATTAGGACAAGCACTTTGGAAATCTGCTTGGAATTATCTGCTAAAGTTAAACATCTATACCAGGAGACATGCAGAAAAATGTTCATGGCAGTGTTTTTTAATAGCTCCCAGAAGGAAACAATTCAAGTGTTCATCACTAGTAGAATGGACTTCAGTGTGGTATATTCATACAGTGAAATAGCATTCAGCAATGAAAATGACAGAACTACAGCTGCTTGAACCGCTTGGATGAAATTTCCTAACCATAATGTTGAGTGAAAGAATCCACACACAGAGAGTAAAACCCTGAAAATTCTACTTACGAAAAGTCAAAAAAAGGTAAAACTTATCTATGGTTTTAGAATCCAAGACAATGGTTTCTTTTGGAAGGTCATCTGGGGGCTTCAGAGTCCTGCCGAATTTTCCACCTGGAAGATGATTACAAGAGTGGGTTCATGTTGTGAAAGCTTACCAGGCTGTGCACACAGGATTTGTGAGTGCTTCTCTATCTACTGTTTATTTTTTTCAGTATATATAAGCATTATTTAAGGAACTATGAAATAAACTACTGTTTATTTTTTTAAATATATATAAGCATTGTTGAAGGAATTATCTAAGAGTCTCAGGAGAAAAAGAGTAAATGGTTCAAAAAAATTCTATATGTATTATTAATCCTAGCTTGCAAAGAAGTCTTTTTAAATTATCTCAGTTAGTTAGGGGATACCTAACTTAGAAGTTCTGTCAATTTTGTCCGTTTTAACCTGTCACCTGAGTGCAGCTAGTGTAGGTTGAGTCCAGCAATTAAGGAAGTATGTTTTGAGAGGGTCACACAATAACTTTTGATCTTCCACTTCGCAAGATCCACTAACAACTGTGAGGGTGCTGTGTGACTAAGAAATAGCTGAAGGTTCCTTTTGGAGACTGTATAGTGGGGTGGAGCAGATGTGGAATTTGGAGCCAGATGGACCTGAGGTTGAATTTTAGCTCTGCCACATACTAGTTGTATGATCTTGAGCAAGTCACTTGCTTTCTCTATTGTCTCATCTTTAAAGGAGAATAATAATATCCATCTAAATGGGGACTATGTTACATATATATGTATGTATATTACAAATGGCACATATTATTCAGTGAATGGAAACTGTTATGATGAATAGAATTATCTAATGTATTTGCTAACAAAGTAAATGAATTGAACCAATATAAAATGTAAGTTTTATTTTGTCCTCGACATTAACTACATGTTAAAATGTTCCAAAAGCATGGTCTTAGGCCCCAGCAAACAACTGGTCTTTCTCAGAATGTTAGAAGGTGGTATTCTCTGTGGTCCCAGATACTTTCTTGAAAATCTGAGGTAACCAATATGCACCTAAGGCTTACTTGGTACTACGGTATAACTAGTGTCCCTCAAATGAGGACTTCAGGCCCCTTCAGTGACTTTCACTTGAACTTTTGTCATGGAATGCTTCTAAGGAAAGGGTAGAGTGAAGAAGCTGATAGGACATGAGCCTCACCTAAAAGGGCAAAAAGAGCTTTACTGTGAACATAAACAGGGACACAGGAAGAAAATATATAATTCCTCCATATTCACAGAGTCCATTGAAAGGAACATGTAGAAGAGGAATTCAGTACGTGGTGTATTACAGGTAAGCTTGGGCATCAGCTATACAATCAGCGGAGTACAGCCTAAGCATGAATATCTTCAAGCTCTAGATTTGTATCTATGCAGTGGAGCTAATTGAATCTTTTATATTTATTTTTGAGAAAATAAATGGTTTAATCCTTTAATTCTTAAAAATGATTTTTATTAGTCTCTGTTGTTTGTTTTTTACATCTCTGAAAAATACATCAGTCTGAAACTACTTATGGGATTGGAGAGTTGTGGAATTAATACAGACCACTTCCCCTCCTCTGAGCCCAGAGTATACTTGAAATGATGTCACTTGTTTTAGGGGCTTTGAATTCCTTTCAAATCACTCCCTAGTACAACCACAGATCTTACAGTAATGGAGACTTCAAGGACTTATTCTGGTCCAGTAGCCAGGAAGGCAGAGAATTACTGTCCTCATCTTACCTGTCTGTGAAACTTTCTGCAAAAAAATTTTTGACCTTAAAGTATTGGTACTGACATAATGTAATTAGGCATGTGTGAAACTTCAGTGTTCTGGAATCCAAAATTGATATAATTAAAGTGAAAGGCAAAGTATGTACCTCTGATACCATTTTTTAATGTCACACTCCATCACTTCTGTTTAGCATCAAATCACAAGAGATATTTTTCATCTGTTAATTGCATTTTACATGCCCTTCATTATTGGCCTTGAAGCAATTAAATTTGGGAAAGAATTACTGAAGCATGGAGTGAGGTCCAAAATAATCAAGTTCACTAAAATTGCTTTCACTCAATGATGTCTCTAGCAGATAAATCGGTGGTCATAGTTTCATTCCACTATAGCTATTTCACCCTCAAAAATAATTAGATGAAAAACTGAGAGATCTAGAGATTTTATTTTCAGATTTTTTTGTGAAAATCTAGCAAAAAGAAAGCTGCTTCTCTCTAATACTGTATTATAGAAATTATTATTCTCTACATAGATCATATGTTTTTAGCAAACACTAAAAACAAAATTAAATTTTCATTATCCTTTGTCCATGTCTCATGAACCACCAAGTGTTCTTGGAGATTTCAGCCATCAGACATATTCTTTAAGAGTTACAGTTGATAATTGATACAAATGACCTGAGAACCTAACTTTCACTCAATGAGAAGCCTATCCCATGATATTTTTTGATATGAAATCACCATATTTATAGGTTAAGAATGGTCAGATCCATCACTTTCATATAATACAAGCAAATGGCAGATGGGTTTTGAATAAGGCATCTGAGTGTACCTAAAATATGGGGTTCTTTTTCCAGTGAGTTGACATGAATATATATTTTGGAACTATTATCTGATCAAGGGTTCTTCTGTTTACTGTTCTCTTTTCCCTATCAGTTTACTCCTTTCACCTTGCATGGATTGCTTCTGTTCTAGCAACCTAACAGACACTCCTCTTCCCCAAAATCACTGATGATCTTTCAGGAAATTGTCAAATCCAAAAACCTTTTCCTGTTGCTTCACCTTCTCTACAGCCTTGGGCAATGTGATCAGTTTCTCCTGTAAAACTGTTCCTTCTGTCTTGTCAGTGTCATTCCATTACTTGTTTCTTGACTGACCTGTTTAAATTTTTCTATTTTCAACTCACTGCCCAAGTGAAGGTATTCTGTTAGTCTCCACCTTCTATCTTTTTTCTTGCTCTGTAGATTTATGCTTTTGCTAATCTCCTTCACCCTGAGCAAATGAGCTCCCCTTCTGCTTTTGGGTCATGGGAACACACAACTGAACTTACTGTTACTACAGTCACTGTTTCTCCATTCCTTTTACTCAGTAAAGAGGTACTCCTCCTCCTCTACTATTAATCCCTCCTTGTACTATCACCTGCCTTCCAAGTACCCCAGGGGCATTGCTCCCTTATCTTATCATTTGTCCTAGATCTTCAGCCCCTTCCTAAAGGCTCTTCTCCCTCAGATATTATCTTGCTTGATTTTCTCTTATGATGTAAAGAAAAAATGTCTCTTGACCCTATGCTACCTTCCAGTTATCACCTATCTCCTTTTTTCATTCTTAATGAAATTTAAACATTCTAATTTGTTTTCATCTTCATATCTTATAACTTTTATTACCTGATGTGTTAGGGAGGGTGCCTCCAGAAGGCAATGCATAAGAATTTGTAGCTTATTTGGGAGACAACCCCAGCTAGGGGTTGGGGAAGTGGGTCAGGGAAGGGAAAGAGCCAGCACAGGGTGTATCAATGCGTAGGGCACTACCCTGGGAAGCTAAATTTCATGTCACTGGGACGTCTGAGAAACTATGTACAACATGCCAGAGAGTTTCCCCTCCTCTGGGATGAGAATGATGGGGTATTTACCTATCAACTCTCATCCTGGATCACTGAGGGTTGCCCCTGGAGTTGTTCACTCCCTAGCATTCTGGCCAGCTCTAAGGCAAAGCTGGGCTCCTGCTGGCTTACAAAGGTGGGAAGTGGCAGGTACTTGTGGTGGGGGGGCGCGGGGAACAACTAGCAGATAGGGAACAGTGAGTGCCAAAGGGATATGGGAGGAGCACCGTGTCTGCTACACCCACTGTAATCAACCTGTTTTCCCATTTCACTTTCATGGGGAGGAGCCAATGATCTCATAATTGCCAAACTAGTGCAGTCGCTCCCTCCCTCATCCCCCTTGACCTTCATTTTCTGTAGCGTTTAGGTCTTCAGTCCTTATCCTCTTGCATATTGTCCTTTCCTTGGCTTCTAAGAAGCCAGTCTTTCTTGCTGCTTCTGCCTCTATACCAATTTTGTCTCCTCTTCAGCTGTCTTCTCCAAGTGTTGATGTTTCACAGGGCTCTGCCTTGGATTTCTCATTTTACTTGCCATTCCTGAGACATCCCTTGTAATTTTATGACTCCCACAACCACCTACATGGTGCCGACTTGAGTCTGTATGCCCAGAACTCTTCTCCTGAGGTCACAGCCGCATTTCAGGTGCATTCCATGCTTCCACTTCCCAGAGTGCCTGATCATCTTAGTCTGAATGCCAGATATTCAATCCTAGCATTCACACAATGGAAGTATTATCTTTCTTTAAAGACACACATACTTCCTCCTCTATTCCTTCTTAGCTAACCAGTAATACAAATGGAAAACCTGGGGGTCATTCGAGTCTTTCTCTTTCTCCTTACTCTTCACATCCAATTAGTGAGCATGCCTGTCAATTTTATCTTCTTCATGCTCTCCAGCTCATCCACTCCTGCTCTTTCTCTTCATACCATATCAGTTCCCTCTCCTTAGTCCTGTTTTGTTTCTAACCTCACCTCATCACTACAGAAACTTTAGCTTGCTGCTGGATGGTGCATATGATCAATTGCTTATGGAAAAAGTCCAAATCCCTTACTGTGATATGAAGAGCCTCCACGAACTGACCCCGGCCAGCCTCTCCAGCCTCATGACCCACCATTTCTTCTCCCTGCCCACTCCATACTCTAACCATTAAAATCTTCAAATGGTTCCATAGAGTTCCAAATCTCCATGTATTCAATTTACTAACACTTCTATTTAGCACATACCATGCTATGTAATTTAGTAATTTTGCAAGTATTAAATTATTTAATCCTTATAACAATCCTAAGACATATATACTATTATTATCCTCATTTTATAGATGAGGTCATTGAAGCCCAGAGATGTTAAGTAATTTGGCCAATGTCACACAGGCAGTAAGTGGCAGAGCCAGGATTCCAATCAAGACAGTCTGGCTCCAGAGTCATTGCCGTTGACTTCCCTCCCACAGTGAGCTGGATTTGCTATTCACATCTCTCTCTGTCTAGAACATCCTCACCCCACTTCCAGTGGGTCCTTCTCTATCAAATCTTTCTTGATCCTTTGTGACTTTGACAGACTTGGCCTCTCTTATTTCCGTAGGTGTCTCTATTTAGTATAAACTCCTTGAAGGCCTCTCCTTTACTAGTTCCTGTAGTTTTCCCTGATTCTTGAATGTTCCAAGGTTAAAGCCTTTAAGCTCTTTTTCTTTTTTTCTACTCCCATTCTCTTGGTTATTTCATCTGCTTCAGGCTGCAAACACCCTCTGCACAGGACAACTCCCACATTTAAACCTCCTGCTTAGAATTCTGTCCTGAACTACAGGCTCACCTATAAAGCCGCCTCCTGTGTGACTTCACTTGGTTGTCTAATGGGTATCTCACAGTTTACATGTCCAAACAAAACTCCCAGTCCTTGCTTCCTCCCATTGGCCTGCATCTCAGTCATCTCCTTCCCAGCTAGTGATAACACTATGCTTCCAACGGCTCAGTGAGAACTTCCCTGATCACCCTATTTAAGACTGAAGGCCCCTGATTGGAACATTCTTTATCTTGCTTTCTAGCTGTACTTTTCTCCATATCACCATCTAATTGTATGCATTTTACTTACAAATTTTATTCTTTCTCTCCCCACTAGGATTTAAACTTCCCCTAAATTTAGAGCTTTCTAATTTTGTAATTAATGT